>OZ007523.1:1332227-1506067 GCA_963931895.1 Eupithecia pulchellata
CAGAGATGAAAATGAAAAATGTTGGTTTCTGTACACAAGGGGTATACATTGACATGGGTTGGGGTTCTCTTTAAAGCATAAATATGCTTGTGTTAGAGAACCCCGCTCTTCCGTAATGTTAGTTCGGTGTAGGTACAGATTATATGTATGTATTAGAAATACATAATAAAATATCATTAATTCTGAGAACGTCTGAGTCTGGGATCCAGAGAACAAGGACTACCAAACCAAGTATGTATTTGTAAGTGAGTGGGTGTGTAAGGTAGGTACTCCTGTGAGGACACCGGTCTCATGAGAGATCATTTTGTAATTTGCATATTTTTTACTACCTCTGCCTCCACGGAAGACCAGCGATGGCGGGTTATCTCTTGACGCAGCACCCGCGAGTGAGGGCCGTTTTTGTTGCTATACATTAAAGTACATCTGTGTATCATATTTACGAGTATATTTACAATTTTTAAACCTATAATTTAACTTCATTCATAAGCTCAAAACTAATAAAAAGTGCTAGAGTAGGAGTGGAGTTCGGCAGGAGATTTATAAAGCGTATTGTGGCGTGCCTTCGGAAATATTGCAGTCTGTTTGCAATGTATCTGATAATTTTGGATAAGTGTGGGCGAGATGAGAAGAGAAAACTACCACCAGGTGACAATTACAATTGCTAAGGTAAGAAGAGAGAGGAAGAGAGTGAAGAAGTTCTTACTCAACGCCGTGTACGCACAAGGCGGTGACCGCGTGTGTGAATTCCACTCCACAGACGATATCGTCCAGCGCCACGTTCGCTGCCCGCCGCACCGGATGGCAGAAGCTGCCAGTCTTCGTGAGCAACAAGGTTATTGCTTCGTAGAAATCCTACAGGACATACAATATGACGTAGGTACGTAGGTTTTGTTATTGCTACAAAAAAGTTACGTAGTTTAAAGCGAAACCGAGCCGTGTTTGGACAGATTAGGTAGTGCAAAGCTACAAATTTTAATTGTAGCTTTCCTACCTCAGACTAGGTACTATAACCCGATCTGTCCAAACATTTTCATCGATTTAAATTAAAGTGCTACACTATAGACAGTCACAATTTTGCTTAGGTATTGATAATAAAATGTAATGTTGATGAATAAAACATAAATGGTCAAATGTTAATGTAATGTTTGCATGCATTACATTAACACAAAACGAATCAAATATTTTATATATTTATTAATTACATTAATAAAATGTTCCCACGTTTATAACTTTATCTCTCTCCCAATAAGGTTTCAACAACAACAACATCACCAGCCTATAAAAGTCCACTGCTGGACACAGGCCTCCCCATAAGGTTTGCTGGAAGAGAACTCTTTTTAGGGTTAAGCTTTTACACATGAATGTTAAAGAAAAACTAAATAACATCTAAAACTAACCTAAATCTAATAATATCGCCGCCGCATCACTCAGTGGTGCGGCTAAAATTGTTTGGATAACACTAGTAACATTTGAAAGTTACTAACAGGTTTCTTGGTGTACTTGGTGTTTTTGACGACAGCAGCCAGCGTAGCGCACGCCGCCCTGGCTACGTTCGTGCGAGGGGAGTCCACATGGAGAGATATCTGAGATTATTTTAGATCAATCAATCTACATCATAATGATTTTATTTATTTAATTATTGAATATATTGTACAGCTATCATTACAGGCATACCTAATAAGCCGTTACGCTATTCTTTTAGCGACCTATAAGGACCGTCGGCTCGAGCTTGAATGACAAGATTGTTGTGGCAGAACCTGCAGAACTCTCTTTTGTCCCAAGTCGGGAATCGAACCCGCAACATCCGCAGACGGCCAACAGCGTTGCTGGCGACCATCGCCCACCGCGCCACAGAGGTCGTGAATTATTATATTTTTTTCCTAAAATACAGGGCAACAATGCACAATACGAGTATTTGAACAGTAAAAAACTTTAATCGTGGTGTTCACAATAGAATCATTTCCAAAAGCTCTTAAATTACTCTACTTTTGTTATCTGCCCTAACAATCACAAGCTGTTTTTGTAAAGCGTGAAAGAGCCGAAAATACCCACAATAATTTGATTCTTTTCAAAAAAAAAAACAACAGCAAACAAATCCCTTAATAATACATTATTTTTAAGTTTTGCAGGATAATATACTAATGTACCTATACATATTATGTAGATTTATAAATATTTATTTACAATGAAACAATTTTTACAATCTTTCCATAAATTTCATAATAGACGGAAAATAGTGGAACAAACACAAAAAAAAACATTCATACCAGAACAGAACATAACAGCTCCTTTTTCCGAAGTTGGTTAAAAACATGCTGGACATAAGAGGGCACATGAATAAAGACCGCATGAAAAGGAATGTATACCAACTTGTCTTATAAGATCAGCGATGCGAGATTCAGGAACGACGGCCCAGAACTTGTCGAGAACCTTCGGAATATCCTCCAACGTGTCCGCCACTTCGAACCTATACGATATAAATAGATAGAAAATACTTTATTATAACTACCGAAAAAAAGAATATGCTTATAGTAGAAGTAATAATACATATTGTGAAAAACTCATTAATTTTTATTTAGGTAATAAATGGTATGGACTCCATAAAAAAAAATACGTAGTGTCATTTATTTATGGGCATTCTAAAACAGAGTAGGTACATATAAACTGAAGAATTTAGTTTTTTAAATACAGAAATATCATATCTTCATCATCATCATCATCATCACCAGCCTATAACAGTCCACTGCTGGACATAGGCCTCCCCTAATGAGCGCCATATCTTATCATATCTTATCTACCACAAAATCTATTTAACTTCTAGTACGCTGCCGAATCACCATGTAAGTAGAGAAAACAATCCTTTAACTACCACCAAATCTATGAAACTATTAGTACGCTGGCGAATCACCATGTAAGTAGAGAAAACAATCATTTAACTACCACCAAATCTATGAAAAACTACCACCAAATCTATGAAACTATTAGTACGCTTTCAAATCACCATGTAAGCAGAGTAAAACAATACTCTTAACCACCACCAAATCTAAGAAACTATAAGTACGCTGCCAAATCACCATATAGGCAGAGTACAGCAATCCTATCTCAGCAACAACCTATCAAAACGATCGCTAACCAAGAAGCAGAGCGCAGTCTCCTGACGAGTTCGGTACAGAGCGCGTCGCACCCTTTCTCCGCGACCTCGTGCAGCCGGCTGTCTTCATGCACCTCGCTGCTGGGCGAGCCACTTCTGCTTTCCGAAGTCCTGCAGATTTTTTCAAATCGATTGGGAATGTAGGATTTTGGGACGTTATAGTGCCTTGACTTAGGAACTCCTGCAGATTTTTTCAAATGGATTAGGAATTTTGGAACGTTTTAGTTCCTTGACTTAGTGGGCCTTGGCTGAACCAGGCCACAGGGATGAATGAGTTGATGAAGTTGCAGGAGCGTTAGCAAGAAGTTGGTCCAACAAAGCACATGACCGAGATCAATCGAAGGCTTTTAGTGTTTATAGAAGCATATAGTGGTTATAGGGAGAATGCTGCGATCTGCGACACAGTATTGCACTTCTGCAGGTCGCATCGCTTTCTATTTTTGTTATTATACTTAGTTTAAGTTCCAAAATATAGACTTCTTTACTTTTAACATTCCTTTAGGAAACACAGCGGCACAACGGTATTTTGAACGTTGCTTTGAAAGCTGATAAAATTCTGTCACGCGTCAAAGATTATTGTTTTTGATAATAAGCACATTGCATCAGACATTGCCTTGTCTGCTGGTAAATTTGGTCGAGAATTTATATAATTTTTTTCATCTGTTTTAGGACTTATTCTAAAACTGTTTCAGAAAGTTTGGTCCTATTTTTGTACATTTTGTGCCCACATTTTTACTAAACTTTTCTTACACCTTTTCCAAATAAAAACCCGAGAATTTGAAAAATATAAATTATATTTATTTTAGATTTGAGGCATTGCGAAACCCTGTATTGCGGCAGTAAATTCACCATGCTGTGTTTATTTTGGTGGAATGATGGATGCTACGCCGAGCTGTTTCGGGAGGTTATCTCCCCTCTTTCGAATAAATCACTAACGATATCAAAAAATCCATTACTTACGGTGTATACCTCGAACGGGGCCACTTATCATTCTTATTACATAACTTAAGTTCTTTGATCTTTCCGTTGATGCTGATGGAATCCTGCGTCTTAAACTTCGTAGTTGTCTTGCTCTGATTCGACTGTTCTTCAATATTACTGACGACTCTGTTTACCACGTAGCCCTCGATGCGAATCGGCGGTAGGTGGACGTTTGCTTGAGAGGCATCTGGTCAAAGGGAAACAAACCTAAATCCCCGCGCGCTCAAAATGAGTTTGAAACTTAGCGGTCGGTATTCTGCAAACTCGCGTCAATGTTCAGTCTGCTCAGCCCTCGGATAGAGGACGTAGTTTAAACATTAAGCATCGCTACCCCAGGCACAATTATCAAACAACCAAGGCATTCTGTTACTTACGAGGTAAATATGGATACTATTTGTGGGCACATCTATGTGCAGCGCGGCAGTGAGTGGTGCGTAGGGATTGCAATCCGGATATCCGAATTATCCGGATATCCGCTAATTTTATTATCCGGATAATGGGAGCTCCTTTATCCGGATAATACGAATAATACGGATAGTTACCTACAGTTGATTTTTCTAATTCACGACACAACACTACAACGCATCCAGCATTTTAGAAATGTTATACATATTTAATGCATACAATACTTTGTGTTGTTAAAATAAACTTATATTAATTCGTGCGTGTTTCTGAATCTGAAGCTATAAACAAGCAAGACCTACACTAGCGGTAGCGCGCAATCGCAACACTATCGTTGACACTGGTTGGTCAGTGATTCGACGACACCGACACAGACCGAGGTTCGATGGAAAGAGATGTTTATTTAATTTGATTGATATAATAACATAAACTTGTGTGTGTACACTTGTAAGTTTGATCTCATGACTGTGTTGTTTCTTTGTTTAAATCATTTTAGAGTACCTATCTAATAAAACAGGAAGTTGATTTACGTTACGTTACGGAGGAAGGATTCGTATTTATGTTAAAAAATAAGTTCGATGGAAAGAAGTAAACCGTTTTTATTTCATAGATATTTTAGGTTTTCAACCCATTTGATCGATACTCTTATTTTTAATCTCTATGTTGTTCAGTTTCTTTGCGAATAGGCATGATGACAGATTTTGAAAAACTGTTCTATTATATTCGAAAATACATAGGTACCTATTATTTACAATGAATAACATTTTTCTGCAGAAATTAAAGGTTTAGTAGGAAAATACTAACAATTTAGTCTTATAATTTAAAATTCGCACCAAAACGCTTGTCCGTGTCATGGCGTCGCTTGTGACGTCACGTCTGAGTAAACTAAACGTAAACACTAGGCGTTCATTGAATAATTTTGTTATTTTGTGTTATTAAATATGAATTAGAAAGTGTACAAGTGGTGTGCGGTCCCTCAGTATAAGAATACATCAATAAAAACTCCTAATAAGTTATTTGTGTTCGTTCCGCATAAGAAAACCATACGGGACAAGTGGCTTAAACTTGCAAGGCGGGATTCAACAGCGATATTGCCTAGTACCTTTATTTTTGTGAAGATCACTTTGACGTAAGTTTTTATTTTGTTTTGCAGGAATTTTAAAATAGTACCTATGTGGTATAATGATCTTGTTTGAGGTCTAAATTTAATAATAATAAATAAACTTTTTTGAGGTTAGGTTTCGTCTCGCGTTATCTTATTATGTATTTTATTCAAATTTCAGTTGCCAAATGATATGGAGAATTTATGGAATATCATTTGATGGGATCGGTGTCACAAGTCCGCATAAAACCTTAGTGAATCCTTGTTCCATCGTGACATGGTTATTTCACTTTCGATTTAATAAAACCAATAGACCTAACTCGGTGAAAACAAAGTTGAATCGTAAATAATACAGATAACCAGTGCTGCTAACGAAACAAGATGCTTGTATAGTCAACTCAGAGATGACGTCATTTGCTCTGATTGGTGTTCAGCCTATCATGGCAGATTGCCGTATTTCGTAGTTTTATTTTATTAAAATAAATATCAATCTCTCTATTAATAAAAAATAAATGCGTGTTTTGTATTCCATGACCCATCCATCCACCCATCACCAGCCTATAATAGTCCACTGCTGGACATAGGCCTCCCCTAATGAGCGCCATAGATGGATTATTGGTGATAACTAGTGGGGATTATGGGCAATAACCCCCACATAATGATGCCATGACCCAAGTTTTACTAAACAAATAAATAATTTTAGTGATTTTTAGTTACTGTCACCATGCCTAACGTTTTTTATGTATAAATTAATAAATACTTATACTTTAAAAACCCATTTTCCTTGTTGTAATTTAATTTTTATGTATATTTTTCAATTATCCGAATTATCCGGATATCCGGATAGTAAGGCTCACTACTATCCGAATTATCCGGATACGAAAATTTTGCGGATAATGCAACCCCTAGTGGTGCGTTCCAAATCTGCGACAAACTTATGACCTAATCGAAAGTGGTTGCAGCCATTTGGATTACTCACTACTTATTGTGAATTAAGAGACTCTAGCAGAGTTGTGGCATATATCAGTACATTTTCAAGAAAAAACAAACCAGTGATTCTTACCACTGTTGCCGCTAATAAGTGGACTTTCTCCTGAACCCTGAAGATTTTTACCATCGAACTCCCATAGTTCATTTATCCCACTTCCCTCGTACATGTTCGGAATATGTTTTGGAGTTTGTAGAGAAAGGAGGAAATTCAAATGCGGACTCGCATTCGACCGGTTAGATATCTGTATCGGCGGCAGTTTGAACGTGTCTACACTATTCGGCAGCATCTTTATCTTGACACCAGAGTTGTTCGTGAAGAGAACATCAGAGTCGAATTCTTCGGAGATAACTTTGTTAATAGGTGTTATGTCAAGCAAGCTCTCTCTTTTGATGGTTGACTCCTCCGTAAGAGGGGTTAAGGTGTTGAACTGCCTTTCTTGGTCGTAAGGCCTTTCTATATGTACGTCTATGCTCTCAGAGAGCCTGTTGTAGAGTTCTTCAACGTCCTCGTCTACGGAGCGCGGTACCTCGCTCGTATCGCTGACGTCAGTTTTAGATTTTCTAATTTCCATCAATGAATCGTCGTCCATGTCTGAAATATTGGAACCCTCGATGTCACTCGAGGTATCGTACTGTACATTGTAGTTACTACCTTCTTTGTTTTCGCTGTTTCCATCAATTGCTAGATCTTCGTTGGATTCGTCGTTGATAATAGTAAGAATTCTGTCGTCTGAACTAATTTCACTGATACCGTCGCTTTTTATTGTGTTTGTATCCGATATTGGCCACCTGGAAGACTCCTCGTCTAAATTGTTTGAGTGGATGTGTTTAGAAATATTTTCGTCGCTAATGTTGACTTTACTTTCGGAATGGTTGATAGAGTTTGTATATTCTATTCTGTAAGCTACTGTTTTGTTTTCAGTGATGGTCACTTGCGAGGTCTGTGTCTCGAGGGTCCTTCGGTCGAAGCCCTCAGTCTGTGCCAGTTCGAATATAGTTTTGCTCGTCTGCGTAAAGATTTCTTGAGCTAATACAGTACAGTTTGAGAAACTTGTGGAGGCAGCTTTACATATTGCTTTGCTATTTTCACACTGTACATCTGCATCTTTGATTTTAGCATTCCGTTCGTTGTAATGTTTTATGGAGACGACGCTATTGTCATCTTTTATTGGGTATGCATCACTTTCCTCGCTGTCAAACAATTCTAGTATGTATGTTTCTTTCCCGGAAGAGTTATTTTTGTCTGAGCTGCTATCTGTAAAGTCCATTGAATACACGTTTGATACTGTTACACTTTTTTGAGAGTCTGAATACATTGCGTCGCCGACGATATCTTCAATTTCGTCTTCCTGAAACATGATAAAGTATTCAAAATAAAACACATTCTAACCATACCAAACTAAGTAAAACAATGTTTTTCTTTTAAGTCTGCGGCATTAGGTTATTTAGCATACATAATTTAGGAAGTGTGCACTTACCATATTTAAACAATTTAGAACAAAAACTACACAAATCGCATCTAAATCAATTCAACCGTGTATTCTCTATTTATTTACAAATATTTTAGTGCAATTCTGACAGGCCATGACATCCAAAGAGAAAAATATACACTAATAACTATTTAGAAACTTGATTAACCTCTTTCAACTTGACAGTAGTTCTTTTTAGACGGCAATCATTGAGCAACGAAGGTTTGTTATAAGGCTATCAATGACACCAATGATGACTTTTAAGTGCATAGAGCCTACCATATAATATACATAATATACCATATATGCATAGAATTTTGAGTATATACGTGACAGTGATTTACAAATGTATGTCTAATATGACTTATTTTCAAGTTAAAAAGATCCTACGTTCTGTACTGTTCTGTAGCAAGATGACTTCTAGATCCTAGTAGTAAATAATACTTTTACTATGGTACCTATTAGGGTTTCGAAACCCTTATAGTCTTTATAAATATTTTTTAAGCCATTTTAAATGGCTGGGATTTAAAATAAAACAGAATGCGGTACATTAAAATATGTCAAACTATTTCATTCGAATCTAATACAGTTCCCTCTACTCACTGAGCTCTATTGTACATGTACGCCGCGGGTCACGTTATCTATGACAGATTGAGGACATTCCATTTTCAAGTCCATGGAACTAGTATTATGGTCGTCGTGTAGTATTAGTACGGTGACCGAGAATGCCTTTACTTTTTTCTCCGTCTACGGGTAGCAACGGGTAGGTACTTTAGCCTCAACAAATATGATCATGGAAAGGAGGGCCAAATTCATAAAAATAAACAACTGCCATTACGTCTAGAATATTCTCTCCGCGTTCTTATATAAGAGCTCAGTGCAACTACACATATAAGATACACGAATATCACAATAACAGATAGATACTCGCTACAGTAAACTTTATAGAAACAGGCACAGTAGTAGATAGTATATATAAATGGAAGAAATACTTATTTATAAAAATTATTAAAAAGAAAGTGGTCGAGATAATTCAGTTTATTACTTAATGATAAGAGTATAAAATCAAAATAAATACAACGAGTTGATATATAAATCTAGATATAATAAATATTTTCGATCTAATGACAAATATTTATATCCAGTTGTGCTAGTATTCTCTTCTTTGATATATAAAGATTACACTTTTAAATATCTGTAATATAAATAGTTTACATAACTATATAACACGATATAATCAAGACACTCATACGAACAACGTTTATTTTTACATATTTGTGTATAAGCAATGAATTCATAAAAACAAAAGCATTCTGATTCAATCTCAAGGCGCGACATCATTTAGAATAGATGAAAGCTCTCCTTTCCCTCAACACCCAATACGAAAGGGTTAAAGGACATGAAAATTATGTTCAAATTAACATATTTTTTATGATAATAATATTTTTTTAAGTTTTATGCTTGATTATTTGCATGTGTAAAATAGTTAAACATGGTCTCATTCATAAATAACACATAACATTACCACCTTGTCACCATTTACCTATGCAATAAAAAATACATTGATCACTCAAGCGTGGTGATTATGGCGACACCACCTTTGTTTGGAGGCAGGTTAACTGCTACGTATTTATTCTGATACCGATGTAGGTTGTTCTACAACAATTAATTTAAGAGACCTGTAGGGCAAGCACGGGCTTTCTTGTCTAAGGTAGAATAGAGAAAAATTACGTTAATTTATGAGACCTGTATGTAGGGATGGCACGGGCTTTCTTGTCTAAGGAAAATTACGTCACTTTGTCATCGAAGGCGTAACTTATTTGAGATTTATTTCTTCTACTTCAATAATCTACGCAATGTATGCCATAATTAGATGCGATGCCATTATTGTCTATTCTACCCTAGAGAACAATCCCCGTGCTTGGCCTACAGGACGCTTCATTACTACTAATGAAGCGCCCTGGTCTCTTAATTATTTCAAAGCTTGCACACAAATATGTAATATTGACACATCCTACAATATCGACTCTGTATTACAACACAGAATATCTGAATATGATAGTTCAGTGACATATTGTAACACTACATGCCATGATACTTAGATGATACCTAATATTATGAAAATGTAAAGTGTGTTTAATGGTTAACACCATTCAAGATGTCTAATACATAATATAATTCTGACTGTATTATTAATTTTCAAATGCATTTTGATATGTACAAGAACATTTATAAACATTCAAAAGATTTATTACTTACATTAGTTTTTACTGACCTCTGATATTTTTACAGAATGTTGAATAATATTTAAAAAACGTTGTATTTTTGTTTCATAATAAATATTGATTCGCACATAAGTATATAAAAGTGTTTTGTGTGCTAAATTTTGTGTTCATATTATAATCACATGGTGCGTCTAGATTATATACGATTACATACAAAAAATCAAAATCAAAGTGCTTTATTTCCTTTAGACCTTACAGGACTCTTGGACACGTCACAAAACACAAATTACATTAGTAATACTGGGAAATAAAGTGATCACTTTGATTAATTGTTCACTTCAATCTTTTTAAGGTAAAGTAAAGAAGCCAACAAGAAACCTTTACCTTGTTAGCTTGTTAGTTTTCGAGTTGGAGCAAAACTCGTCCCAAACTTTTTTGTCATCTAGATAATCTGATACTTTATAGGTGTAAGTTGTATTACATGTTATACAAGTTGTATAACATGTAATACAACTTATATTATGTAACATTTTATATAACTTATGTTATGTGACGTCAAAGGCATTAAAACATGCTAAATAACTATGTTTTAAAGCATTTATTATTTAATCTGGACGCGCCATAAGAACACAGAATATAGATTTCTACAAACTGCCACGTAGCACTTTTATGTGGCAATCTGTGTTGCATATCATATCAATACGGTTTAATATTTTTTTAATTCATTTTTAGTTAAACATATTTATAGGACCTTAACATTCGTTAGTTTATAGTATAATTCGATAAGTTTACATAAAACTATATGTATAGCAAAGATAAATATAACAAGCAATACAGTTATTACATAAACATCTTTCCATCAAAAACATTTTCTTAGTAAATAAAGTGTACTTATAAAATTGATAGACAGGTTTTACCGATAACTTATAATATAATATAACCTACTAATATGAATCTCTAATATATAAAATCAGTTTTTACAATTACTGGGGCACATAGATAAATATTTTGATATAATTATAACGATTAATACAGTCCAATATGTATTACAAAAACAGATAAATCAACGTATTAAATAAAAATTTGTATAAAATTCATGAAATATCAATTCAATACTGCTGTAAACAGCTTTTAACAGAGGATAAGAATATCAAAGCTTTAGGGGCCTAATTTTTTATAAACTTAGTTTGACCACCTTTAGGAAGTTGACAAGTTATTAGTGAATTGAATATACGTTGGTTTTCTAGCCACCCCTTTCACTCTAAATATTATCACTTAATTCTAATATCCATAAAATCCTAGTAGATCTAACAATATGCATCCGAAACTTCTAAAATCTGAAAAGTGCAAAGAGCACGAGCACAGACGATATAAGTATCTTTACATACACACTGCTGTTTATAAACATCCACATATAGAATACACTAGTAAAGTTCAAATCTACACTATTCGAAATCACTTTAGCACTCTCTAGATTTGCCCAACACTGATTTTCCTTACCCTCATAGTTTTATTCTTTGCAAGTGGAGATATCATTCCACAAAGATGTGCTACGTGTTGCCGCGATCAAATGAATGGTGTAAAATCTCACCCACCAATAGGGTCACTCGTCTATGAAAATCAAAGACCCTTTGGCAATTGCGACACATTTCAAAGCTTATCCACATAGTTCATCTCTAGTGAATGCCTTCTAAAGCGATTCCCGACAGTTTTTCAATTTAAAAGAGCGTGAAAACGCTATCGGAAACTATAATTTACCATTGCAAAACTGTCAAAAATCACCACCCACTCGCATTACCGTCACTAAAGATTAAAAATTCACTACCACGATTATAATTCTTGAAACTTGATTTGTGATTGTAAAAGTACCGTTATATTGTGTCCATCCGTCCGTGTCGCCGCCCCCGACCCCCCTTTGTGAGGGATTCCTCCCCCCTATTCGGGCGTGAGGTAGAGGCGGCGCCGGACGCGCGAGCATCAGCGGGTCTCGCGCGTGTAGACCGGCTCGCCCGTGCAGTACTCGCTGTGAAGCCGCACGATCGTGCTCACTATACTGGCCTCTATGTCCACACCTTTAGGACATAAATAATTTGTGAGTATGATGCGAGTGGCAACTGTTTATGTCATTAGTTTCGGGTTAGCACGAGTTTTTCTGAATATAAAGTAGCTTCGGTCATTTATAGCGGGTTTTTTACCATGATTTAAGTTTTGAGTTTTCCGTTTCGGTTGATTTTAAAGTTTTCCTATACTTCGGCAGTTTCGTGCGCCATGATCACGGAACAGGTTTTACTATAGTGATTATCACTATAATAACCATGATAGTTTCAAATGCCATTTATAAAGTTTTTAAGTAGCTTAGATCCATCCCCAGGTTACAAGCTATCTCCCTTCTCCTTGCCAGCAATATAGTCGAGAAAAAATAATGCAGATATAGTTTTTTTTTTTTTGCATTTAATAATTAGTACTAGTAAGTGCCAGTATAATTTGGAAAGAAAATAATAGGCCGAATAGAAAATTCGTACTGTCCGTCCGCTTTTTCAAAGTTTTCACAACCACAACACCTTTTTCTAATCTAAGCATACCTGCATGTACTTCTTCTCTGGTAAGCGTGAGTTCTTCGCTGGACTCAGGAAATACAAGGATCACGCGGTGGTGGCGGGTTTGCATCAGGTTGGCCACTACCATCTGAAGACAGAAGATAAACGAAACTGAAAACTTGAGTAGCTGAACTGGGGGATATGAGGATATGAATTCGGTTTGGCGATTGTAGAGACCTCTGTCAGCATTGTCTAACTCAACTGGTAATCGTAATCGGCTTCAGTTAGGCATTTCAAACCTAAGCCTGGACTTCGATTGTCACTTTCGTATTGTGTAAATAGCTGAAACCGAAGACCAGTTGAATACCTTAGTTAGAGACTTAGACAATACCGACAACATTCTGGATCTACAAGTGATAATCGGTTTGCAGTTCATCATCATCAGCCTGTTAGTCCACTGCTGGACAAAGCCCCCCCCTAATGAGCGCCATAGCGCTCTGTCTTCAGCTTGTCGCATCCAGCATCTGCCAGCAGTCTTTCGCAGATCGTCATCCCACCTGGCAGGAGGGCGTTAAAGTTCACTGGTAATGGATTTCATGTTAGATATAATAACGCTGCGTCCTAACAGATAAATAAATAAATATAAACAATGCCAGACTATCCACACAGCATCATCTAGCCCCAAGCTAAGCAGAGCTTGTGTTATGGGTACTAGATGACTGATAAACATAATACAATATTATTACATGAATAGATATTTTTTATTAGACTACGACCAGAACACCCTGAACAAATATCTGCAGATCGTACAAATATCTGTCCCGAGGCGGGAATCGAACCCGCAACCCCCTGCGTCGCAGGCGGACCTTCGCCCACCGCGCCACAGAGGTCGTCAAATTGATGTACCTTATGCTTGTACTTCTCCAGCGCAGCCCTAGCCTTGGTCACGAGGATGGCGTCGTCAGTCTCCAGCTTGAAGGAGACGACGTACGCTGAGGGCACCCACAGGCTGACGAGCGGCGCCAGGAGTTTGGGCACCAGGTGTAACTGGATGATGGGCGCTCCGCCTTCCGACTGCATTTTGTGCGTTGGCTGAAAAGAAGATACTTATTGTAAGGAATTTGACTTTGATTCAGTCTTATGTAATTTGTGACGTGTCCAAGAGCCCTGTAAAGTCTAAAGGAAATAGAGAACATTGATTTTGATTTTCAAGTGTCAGCTCAGCCAGGCGGCGGCTACGGATTGATTAGTTACTTAGATGTTTAAATAAATGAATGAATTCATGTGTGAAAAAGACAAATTTTAAGACATCGCTAGTTATTTTCTCGCTCTTGCTAATACGAAATATGTAAGCGTTTTGCGACTGCTCCTGCTCTGATTAATTTCGGTTTTAATTGTTGTAAAGATATTAACTAACCTTCACTAATTATCAAAAAATAACCATTATGTTGTTTCATTGATACAAAATTATTATATACTTGGAACCTACAAATAACTTAGAACTTAAAAAAGACTACGGCGATCATTGTATCCTAAGGCTGTTTTTTGCTGACATTTGACATTACTTAACGCTCTACGCTCCAATTTTAAAAATTCTCACAAGGCCTGTATAATCCATTCAACTTACGACTCTATCCTTAGGCACATAGAAGTCAGAGACCGCTGCAGCCAGATACAGCAGCGCCCTAGGCCCCAAGTTAGCGAGACACTCGCAGGCAGCCCGCAGAAGCCAGAAGTACTCGGACACGGTCGTGAAGGACACGTTGAGGATCGCTCCGGCTGCGTGCGCTGCTTTGTAGCGCAGCAGAATCGGGGCCAGGACGTCTACGCTGTCGGGTTTCACTGGAACAAAAGAAGACTTAATTGGCTGAGGCATTAAGTGAATACAGATAGGGGTGATTTCAAGATCATTTTGACAACGATGTTACAAATAAAATGGTTGGATAATATTTAACAGTGTTGATAAATATCCAACAATTTTCTATGTTATTATAACATTCAGTATAGATGATCGGATTTCCGTTTGTCCGTTTTATAACTCGAATACGACTCTTTCTCTTTCGCTGTGCGTGTGCAATTGTACGTTGCAAATAAAAATAATATTTTCGATTATGCATTTCAAATATTTTGAGACCATTATTAGACATCTCCAACTCACCAGTAATACTAGTATTCGGCCCCCGCTCCTGTATATCCAGCATATCCAGCAGCTTCTGTCCATTGAAGTGCCTGGTGAAAGGCTCCAGACTCTTCTGTCGGTGCATGAAGATGACCGCATACCCTTGTTCCAGGAAGTACTCGGCAGACGCCGCGCCTCTGTTGCCCGCACTAAAGTTGTCTACGAAGCGAACTGTGTTGTGCTCGAGGGGGACTGTTGTGCCTCCGGACTGAAATGTTAATCTAATTAGGGTGTCTGTCGCCATTAGGATACGACATACACTATGAGAATACGATATACACGGCGATAGGTGACAGATACCCAAAGAGAGGCCAAGCACGAGTTTTTTACCGCCAGATAGAATAAGCCCGTTTTTAGAACATCTGATGGTCGTGGTAAATGGTCGTAATTTTTTTTTGAGTTGTGTAAAATGATGAGTTGTCAATTCATTTCTGTTGAAAGCAAAGTATACGTTCTTCGTGACTCAAGTTCGCAACACAACTCGAAATTCTCAAAACCGCTTACGAACGAGCTTGTAAGATACCAGCCGCAGATAATGGTCCATTTTTGAGCCCGTATTTTCAATTCATATAAAAATTCGATACACATCCAATACATTGTAACGGGTCTATACAATAGTTAAACTTAATACCGAACTGTTGAACGTACCCTGCTTTACAAATATGGTTTAAAAAATTAAAATTGTATCATATTTAACTTAAAACGATGCAGAACTTTTACTCTATAAACCATAGCTGGATTGCGTATTTCCTATTGTGGGCAAGGTCGTGTAATTGCGAGATATGACGTAGGCGATCGTAACACTGAGTATGGCACGGTAAACTGAAATCATGAGCATAACACTTGGAAAAGCGATCTTTACATTTCTTATCAATTTAGGTACCTAAGTTTTAAGTTTACTTTAGATTTTAATCAGAAAACAATTCAAAGATGGTATTTTGGTGATACTACATGAATTAGCAAATAGGTAAATTGTGATTTGATTCCTTTTATAAAAGAAAATGATAGCGCGATGCAAAATCTCATCAGCGATGACGATGGTTGAACACCTCAGGAAGAGTAGACCCGTCGATTCGTATCGATGAATTCATCATTCATCATCATCATCGTCCAGCAGTGGACCTACAATAGTCCACTGCTGGACCTCTAGGCCTCCCCAAATGAGCGCCATAGATGGCATTATTCATCATTCGGGGGTTATTACCCATAATCCCTATTGCATGCGGGTTGGGGATGGCAGTACGGTGGAGTTGTTCTGCAGAGGGCGCTGCTGCCCACCCCCCTTTGTGTTTCCCGTCCATCGAGTGGATAGGTTCGCATCGTAACGCAGAACATTTCGTTCTGCGTTGCAGGTCAAGCTGAAGTGACACTGGGCAGGTAATACCGTAGTCGCGACAAGGCGCGATGCAACGCAGAATGAAGTGTTCTTCGTTGCATCGCGCCTTCGTTCTGCGTTGCATCGCCTTGTCTTGTCGCGACTACGGTATCACCTGCCCAGTGTCACTTCAGCTTGACCTTCTAATTTATTTGAAGTAAGCGATGTAATACGTCAATTTAATGAGCTTCATAATGATGACGTCAGACTCGATATATTTGTTCCAAGATTAGGTGAGTTCATTAAAATTATAAAAGAGACCTCCACTTCAATATCGAAACGAAACAGAGTTCTAGTACATATTTCTACACAAATTCTAAATTATACTTACTCGTAGTATTAATTAGGAAAAAAAATTATTTATACATTTACTTAATATAGCATGTTACCTTATTTTTGCAACCGTAGTCTTAACTATTTGGTTTTTTTTTTCAACAACTCGTACAGATAGTTACTACTCTATAACTCTACTACTACTAGTTATAACTCTTCCTACTCGATATATATTTATATTATAGCTCCACATACATTATTATGTTGATGTTGCAATCAAGTTTTAATCTAGCTCTAAGTAAAGCTAGATTAAAACTTGATTGCATTGTATAACCGCATTAATGATTGTGATTGTGATGTGTTTTGTACGTTAAATAAATAAATATACGAAATGCGTACCGTAACAAGAACGATTTTGTTTCCATAGCTGTCATGCCTCTCACAGAACTCTTTCAGTAGCGACCGGTTGTCCTCGAAGTCTGGCGGAGGAAGGTGCAGGGCAAAGAACTCTTCCCAGGAGTTGGTTGCCATGGTGGCTTAGCTGGAAAGATATCATAACAATTTCATCTCTGCTGGTCATGTGCTGGGGGTCCTGACGAGTTTTTGGTAACCAGCAGTTGAGGGTGCCGCTTTTTATGTGGCGCGGTGGTCGAAGGTCCGCCTGCGACGCAGTAGGTTGCGGGTTCGATTCCCGCCTCGGGACAAATATTTGTATGATCTGCAGATATTTGTTCAGGGTGTTCTGGTCTTTTTCTATGTATGATAAAAAATATCTATGTAATAATATTGTATTATGTATATCAGTCATCTAGAACTCATAACACAAGCTCTGCTTAGCTTGGGGCTAGATGATGCTGTGTGGATTGTCCAGCATTATTTATTTATTTATTTGGCATAGCTGTGGGACATTCTGTATAACTACCTATTAATAAGATACAGTTCTACTTATAATTTTATAAATAAATTCCTTTTTATTTATTTATTTAATGAGAAACAAACCTCCATAATAACAGTTTCATAATACATATTACTGTGATCCACATAGAAATAACAGTTTATGTGAAAAATGAAGTGGGGTATCAGATTACCGAACTAATAGGATTCTATCAGATCTTTACAACAGATTAGATGTTGTAAGAGTTCTATTTATACTGATAAACACTGCACAAGTGTACAGTGTACATGTCATATACACTTTATTACTTTTAATTTCTTGCTACATACTGTGCAGATAACTGTTTCTATTGCGAATACTCATTCTAATTTCCTTCTTTTCTTTAATTGTTATTTTGCTTTGTTAATGAAGTCATTTTTGAACAAAACTATTCAGGTTTTATTTCTCACTCTTGTAAGGACAGATCCAGATATTATGAATATGAGTGGGTTAACTATGAGCCTAGCTTGTGTTGGAACATTATGTTTTGTTCTTTGTGTTATGAATTTATGTTATGAAACTAATAATTTTTCAAAGAATAAGGTCATAAAATATTGTTTTAGTTGTTGCCTTATTAATCCAACTGTGTCATGTTATTTTAAGGCCAGATTGTTGATAGCAGATATAACAGTTCAAACTACCATCACACTATCAATAATGCAGGTGTAATCAACTTTCTATATTGTAAGCAGAAAAACATCTAGAATTAAAGTGTTTATATTAATTCTAGGCGCTGAGTGGCTAAAGCTGTCTAATTCTGGATAATCTACACCTATAAAATTATCTGCAATAATTTGCAAGTAAATTGACAAGAGGCACACCTGTTAGCTATCAAGAATTGACTCACAGTTCCGAACTCTTTCCTGGATTTCCGCGCACAGTTTGACCTGTGAACTGCTGCAAATGAATACGATACAGAGCACAGTCCACTGTCCACACAACTCCGACAGTATTTACTCACTAGGTGTAATGAAAAATCAATGATACAGAAGGGAGGACATCGCTTTCTTACGACTAAACTTATACTGAGAGAATACGGTGTTACCTCAGTGTATACGCTTTGCAAGGAGTCCTTGGACTTTAGTCAGGTCAAGACCTCAACCTACGATCGATAATTTTAATTTAGTATTCAAGAGAAAATTACATTGAGGGGGCAAACTTCCACTGACGATGGCAAAATGAACAGCCGATCTTAGCCTTAGCCTAGCCCACCGAAGTATTGTACATTTGTACTACATGGCTGCTGATTGATTGATTTGATAGTATGACAGATGGGTGACACTTGACTGACACTGATTTTTCTAAAAGCGAAAGTCTGTACACTGGGCTTCGTTCAGAGGCTCACAGTGCATTCCGAATTACGCTAAAATCGATATTATCGCGCTCACAAGCGTTCCGAATTACTGTAAGCGCGACAACATCGCGACAACGATGTCGCGTCAAACGTCATTACAGGTCGCCATTTTGCCATAATCACCAATGAAATCACTGAGCGCTCTGTCAAAACTGATACTCCACTGTCAATATCGCGATATCTAATTCGGAACACAAAATATCGTTGAGATCGCTATCAGCGCTGTAAGCGTAATTCGGAATGCACCCTCAGAGTGTGGTTGTTTGGTGTAAATTTTAACTCGTCCGAAGGTACAGAACGCGTCGGTTGTTCAAAAGTCAAAGTTGTTAAAATCATGACAAGATATTGACGTCTCACTAAAATGCTTGTAAAATTTTAGTAAACAAATCCACTGACAGTTCAATCAGCTGTTGATGGGGTAAAAATATATTTTTTAATTTTAGGTCAGCTTTTGCCTGCGGCTTCTTTTGCTTAATACAAAAATATATAATTTAGGTTTTATTTGAATTCTGTTGACAAAAACATAGAGAAAAGTTTATAAAGATTTTAACTAGAATGCAAATAAGTAGGTAACGCGATACTCATATTAAAGCTAAATAAACAACCTTGCTTGTGCAATCAGTTTAATGTGGATTTTCATTATCATCTCCTATTCTCAAAGAATGGAATGCAAGCTAAAGGAACATTAAGAATATATTTTTTTTGTTTTTGTTCGAAAGTAATCAATTGTTTGCATGTTTAAAACATCAAAACTGAGATTCGTTAAGGTTGGCATAACTACCAAACCAAGACAAAAATATGTGGTGATAACCCTAAAAAACAGATGATTACTATTGTTTACTTATATTCTACATGCATGATTATTACTTTAATTTTGGTGGACGTTTGTTTTGTTTATCTTTTTGCGTTTGCATGAAACTGATCATCGTGATAGATAATAATAATTATATATTCTCTGTTAAACTGAGCAAGGAATGGAATAAATACTGAAGCAGAGAAATCTTGTTTGCAACCAACAAACAAATTTCTAAAACCTTATGCCCCGGGATTATATGACAGCTGTCAATGTCAGAGTATTGTTCGTCGATCGAAATAGATCGGTAAAAAGTTGCAACCGTGTCGGTCGTCGTCGTCAGCGTCGCAGCCGCAGGTTGTGAACGCTATAACAGCAACCGAGCGTTTTTCCTTAGGTCATCATGAATGAACGACCTAGTTGCACTCCGTGCGCGCTCGAGTGTAGGCTCTGAACGAACCCCTGATTTTTATGGTGACTTACACGTACGATTAATTGACAGTGACAATAGCAGTGTCATAGGGTATGTTTTAGTCTGAGGCAAGAAGCCTAAATAAGCTTCTTGGTCTGAGGTTTTAGTTCGGGCGTAGATGGCATTTTTTTCAATATCCCTTTCCGGATATTGCTTGAAAGGTTTTGCGAAACGAACGCTTACTTCCGGTAAAAGAAAATTATAAGTTTGTAAGTTATGTCCAAGAAAATAATAAATAATACTCTTAGAAAAATTGAATCGGGAACTCTTACTCTCTCTCTCCACTGCGTAGGTTGTGAGACCATAACTGACCGTAGGTGTTAACGGTTAGTTTCGCTATGCTCGATTCCCGCTATGCACTGATCTTTAAATACCTACCAAAAAGTGCCGCTTTTAATTCAGAACTTGCCATTATTAACCTACATCTTAGAATCAAGTTTTTACACACCTATCGTACCTATTTATGTTTTCTAAGTTAGGAAGTGAAATAAAGAACACGTTTTAACTTATTATTTTATTCATTTAAATTACTATATGCTGTTAAATCTTTGGGTGTATCACTCAGCGCACTTTCTTCTATAGAGACCTCCTTGGCCACTAGTGGTTTGAGCTTCCGGTCGTCTGGTAGAAAAGAAATAACTATGGCGGAAGCTGTAACAAAGTGCGGCGTTAAATGACTACACAGTATAAAACAAAGTCGCTTTTTCCATTCCCTATATCCCTATGTATGCTGAAATCTTAAAACTACGCAACGGATTGCGATGCGGTTTTTTTTAATAGATAGACGATTCAAGAGAAATGTTTTTGTATCAGCATTGGACCCCTGCGGAGCGAGCGAGTCGCTAGTATTTCTTACGACGTAAATGTTGAGATCAGATATGACACCATCACCGATCGATTTGATTAAGTAGGTACATCACTGATAGCATATGCGGCGGCATAATCCGCAGAGGTATCCGCGTAAAACAAGATATGTCAAGTGCGGTGCGAGTGTATGTACCTACTCGCGCGCCAGGGTTCCCCATTTTTGATAAATATAATATAAGATTATGCAAATACTATACTTAATACTTCAGATATTAGGGATTAGTTAGTGGTAAATTTTATAGAAGTTTTTCAATGTATTTAAAAAGTATGAAACCTACAGAAATGTCGAATATGTTTTGAGATGTACTACAACCCTATACATATATAATACAACAGATATACAAAAAGTGTTCGTTTTAGGTACTGACTGACTTCTCTTATTTTTGTTTGTTAAATATATAAATCCATATCTACAAATGCCACATACATTCAGATGGATCGTTCGTTCTGACAACTTGGGAGATGGTTAATATTACAACTTTTTTCAATAAAATATAAGATTCAAAAACTTTTGATATAGGTACATAGGAAACACTAATAACACCATCGATTTGACATTGTAGAATTATTATTTTTAAATCTGTCCAGGCGCACGATATGTAATATTATTTTAGGTATTGCTGATATACTATAAATTATAAAAAAAACCAGACAATATAATAATGGGTTTCGATTCCGATCTCGAAACCCTAAAAATGGCGTTTATACTTACATGCATAAATAGATGCGAAGACGTAGAAGCCAGCCTCGCAGTTGTTTATCAGCATGATGTTCAGGACCTGGATAGAAGCGAAGGTGGCTATCCGACCTGCTGTGAACGGCAGCGCCAGTGCTATTGCCCTGGAATAATTTTGTATGCTAAGTATATATCAATCATCAACTATCGTTGACACCATTCATGGTCCAATATAAACTGAAGTGGAATGAAGCTTTTGTCCTAGTAGAAGTTGAAAATGGTTCCAATAGTATTTTTAATTGGTTAACGTTCCACAGAATTCTGAATAATAAAGATTCCTGTGGTTAAAATTACATGAGGATCAAGGGATGCTTACCTCAGGTGCGTAGGGAAGAGCGCTACGATCATAGCCGTGTACATCCCCAGCACGACGATGCCATTCATCTGGACCGCGAAGAGCGCCGCGCTGCCGCCCGCGCTCGGGACCAGGTTCACCAGGATCCCGGCCACACCGCATGTGGAGGTGATCACTAGGGCGAGGTTACGTCTCCCTGCGCGGTTCACGATCTACGGAAGAAAGAGGTTTGTAAGAAAAAGATTCGGTATTTAAAAGTTATGAAATAGGTTTGTAAGAAAAACATTAGCGTTTTATTTGAAAGTCTGTTTTTAATTCTTAGACCAAATAAAAAGTTAAAACGGAACATTGGTTCAGAATCTACAGAAGAAAGAGGTTTGTAAGAAAAGGAGGCGCGTTATATTTGAAAGTTATTAGTCTGTTTTTAAATCTTAGACCAAATAAAAAGTTAAGACGAAACATTTTGAATAGCGAAGTGAGGAAGGTAAAACTACGCCTTGCCGTTTACATACACAATTACACGCTTAACTACGCCTTGCCTTGCCAGTCAAAGAAACAGCATCATTTTGTAGTTGATTGAGTAAGCATTAGTATAGTTGGGAGTACCTAAGACCAGCACTTTCATATATGTAGGTAGTTGATTGAGTTGGCATCAGTATTAGTGGGGAGTGAGTCGAGTACTTTCATAACACTCACAAGACTAAAGCCCAGATTGACGATGGACAGCATAGCTGCTACTGCCAGCACAAACAGCAGTGACGAGACGCTTAGGACGCATGATTCCTGAAATAGAAAGGGTTGTCCTCTAAGTAAATCAATCTGCTAGAGGTCATCCATTTTGAACTAGTCTTTTTTGTATGCCTGTTATACCTACCTACGTACCTTCTTACTTTATATTGGAAGTCTGAACTTATTGTGGATCTGCCCACGGCTACACATGCGTTTTCCCAGGACAAAAAGTAGCTAAATAATAAGGTATTCCATTATCATAAAACAAGGAAGCTGTATAATTATCTAGTCAAGATTTCAGCTCAACCCGTTTGGTGGATTTGGAAGAATAATAAAACTTGCAACCATTTAGATATTCAAACTTTCGCATTTAAATTATTGGTGTGAATGTTCAGTTAGTGGATAAGCAACAGTCTGCAGTTCGCTCATTGTTTCTTGGGAATACTTGTTTTAATTATCTTTGGTAATAAAGGTTAATTAGTGAATCTGATTAAGTTAGCTGCTATTTAGCACGTTGAAGTAAGATTGCAGCTACGCACTGTCGGAGGTTCATAGGGAAGATGGAATTGAAGGTTCATAGCAGAGTTTGATCCTCACCTCAGTAGGGTCATTAATGCTGGAAGCGATGATGCCGCAGAGGTTCTGGTCGGAACCCTCGCCCGTTTCCATTATCCGCACGAATTGGTCCGCTATTTTCGGCAGCCAGACTATGAACGCTCCTGTTCTGCAAACGAACACATCTTGTCAATTTTGGCAGATTATCTCGAGCCATATTGACCTACACCGGCCTGCAAAACTAGGTATCAGACTATGAAGATTGCAATAAATTTAAGGTAGGTACACAAAGTATACTTTTGAAATAAAAAAAAAGCAGAGAACTCCAGGGATGGGCTGTACGTAGATTTCTGCACTAGCAAGAATGATATGATAACAGAGTTTATATTTATTTACTTTATATACTTTGAAACAAGAATCCATTATGAATGTAACTGGTTAACTACGAATCTATTTTGTGTTGAAGAACGCAAACTGAATGGGCGCTATGCGAACTTCACTCACTCTGATCTACGTTGGTGTTCTTACAACACTAAACTTAAACTAGGTTGGTAGTTAACCCGTCTAAATACATAGGGAATAATGGTCATGTTTTCTATCAAAATCAAAGTGCTTTATTTCCTTTAGACCTTGCAGGAATCTTGGACACTTGGACTTTTGAACACTTGGACTCTTGGACTATCGGAGCATCTTGTTGACGTGTTTTGGTTTCGATCTGAGATGTAAACAGCGCAATAGGTGCATCATTTTAAACACTCAATGAAATCCCCGCGATGTTAACCGCGGCGAATGAGCTTTTATATAGGTAATGGATTTGATCATCCCACTTTTCTCATTCCCCTCACGTTACCTCTTCCAATCAGGACATAGGACAGACACAGTTAAAACCGCGAATGTCCTGGCCGTTGTGCTTCTGTATCCAGATGGGCATCGCCCCATACTACCAAGTTTGGACTCACATATACATACTATAAGCTACCCTGGTAAAAAAAATATCAACCGTTTATCTTACTGTTGGAACACCAGTAGAACGCTCATAATGATGGTGTATTTGATGAGCGGCGGTTTGAACATCGGGGTGATCTGGCTTTTCTTCGGTTCGCTCTCGGCAGGTGCTGACTCTTCCCGCAGGATGCTCGTTACCTGGACAAATGTACGATTCTATTGTAAGTTTTATTACCTATTTAATTTAATAGTTTTATTTACTGTAAAAACTATGGTAATTTGACGATTGTGTGTTATTTATTATTGACGACATGGTCTATGCGATGGATTACGGCTAAAGTATCTCCGCCCCCACAATCTTTAAACAAACTACAAAGATATCGAAATTTTGAAAGAGACCTATAAAGTCAAAAGTTGTATCAAATGAAAGGTCAACAAGTCCTACAAGTCTAGGACTAGGTCTAGAAGGTCTAAGAGTCTAAGGTCTAGAAGGTCAATTATCTCCGAAGATTGCAGAGTGACCCAGCTGAAGTGTACTTGGTGTAGTTATTAATATAAGTAGTTAATAATAACCTATATTACAGGAAAAATATAGTTAGAAGTATGCAAGTAGAACATTACACTCTTTGAAAAACTAATTTTGAAAGTCAAATCAAGGGCATTGGTTTAGAAATTTCAAAAGAGTTTTTGAAAATTGTCGAACTTTTTAAAGGAAGCCTGCATTCGTCACCTATGGTCGTATATCGTATGGTCGTATTGATCTTGATGATCAGCCAAGAGCTGTAACTCACATTCAGTTCCTCCATCTTCCCACAGTTAACCCTATGTATAACTCTCAAGATCTCCAAAGCGCGTGCATCATCGCCTTTCGAGTGGACAAACTTAGGGCTCTCTTGGATGAAGTAGACTCCTACAGCTGATAGCAGAGCTGGCAGCGAGTAGACCAGCATCAGCGTCCGCCAGGAGTTCCAGTAGATGCCGAGGGCAGGCATGTGGTGGGAGAACGTTAGGGGGATGATGGGGATGGCCAGAACTGGAAAGAGGGGAGTTATGTTAAGTAATTTGTAGTATATAATTTTCATTGTTTCGAAAAAAATAAAATTTTTATTTAATACAAAATAATTTGAATACAAAAGTATTTTTTTATTTTTAGGCATAGAGCGGCGTGCTAGAACACTATTGAGGAAAGGTCAATTAGTTAATTTAAGCTTATTTACATGTTATTCCTTTATTGCCACTGAAATTTATGTTTAAATACAATTTACCTATTTTGCTACCAGTGGAAACCTTTTAAATAGACCTTTATATAAATCATACCTATGTAACATGTATTGGCGACCTCTGTGGCGCGGTGGGCGAATGATACAATATTTGAACTATCAGCACAGGTCAGGGTGTTATGGTTGTTTGCTATAAGAATATCTAGCTGTGTATATTGTATTGTGTATATAAGTCATCACATCTAGCTAGTACCCATTACACAAGCTCTGCTTAGGTTGGGTCTAGATGATGCTGTGTGGATTACGCAGCATTATTTATTTATTATATTTCTGAAAAAACTCTACCTGCCATCAGCCCTTGCGAGAGCAGGAATATGCTGGTGACGAGGATGACCACCAGGTTGCGCCTGGCTATCGGCACGCTCTCGCTGAGGATCGACATGGCCATGGAGTGCAGACCTGAAATGCTGGAACATACGGATATTTTATTTTTACCAATTAAATACGCAATATTAGACTATATTATACAATATTATTAGCTCTGGGATTAGGGAATCCAATCCCGTATCTAAACGCGGGATTCCGGAATAAAATTGGGGAATCCCGCGGCCCGGTCGATACATCACTTTATGGGTTCTTTCTTATTCTCACCACAGGAATGTTTGTATTAACTTAAAAATCACCTAATTTTGGTAATTCACCAGCTGAGAGGATTAATAACTAGGAAATTAAACTTACAACAAAGCAGCTACAAACTGCAGAACCATCATCATGATCCAGTTGACTGAGAGGCTGGCGAGGGAGTTCATTAGGGCGCCGCCCAGCAGCGCTACTATCAGCATAGGCCTCCGCCCCCGCGTGTCCGCCAGGTAGCCCCATACTACTGTGCCGAGGACGGTTCCTGGAATTACAACAGTAAAGTTTGTACAGGGTTATAGGTACATACATAATCATCATCATCATCACCAGCCTATGACAGTCCACTGCTGGACATAGGCCTCCCCTAATAATGATGAATACGCCATAGATGGCATTATTCATCATTTGTGGTGGTTATTGCCCGTAATCCCCACGCTGGGCATGCGGGTACATAATCAATAACCTCATAAAGGTGACTTTGGTGTATCAATACGAACAACTTTTGTTCTATGACTTTTTCTAATTCAATGTTTTTATTTTCGCTCGGGATACGGATGAATGTTCCAATATATAACTAATAATAACAACATAAACTTAGTACTTACCAAAATGTTTGTAATTTTCACCACGATCTGCTATGATCATGAAGCCATGACGTCACGTCTGCGTGATATCAATCCCCATTAAAATGTAGAACATAACTCCATTTCACAAAGTAAATTAACCCATTGTTCCCAAATTATTAAATTCTGTACATCATCATAAACTTGTCGGCTATGCTAATGCGATTTCCCCTCGGTACATTGCATATAAGGTTAGCGTGCATAGCTTGTGTATCATATCAAGTACGACCAGTTTCCTTTTGCAGATAATCTCTATGCTAGATCAAATTGATCTATAAAACATCGACCTACTTTTTGGGATCACCGTTTAACTTCAACCTACTTTCTAAGGGCCATATTCTATCTAGGTACCTACCTATAATTCGCGTAGTTAGTGAAATGGATTAGAAATGGGGGTTTTCCTCATGCTGTCTTCGGTTCGCGTCCATTTAAATACCGTGCGACGAAGACACATACCCATTTCTTTTGTTATTAATAATATTTTTTTTTTGTTTTGATAGTCACAACACTATCGTCATTTCTAACCTATTCTTTGAATACGCGGGTCATACTAGAGTGTTTATTTTGATTCAGAATCAAATGCGAAGTTTGCAAAGCTTAGTTCCAGAATGCCTTACTTATATAATTAGATAGCTTAGCTAGATATTAAATACTAATTCTCTGGTCATTGCGGCCGCCCCACCATACTACCGTGGATCTCACATTTACATAATGTTGGGGCTATTGTTTTGTGTCATCATTACGTTACTATACTTTCGATTCACGAACATCTCACCTTGAAACGATTCTACGATAAATTGATCATTTCCAACAGAAGTGATTAGAATACAATCTTGATTTTCATTAAATCTTTGATTTCCGGCTGCGAACTGAAAACAAGGATTTGATAAAACGTATTTAGCTTCTATTTATACCGATGATGAAGGATATTTTGATTCTTAATCATTATCAACTTAACTACGTATTTAATTTATTTTCGCTATTTTTCGAAAGTTATTTTCGATGATCAATGTGACGCTGCGGGCAAAAGTCCGCCTGCGACGCAAGATTGCGGGTTATCGCCATGTATTAATAACATTGATCCTTATTGTGTTTTAAAATGTTTAATGCGTCCTACTTGTTGAAAGGCTGAGTTGGGATGTCGATTTTTACGCCAGGGTCGCCATATCATAACGGTTATGGGAAGCAGAATTCATATTATTTTCTTTGCACGTGCATGCCCTAATAGACGGCGGCGCAGGCGCATCTTTGACCAAATTCAAACTTCTGGCATGGGATTTTTGGGTGTTGGGGCGATTAGGCCTGCTAGGGATTAGGCCTATAGGCCTAAACGCCGAACAGTGCATTTAGAATTGAGCATTTAGTCCTGCAGGACTAATCGCTCAATGCTTTTATTATTATGGGCCAATTAGTCCCGATACTAATACTTTAAAATATTTAAGTACAGTTGGATACAAAATTTTGTGAAATGAAATTGCATTATATTAAAACAAACGTTTTATTTATAAATATTATGTATAAATCAACACAAAATATTGACATGTTTATGTTAAATGTTTTTAATAAAAAAACACTACAGTTAAAATAATGCTATAGTGTTATACATAGTAATCACAGTAAAATCAACAACCAACATAACAATCCAATATACTCGTAAACTTAATCTAATAAAATTATTATATTAAAATTAACACTAAATAATAAGCTATGAATTTAAAATTAAAGTTTTTTTAAGTAAAAACAAACAGCTTTTGATTAAAAAAGTTTAAAAATAAAAAACAACACGCAAAATTATTACAAAATAATCACAGATCAATTGCAATTTAAAAAGTTTTACTACAACTAGGTTATTATATATACTATTTATCAGTCAGATGGCAACTATAACATAAAAAGTCACTCTTAATCAGTCTGTAAGTAAATATAAAAATACACAATAGTATTTAAAAATATCAAAAAACTTAAGGTTTCATTACTTTAGGCAATGACCAACACTTATTTGACCATGCAACAACTCTTGCAGTATAGGTATCTTCAATTCGTCTGTTGTTTTCAACAGTTTCTGATTTTCTTTTCGAAATGCGGATATGAGTTTTTCTCAATTTGGTACCAAAGTATTTGGAATCTTTATCTATTCCTTGAAGAAATTGACCAACGTTTGGTTTTCTTGGAATGTATTTCTTAATTCTCGCATTCCAAGATTCGACCACATTATTGGTTTTATCTAATTGATCAAAACTGCACCAAGTAGTTTTAAATTTATTATAATATAGGTAGATATGTTTAATGTTCCATAAAATAGAAATTAAAGAGAACAAAACTTTTGGATTCGACTGTACTTAAAGAGAAAAATCATTGGACCTAATTGCCCCATTCAAAAAGAACTCATCGGCGATTAGGTCTACATTCCATTTGTGGGCCTAACCAGCCAATGAATAAAATGCCTTTGAGCATTTAGGCCTACAGGCCTAATTCAGACCAGGCCTAATCGCCCCAACACTCGGATTTTTTACGTGCATTGTGCTTTCCGTTTGCACTATGCAACATCACAAAATAAGTTGAATAACTATACGATATACATACACTTACGCATAATAGCATTTTTGACTGACGTCAAAGTTTACCCGATTTTATTTAAAATTTCCTTATACATGGCAACATTCTTTAGCGGAGATTTTGTCTAGTTTAAGTAGTTTTTAATGCGTAGACGTAGTTTTGATACCCATTTACCGCTATGTTGTGTGATGTCAGTTTTAACTAAATTTTGGCCACTCTTCTATTCCTAACCGACAACCTCTACAAGCTGATCATTACCGTATTTATGGTAGAGATATTGATAGAAGCTATGCATGTACTCGTAGCACCTAAAATCTCTAAGGCAGGAATTACCCACCCGAGATGGTCGCGGTGCGTTATGTTCCTGGCGAAGGGGGGATCTTTCATTAACTGAGGTGTGGCCACCGCGGTGGGTTCGTGGAGGAAAGCTACCCAACATTCCCGTTACAACTCACAACCGGCAGAGGCGGAAACTCCATGAAGGTTTTACTGTGTTGGAGTCCTACATAGAATCTATACTTATATTTGAAGGAAAGATTTGATTGCTTTTTTGTGTGTGGATTGAATAGGGTCCGAAACTACAAACCCGATTTGAAAAATTCGAAAAATTCATTCACCATTAGAATCCTAAATCAAAAATTAGGAATACGCATGAAAAATTCAACTTTTGTTAAATAGGTACACCTGCCGGGGCGGACCGCTAGTATCCTAATAACTGTACCGTCTGCCCGTGGCAGTACTTACGATATCAGGAAATTCGAATTCCTTTAGGATAATGACAAAAAGGACTCCTCCGGGAGCTTTTAACCCTGTCCTGCTTACCCACACTGGCATGGCGGCCAGTAGTGGTCTGCAACTCGCAGGCACTCGGGGGGACTATGATGGGGTTGCCATACCCGATGAAGGCAAAGGGAATGAGCTTGTTAGCCCCATGCTTACCTACAACTGGCGCGGCGGCCAGTAACCCTTGCTGGCTAGCCGTGGTCTGCAACTCGCAGGCACTCGTGGGGACTATGATTGGGTTGCCATACCCGATGAAGGCGAAGGCAATGATAATGCAGCCAGCGAGTGCCATCATACAGTAGCTGTAGAGGCCGAACCCTGGGAAATTATTCATTTCAATTAAATAATATCTAAAAGTAGAGTTCTGCCTAGTAGTGGGTGTCAACGGGTTTTGAAAAGATAATGATTACATTAATTGAAGATCGAATTCAAAATACTTATTTGAAAACATTGTGGAATAAGTCCATTCCGGAGAGACATAAAGTTATAAACTAATTAGGTCCTGTTATTTATTTCTAATTTTACTTCACAAAGAAAATTATAATTAAATAACCAAATAAGAAGAAGTATTTACAATTGAAACAATTGAGCTGGCTTTTGCAAACAAACTACAGTTAGCTCAACTCAACTCGACTACCAGGGTAGCATAACCATGAAGGAACCATAGTCGGATACCAGCATCTAAGAAATTAACAGCCATTGAATTTATATTTTATAAATTGCGTCTTGCTCGGAAAATTATTTACGCAGCAAAGAGAGCAAAACTCGATACCTATAGCATTTTAGGATAGCAAGTTAAAAAAACATTCAGGAAAAATATTATATCACCCAGTTGCCAGTTTCTAAGCGAACTCTATAAATGATGGACCATACGTATGCACATAGAGTCGATAACCAGTCTGCTTATCTAGTCCCAACTTTCTAAACTACCCGCAAATTGTCACAAACCTGCTCTGGTGACGGCTTCTTCAATTGACACCTTATCTTTGGAGAAACCACTTTTGTCTTCCATTTTGCACTATTAAATCACTAAAATATTATAAATAAATTATCATACATCTGCTAGAACACAGATTATTCTACCTTATTTAAGGTATTTCTTAGAATAAAACCTGTTTTACTTTTATTTCTAGATGCACGTCATAAGCGAGTGCATCTTGCCCGTGCGATTCTATGAATGACGGTTTATCTCGTTCTTCGAGTAAAATCTGTTCATATCCACAGCCAGATTCTCAATTTCCCTTTGTGATAAGTAGATTAAATATTAATTTACTAATCATTTTTAATTGATAAGTAGATTAATTATTATTTTCTTATCAAAAGAGGGACTTTAATCATCCCACGCGACCTGCGTTTGCACTGAACCTCTCAAAATGCCCAACTTAAAGACCTACTTAAATTTATGAAAAGTGGCTGAAAGCGTAAGAGATTTTTTTTAAATGATGGACAATTCAAACAGCCTTATCCAGCTCCAAGCTAAGCAGAGAATGTAAATATTTATTTATTTATATTTGCAGATCGTACAAACATTTGTCCCGAGACAGGACATCACCCGCAACCTCGAAGCTGAAGTGTAGGCTTTGTTAGGAACAGTTTGCGCCGACATACATATATGAAACTCTACGTCAAACAAAAATAAATATTTTAATGGTTATCTATCTAGGTAATCTCGATAAGAAGAACCTATAAAATAGACTTATCTGTCTATGTAATATAATTGTACCTATATTATGTATATCAGTCATCTAGTACCCATAACACAAGATCTGCTTAGCTTGTGATTAGATGATGCTGTGTGGATTGCCCAGCATTATTTATTTTTCATCAAATATCAGCAGTTTAAATGACGCCTGTTAAGCATGGCATTCCTCTGGTTCCCGTGTCCAACAGTGGGCTTACGGATGTTAACAGAAGGAGAAGTTGCAATAACGACAGCAATCTATCCTGAATCAACCCACGAGTGTAATAGCAGGTGGTCGTTTGCACAGATTTAAATAATTCCGAATTCTCTAGATAATAATTGATTACTTGATAAAGATTACTTAAATTTCTGTACTCAAACAGTGATTTCATTAAAGTGATAAGATTTTTCTAATATCGTCACAAGCATACTTACCTAAGTCTTGTGTACAGTGCGCGTCACATATAAGTACCCCCCCTATCTCAATGTATGTGGGACACAATAGTTGTAATTTTTGGGAATTTCAGACTTTGAGTATTATTTTGGATCCTGAGCGGCAGCGTGACAATTTTTTCATGTGAAAATTTGTGATAAGTTACAAGGGAATTAGAATTCGTAAATATTTAGTAGACAAGGGGGGTACTTAATTCTGATGCGCACTGTACCTACTTGTATTGAATTCGACACTAGCGGTCCGCCCCGGCTACGTACCGGTATTTAATAAAAAAATAATATATAATATAAAAAAACCGATGTCAAAACCCTAAAAAAATTACACACACATACGATTGGTGAATATTTAATGGTAGTTTTTATTGATTCTTAAATTTTTGGAAAATATTCGATAGCCTATTTTCATCGAGATAATGTAGGTTAGTGGTATTGGGTCTAGGTTCTCATGATAAAAGAATTTTTCAAATCAGTCAGAAAATTAGTAGTTTTGGAGCTTTTTCCATCCAAACAAACAATCAAATCTCTCCTCTTTCGTAAGCTAGTAAGTAAGTAGGTATTAGTTTTTTTTCTTTAATGTTTGGTTTTAGTTATAAATAATTAACAAAAATTGAGAAAATGCTGACCATAGATAGAAAAAGCAATTTGAATGCCCTAGATTAAAGCGCTGTTAGTACGGAACTTATCTACTCATGAACCAAAACCTTTCTAAAAAAAATATCTGTATTTTTGTATCTGTATTTCTTTACATCTAATATAAGTATAGGTTAAATGGGTATTACTTAAAAAAATAATAAAAACTTAGTAAAATTTTATTTAGGGCAGGTCACAAAATATTAAATTAAGTTTGCATTTAATTAAATTAGAAACAATCAGTCTTATGATTCAAATACTAAAACTATAATTAAATAATATTTAACGATTAGCCGCAAGTTATTTGGTAGTCTTCACTTTCGTTCCTTGCTTGAAGATGGATCTTCGTCCCGGGGTAGAAGCCAAGCAAATATTACTCCACCTGAAAAAAAAAATACCAATTATAATTAAATAGAAACGAATGGCTACTATGAGTTTTAAATTTAAAACTCAAAACGTTTTTGAGAGCGGGATAATCGCTGCCTTGTCAAAGTTGTGTAAAAAAGTTCTGTCAAAATACTAAAAAACATTCATCAACTTGAATAGAGTTCGTGAAACTATTTGATTGCTGTAGACTACGAAAAGTATTTCCTTTCTAGCTGGTATACGCGCAAAATGAGGAAGAAACTTTTATAGTTTTCGTAAACTATGCAAAACTCTTATAGGGTGTCAGATCCGAAAGAACCAGTTATAGAAGCCCGTTAGGTATCTTACAGAATTCTAGTGTGTTGATGAACGTTGCTCGAATAAGTAAGGGTTTCAAATAAGTAAAAGTACGAAATCACCGCCAAAAAGCGTCAAACGGATAGGCCTCCAAAATATCGTGTACACTCAAAGCAACAAAAACAGATAAACAGCACCCGTCATAAAGCCGCTAAATCCACAAATATCAGAAGTTGCTTTGACGCTTCTTAAAAATCCTTCCACTCAGCTAGTTCGAAAAGTTGAAAATTTTGTTCAGCATTATGATATGATTGCATAAAAAGACTATAATCGAAAAATTAAAGACAGCACTTAATTTTTCGATAGTAGTCTTTTTACACCAAGTAGGTATATTAAATCATACTTAAAATTAAATAACCTGCATGTAGATAATTAGATTAAAAACTCGTAATTATCCTGTCTTTAACAGATAACACGGATTTATTAATCTTTGAATCTTTGAAAATATCTTTGACGACTCCGTGGCGCGGGAGCGAAGGTCAGCCTGCGATGCAGAAGGTTGAGGGTTCTATTCTCGCCTCGGGACAAATGTCTATTAATGAATTCTATTTACTTTTTATTTTATATATGCGCTTATTTTTATTTTACTTTGACACTTGACTTATCTTTTACGAAGGTGAATCCTGTGCCAGTTTCACTTTACTTACGGTGTGTTGGTAAATACAAAGAAAGTTTTTCTGACACTTACTGAAGATAAGCAGCGACCAGACGTAGAAGGTAGCCTCACAGTTGGTGGTGATGAGAGCACCGATGAGGTTCACTCCGCAGAACGCACTGGATCTGCCCAGCATCACTGATAGGCAGGAGGCCATGCCCCTGTGAAGTCAGAAGGTCAAAGTTTAGGATCGGTTGGAAATTCGATTTTTAATTTTGATGTCCTTATTTCATTGAACTGTAGAAATGTGGATACAAATACATCACAAAGTTATGTTCCCAATCAAAAATGTTGTATTTTGTAATGCAATTTATGCAATGCCCTTTATGCCCTAGCATCTAGCCCCTAGCCCAAGCTAAGCAGAGCTTGTATTATGGGAACTAGATGACTGATATACATAATACAATACATTATATAGATAGATATTTTTTATTACCTATCAATACATTGATTGATAGAATAGAACCAATAATAAACAAGGATTTATTTATGGAAATAGACGTTGGCGCCTCAACATTAAAATGTAGCCAACAAATTAAAGTGCAATGATAATTTTACAGGCGCTTGACTACATTTAAGAATTTATTTTATTATGAACGAATCGAGTATTAAGGTATAATTTCTTGTGGCAAGAAAATGTATTACTACCTACTAATTCCAAAAAGTTCGAAATTCCTTGCAACGTCATATAAATATGTTTTTGAATAGTAATAATACCATAAAACGCTATAGACATTGAAGTTAATACTAAAACTTACCTCAAATGCGTAGGATACAGCTCCACAAAATAAACACTCAGCAAGCCCATACTGAGCGCACAGAGCAGGAACACAAAGAAGAAGAAGCCGCCAGCCAGTGGCACGGCCACTACATTCAGCAACACAGCAGAGGTCGCTGACATCGAGAGTATGGCCATCATCGCGACCCTCTTGCGACTGCCGCAGGTTAGAGATAGGACCAGGTTGGAGCCGCTGGCTAGGGCGCCGTAGGTCATCGCGGAGAATAGGGTGGTGGGTTGGATTGTGTCGTCGCAGATTTCTATCGCCTGAAAATAGTTTAAAGCGTTTGATGCAATGCTTGTGATAGAGTTGCAATCAATAAGCTAAGCAGGGAAACGTGCTAGCTAGCTAAGGATGGTAAAACACTTATTTTGAATTACCTACTTAGTACAAAAAATTTCTTTGTTCTTAAATTTTTGTTATTGTAGTACTGAGTGAAAGTCGCGGGTTTAAGTCCTAAAATCGAAAAGTTTTGGGATGGTATTTAATTTCCATGTTCTTTTTATTTCGATCATAAAGAGTGGCAGCCTATTTATTTATTTATGTATTTGCTGATTTCTTCGATGTGTTCAAAGAAGGTAAATTCTAGTATAATTATGTTTGTCTTGGTAAGTTGTACGAATGTTGGTAGATTTTTTTCAAAAAGTTGGGGCAGAGATTCAAACAACTTCGCCAGTCTTTGTTTTCTCGAGCAACACGCTAGACGAGAAGCAATAATTTGTAGCAGTTGAAAAAAATGTAGGCGACTCTACGAGAATTTCGTATGTAAGTATAATATGAGTAGGCGCATAAATACAAAAGAATTCAACGCGCTTCGCTTTGATATTTTCTTTGTTTGATTTTTAAGATCCTTAAAATCAAGCAGATCTAACTTATTTCAAAAGTTTGTTACGTCTGAAAAATAATAATAATAAATATGGCCTTACTCTGCTGAAATCTTTATCAAATTAGAAGAATGAAATCATTTATGTAGTCAATCCGCGAAACGCGGTTGAAAACATTATCGTTCTTATAAGAACGATAATGTTTTCAACCGCGTTTCGCCATACCATATATGGTATGATATTGCAGACTTAGCATTAGCCCTCAGCTTTCCAAGCATTTTTCACATAGATAATTTAATAAAATATTAAAAGAAGGAAGTAGGATTGTAACATTTTCATCTCGCAGCCTTGATCATACTGAGAAAGTACTGGGTGTAACACAAAGAGGTTATAGTCAGCTAGTTGAGTTAAAATTGATGTTTACGGGGGAACAATTCAAACTTGTGAACCTGCTTACCGTTACATTCCCAGGGAAGCTGTCTTGGGCTGACATTCTGATGACGGCACAGAGGTTCAGGCCGTCTCCGCCGCCATCCTCCAACGCAGAGAACAGACTGTTCATGATGTAAGGCAGCCAGAGGATGAAGCCACTACCACTGGAAATAATTTAAAATCCATTGGAAAAGGGGGATTTTGAATAAAGAAGGGATTATTCAAAGGGTTGGGTCATAGCTTTGGGTAATCTATGGCGACAGTGAAAGTAGCTCTCTAAACATAATATTTTCAATATTTTAAAATATTTCCAGCGTTTCTAAACTATTTCGTACTGGTGCGCCGCGATCGTTTTGTAATTTTGGATCGAATATAATATTAGTAAAATATAATATTACAAATTAAATAATAAATGAGTAATGCAGGGCAGTCCACACAGCATCATCTAAGCAGAGCTTGTGTTATGAGAACTAGATGACTGATATACTTAATACAATAATATTTCATATAGATTTTTATAATGATAAACTAAATAAACATATTATAACATTGAGCTGCATTTCAAGTATGTAACACCGCAGGCAATGGCGCGTCACAAAATCGATATAGAGAACTCACGTCATGTAAATAATGAGAACCAGGTAGAACAGTTTCAACGTCGTTGCCCGCAGAGGTCGCTGGAACAATGGCACGGTCTGCTGCCACAGCGAGCGGAAGAACGATGCGTGGCTAATGGACTGGCTGTCGTCTCCCATCAGCTTCTTGATCTGTAAGAACGAAGAACACTGATGAAATAGCTCTTAGTGCCGCATCGACGGGCTGTAGCAGCTGCCACAGACCCACCATCTATTGGAACGCGAGGGCCTTTATTCAATATTGCTAATCCAAACGCATTACACAGTTATGACAAGTCAGCGGCATGGAGTCGGACAAAAAATATATATTGGAACACGTTGTGATGTTTGTAGGATTGACATTGTTCGGTTTAGGTATGGACAAGGAATCTCCTATATCATGGAGAATAAGGCCCCAGGTGTCAATCCGGCACATCGTTCCTATATCGGCTTTACAAGAGATCGTGATGTATCAAAAACGGACGCTACATCAATTATCTTCCGTAGATGTGCAAAAGTCGGTATGAGGATGAAGTTGATCCCCGGTACATTGGATCGCAATCGTCATTTAAATGGCAAAGAGATCGGTTCATATTGGTATTTCCTTGGAAATAACTATTAGCAATCTTTGTGGTTGGTAGAAATTATATTCAGGTAAAAACACAATATCTGAGAAGCCTACTTCAGGCATAATAATAGTGTACATTTGTTTATCAATAAATGTGTTTAATTTGATTTGGAGTTGAAGTTAACTTTTTTATTTAAATTATCATGGCTTTAAAATAATCACACTAAAGTCATTAATATCCGGATATTTAACATGGAAAACTCAATAATTTCACACGTCTGCGTCTGCGGTGGATTATTATTTTTAAACAGAGTTCTCTATACGTGTTGTTGGTTTTGCATGTCTACATATTGTGTCAGAACCACTTACCGGAAAACTATCAGCATCGCATCCAGTATTACAAGCATAGATGCTCTTCAGCACCCCCAAAGCTTCTTCCATCCGGCCCCTGGAGACCAGGAATTTAGGGCTCTCATGGAACAGCTGGAGCAGCCCCGCGGTGACGGCGCAAGGGAGGGCCATCATCAGCGCGAGGAGACGCCAGGGCCGGTACGTGATGCCCAGGAACTGGATTGGGTAAGAGAATTCCAAGGGAAGGATGGGGTAGGCAATTGCTGCAAGATAATATGGAAGTTGTTAATATTTTCTATGTATGTATAATATGGTATATGTTTGATACCCATGGGGATAGGTAATGCTATGCGGATGGCAGCATTATTTATTGATTTTAATTTCATCGTACTCTAGTTACCCAATCGTAGGTACTTAATTACGAAGGCTATTGCTTACAAATTCTAATTCAGCTGATGGTACCTATCAGCTGAATTAGAATAACTGTTATTGTAAGAGGATTTAGATAATGTGTGGAGCATCAGAAGTGAGCAGAGCATAGCTCATACTTCATTCACTTAGTGGTATGGTGTCAGAGGTCAGAGGACCTCCAAACGACGACCCCACAATTTTAGCTCAATGTTAGCCACCTCCAACCTTCGAATTTTAACGAACGCTACAATGTCTCTTCATCTCTTGTCCATCGAGTGAATGGTCTCCTAATACTAATTTCCACGTAGCATCGTCAGTCCAGAAACTCCCCAGCAGCAGGATCACATACATAGATATCTAATTACCTAGATACTGAATGTTAAGGCGTTCATTAGGGGAGGCCTATGTCCAGCAAAAGCCTAACATGGGCTGATGATGAAATGTTTTGGTGTGTAGATAATGCGCAACCTGCAACTCTGCAATTTGGCGTACGGTTACCTAGATACTGAATGTTATGGCGTTCTTAATGGAGGCCTATGTCCAGCAAAAGCCTAACATGTCCTGATGTTGAAATGTTTTGGTGTGCTGATGATGCAACGAACCTGCGACCATGGCTTGCGAGCACATCAGCGCCGAGGTCCCGAGCAGCAAGGACCTGCCCCGTGCGCGCGCGGCTATGCTCTCTCCTAGCAGCGTGTACGCAGCTGAGTTGCTGGCTGATGTGCTGGAAGGGACAATGGAGATTTTACTGACTGTACGAAAGGATAGTATTCTTTGTAATGACGTGTGCCGTATAGAATTTCACCACCCCTACTCTTCCCGTGTGTGTCGTAAGAGGCGACTAAGGGACACACACCGGGGGCGGGCAGCAGCGCCCTCAGCAAAATATCTCCACCGTAATGCGATCCCCAACCCGCATACCCAGCGTGGGGATTATGGGCAATAAACCCCAAATGATAAATAATGGCGCTCATTAGGCTTCTGTCCAGCAGTGGACTATTATAGGCTGATTGATGAATGGCGAATCTAAAAACTCCAGCAGCTAAGCGTCTTTGAATGCTCTCCCCCTGGACATCAGACGAGCAAATTACTACCTATTTTTTGAAAATACTGCTTCAGCAACTTAGAATCTTAGAAGTTATTTGTTTTTTATCAATATTTATTTTCTATATGTACTAATATTATAAAGAGGAAAAATTTGATTGTTTGTTTGAATTGTACAGGCTCTGAAACTACTGGACCGATTTGAAAAATTATTTCACCAATCCGTAGTGAGTAGCCGGGGCAGACCGCTAAAAAAAACCTTTTAAAATTTTTTTTTTTATTCTCCAATTTATAAAATGCTCTAATTTGTTTTTGTAATTGTATTTTTTTTTTGTTAATCACGTTAATTGCTCTTGTGATGCTTAAAAATCTTAGTCACCGAGAATTGATGAAGGCACAAAAAACAACTAGGTATATCTTACAATTAGGTAAAAGAGTTGAGCGATGCAGATTATGTATTCTCCGTTTAATGCTATAAAGATTGTGCTCTAACCTTAGGAACATGAAAAGGTAAAATAAATTACCTACAGTTGCATACGGTTGGTCAACATGACCTACGTTGACTGCGTGATCACGATTCTTATTTCTCCTTCTTTTAGTAGACGCCTTGTTAAAAATAAATTAAACTTATTTAAACGGTTCCCAACAAGGGTATCCATTGTTACTCATTATCTATGCCAACCGTTAAAAGACTCGCGTTGTTGGCTTGACGATTGATAAATAGTAAAATAAACAATGGATAGATAAGTCTGATAATGACTTCATATCGGTGTGATATTACACAAATTATATGCATTCCAATAATTTGTTTTTCTGCCATTAACTACCTTAATAAACTGACAATAAAATAATTCGGTGATTTCTCTTTGTTCGCATAAATGTAAAAAATACCTATGATAGATAACACACCAACGTGGCTGTTGGCTTAGGTATATCATAGCCCCGGCTTCGCACGGGTATTTTACAACTACTCTCGAGAGCAATGAATCCGGGTCACTCAAAGAAAAAAAAATCTCGGAAAGTAACCCTTAGTTGCATTAACCTAGCATTCTTACTTTCCGAGATTTTTTTCTTCTTTGAGTGACCCGGATTCATTGCTCTCGAGATTTCAAATTTGACACGTACGTTGGTTTATTGAAGTTTTCATACGGAACTTTAACTTTGTAAAAAATATTCTATAGCCTAACGCTAGTATTTACAACGAGACTTATTTATTTTTAAGATAATGATGTGTAATGAATTTTTAATGTTAAATAAAGTGTAAAGGTTCTCTACTGAATTGGGTGGGCGCCTGTAAGAATAGAAGTATAATGTTTTGAAGAATAAATACAAAAACACTATTTGGAGAGACACTAAAACCGACAATTATTTTAGAAAGTTATTTGCAGTCGACATGACGTGTATGCTTATGTACTAACTTGCACACGGCATGGGCACTGTGCTGGAATTTAAAAATAACATTGTCTGCGTATCACAGAAGCCGAAAAAGCTGTTAAGTATTATTTATGGAGACAAATTGGTCGCTTCTCTAATCTTTTACAATCTTGTAAACCTTTTACAACTAATAAAGATTATTGGTACATTTCATTATAATCTATTCAATGACAAGGAAATTGTTATATGATTATTATTCTATTAGTCGTCTACTTTTACTGTTTGTCATTAGCTATTTAAGTACATATCTGCGGAAACTTTATAATTGGCCCTCAGCACACATGCGCTTTTTTTGTTTACCTACTCCCTAATCTCCCAAGTTACTCGTACGTATAGTACCTATTTGTATATACCTAATGGATAAAAGTTTTAAATCTTTTTTTATGTTTATTTACAGGAAATAGACAAAAATTTCCCCACATTTTACAGTTAAAATATGTCTTTATAATGCTGTATGTCAATGTTTTTACACGAGCAGCCTATGGGTTCAGTACACCCAAAGTCTATTAACGCCCTGCGTGTCTAATAGAATAATATTTTTAGAATACTATTGGCGAGTCCTTGGTTTTTCAGACGCAGTGCTTAAGAAATTTTCGCGAATACGTTCATTGACGGCTTTGCGTCGATTATGCGGAAGCGAATAGTTTCACTCTTTCACTCATGAGCAGACTGAGAACTGTGTGAAGTAGTTCCAGTAGCATTCAAAAAATTATATCAGATAAGTATATACAGTAATACCCCGGACTTACGCGATAGCTGGGTCCGAGCGATTGCCGTGTAAGTCGAATTCGCGTAAGTCGGGGTTCAACTTTGCATATACGAGTAAATACATATAAAGTTTATTTAATGGGGACTACAGTCTAAAGCAAACAAATAATTCAGAAGAAAAAAGTAAAATAAAATAAAAGATAATAAATCAATTTATCAATAAAGTAAACTAAGCCGAAGACTTCAGATATTCTAATAATGTTGCCTGACGACTTAAGTTTTTCTTCTTAGAATTTCCTCGTAGCTTACCAGTAATTTTTTTATACCCCATTTTGTAGAAGAAACTAGTTTTTCATTAGAATCTATTTTTTTTTTAAATTTCTAACCTCTTTTCAATTGAATTGAGGCCTCTTATGTTTGCAAATTGTCATTTGATTTTCCGATTCAACTGGGTCTAGCGAATGTTCTACTTAGATCTGACACTGATTCTAAAACCGCGTATCTCCGAATTCGCGTAAAACGGGGTAGCGTCGATGGCGTATGTGGTTGTATGAGCGACTTCACACATGGCACAGTATTCTGTATACAGATCGACGAACAAAATCGAACAAAATACGTACACGATAAAACGGAACAGTAAAACGGAGACATGTGTGAACGCAGGGCCGTAGCCAGAAATACTATTCGGGGGGGGTCGAGCCTTAGACCCGCCCGAAACAATATGCAACATCTCATCATCCGAACCAATATGCATCATCTCAACATCATCATATACTTATGCTAGTAGTATAATACCCGGAGTGGTTTTCAACCAAGCACTTTCCAAAAAAAACCGATACAAAACATAACAACCATAAGTAACGGCGAGCGGAGCGAGCCGCAAATTTTTTCTGATTTTTCCGATGTTTTGTAAAAAAGTATGCAAAAGTGTGAGATATTTGGTTTTTTGATAATTAACCAAATAACTTCTACTGCAGAATGAAGGCAAATTTTTGTAGCAACTTTGGATGTTCTGTAAAATAGAATCAAGAGTGACAAAAGATTATGATTACCGAACCCCGAAAATTTTAGAGGCTTTGCGGTGGTAATTTTGTAGTTTGGTGAAGTTTGGTAAGCAAGGTAAAAAAACAAAAATTTTTAGATTAAACGTTTTTTGCTAAGAAGTAATTTTTTTGCTACTTTTTCGGATGGTCACGTGGTACCTAGTATAATAAAAATTATAACAGTGAGCGGAATGAGCGCCTACATTTTGTTGTGCTTGCGGCCGCTGAAAATGGTTGAGAAATTGTGACATTTTCGCAAAGCTGTTTAAAATCTTAGAAGACTTCAGAATGAACGGCGAGCGGAGCGAGCCGCGAATTTTTTCTGACATTTTCAGTCGTTAAGTAAAAAACATTTATAAAAAAAATTCCGATTGTTTGTAAAAAAGTACGCAAAAGTGTGAGATATGACAGCTAGCCCCGAATATTTCAAAAACCGTGGTGGTCATTTTGGAGATTGGAGATCGGTATGCCAAAATTGTAACAGTGAGCGGAATGAGCGCCTATATTCTGTTGTGCTTGCGGCCGCTGAAAACGGTTGAGAAATTGTAACATTTTCGCAAGGCTGTTAAAAAGCTTAGAAGACTTCAGAATTAAAACGGCGAGCGGAGCAAGCCGCGAATTTTTTTTTGACATTTTCGGTCGTTACCAAAGAATATTAAAAACATTTTTCTTATTTTTGTAAAACAGCAAACGGAGGGAGCAATTCAAAAACAGAAAAACAACAAAATAGGTCTATTGATTTACGAAATTAAAAGTAATGTCGTGATCGGCCTTCCTAGCTGGAATCGGCCGTAAATGAATGCGGTGCGTGCACCCAGCTCATTTTCATAAGGTGTAGAAGCAAATTTTGACGGAACTGTATGAGCGGGATGAGGCTGTTGAAAAGCTTAGCAGACTTCAGAATGAACGGCGAGCGGAGCGAGCCGCGAATTTTTTTTGACATTTTCGGTCGTTACCTAAAAAAATATTAAAATCATTTTTCATATTTTTGTAAAAACAGCTAACGGAGGGAGCAATTCAATTATGCAAAAACAAGAAAATAGGTCTATTGATTTACGAAATTAAAAGTAATGTCGTGATCAGCCTGCCTAGCTGGAATCGGCCGTAAATGAATGCGGTGCGTGCACCCAGCTCATTTTCACATGGTGTAGAGACAAATTTTAATAAAAAAAAAATTTGATTTTTCAAGAGAGAATGACCTAAAAAAAAAAAATATGTGCTGCGTGCTTAACACAATACAATGTACGTTAGATTCCCATTGTGTATGTAAGATACACAGTAGGAGTCGCATGGCTTGGAGCGCGAGCGCGCCCCACGATGCAGAGCGCTGTTGTAAATCGGAGACGAAACTAGACGAAATTTATTTTTGTGTTTTTAAGAGAGAATAACCATTTACAGTGCTGCTTGCCACGTACGTATCCGAGAAAATTTTTGCTACTAAAGTTAGATTTTTAACGGTGCCTCAACATTTCGGGGGGGGTTTGAACCCCCAAAAACACCCCCCCCCCTCCCTACGGCCATGTGTGAACGGGCCGTAAGTCGGGGTATTACTGTAGTCAAGTATGATTGTCCCATTCTTCATTACTGGGTGCAACTATTTATAATTAGGATTAAAAATAAAATAATTTTCTTCTTTATTATTTTGTCTGCTAGTGTTAGTGGACCATTGTGTCTATCAATCATCCGCGTACATAACCAAACTATTACTCGCAGAACGAGTGCAAAGTAGATTATTCTGCTTTTGTATAAAGCTTGTATTCTTCTTGGGCTCGCCTCGCACGTGAGTTATTCTAGAATCTAGCCCCCGTAGTTCGGGGATTGAGGTGTGGACTAATGAAGCCCTTGACGTAACACCAATTAAACACTTGGTGCATTTTCTATGAGAGAATATCGAATGGTCCCTGCGCCGACGTGACTCTGCGTCGACACTCGAGTCGCTCATGTCAAGGTCATTGGTACAGTCTGCTTGGTAGTTGGATAGTACCTCTAGGTAGCTACTAGCCATAGATCAAGCTTGTCGTATCGACAAATTTTGCGACTATTGCAACATATAAGGATGGGCAATTGTGAGCGCTATTATGCGCAAATTTGTCGATAAAAATTATTTTAATGAATGAAGGTCTCTAAATAGGTACCTACCTATAGTAACTAACCTATTTAGAGAGAACCCAGAGTAGCTGCGCCCCCGGTATCACCCGCGATCTTAAACATCTTTAAATTAATTATGATCATCCCACGGAAACAAGAAAAGATTTTCTGGAATCGAAACCAGCCTAGGTATATCCAGTATTTATGATATCTTAGCCGTTTGAGCGCAAAGAAGTAACAAACATAATGTTTTATGTAGGTACCTATTAATTATGTTTTACATAGTCATACAAACTTTCGCCTTACTACTAGTCTGAATGACCTCAGGTATGATGATGATGTTTACCAACAGTATACCTATCCAACGAGAGATATCTTTAGGTAACTTACAATGTGGATGAGACGAGCTTCAAGAACGCCATCGTCTTCCAGTCTGGAGCCAGGCTGCTGAGAGCCGCGAACACAAACCCGATGGACATCGACAGCACTAGTGTGAGCCGGCGGCCGCGGGTGTCTGACACGTAGCCCCACAGCTGGGCGCCTAGCACCACACCTGAAGAAAACGGTCTGTGGTTTGATGATTTGTTACCTTTTTGACAAGTATAGGTAGATTATAAAGGGCGTCCTAAGGCTATGAGAGAAATCAGTTGTCAAATAAAAATCAATTATCAGAATTTTTAAATTTTCAACTCCTTCCGGTGTCGAATATTCTTACATTTCTTTCCCTGGAGACGGCAGAATGTGCAAGGTCACCTACATAGGTACGATTTAAACCAAATTAAAAAATAGTGTAGAAGGTGAAGTACCTACAGTGTAAAAGGATTTTATCTAACACCTGTATTGCTCACGACATGACTCACAAGTCGATGCATGGCAGTGAATTTGTTAAAAAACGAGATGTGATTGATGTCACAGAACAAGTAGGTACTCAATTCAATCTTTCGTTTGGCTTTGATTTCGATGAAGGTTTCAGTAAGTAACTAATATATTGGGAGAGGAAACACTTAAAATAATTCAATACGGATAGAAACAGCTATACTTTGAACCCAAGATTAATTTGTGTAAGGCCACGGATATAAACTAGGTACTCTAAATGTTTCTACGTTATGTCGACTTCGATTCTGACTAACACTTCTAAATTTTATAGATCTACGTCAACAAACGAACGCAAGTAGACGGGCAAAGGGTATCTCAACGCCCATTTGGTTGGATATTTCTTTGGTTTTAATACGTTCTCACAACACCCAGGTTCCTGATAATAATTCCTGTTGAAGCTTTTTTTAATATTATTTTTGTATAAATATTTCAAATCAATTGAATATTGATCTGAGGAGTGGGTTATTCTTTGCCACTATATTGTCAGTAGAAATATTCGCAAAACGTGCGCCATTAAGTAATGGGAGCAAAACGTCCTTAGACATTTAAATTCATCAAGCATAACGTCTAGTCATAAGCAAAACGTCTATCTTTGATATCTTACTTTACGTCATAGTCGGGATCCATAACATTGTCTTGTTCGATTTACTACCCCTAGTCCCCGCAGATAATATTACATAATTACACTAGCTTTGACCTCTAATCAATAGGTCGATTACTGACCCAACTATAGCTATGCACTATTACTGCCACAAATGTCCTGGTAGCAACGAAAATCTCAAGACAAGAGTCATTTACGTACTTTAAGTACAATTTGGTACTTCATTTATTGTTCGTGAATCAGATATTACAACAGTCATGATTCATGTCGCATCTTCACACAAGATTCTCATATATATTTTATATGGGCCTTAGTTTTTAAGTATTTTCCATCTTCTACTAGACTAATGTTGCCTGAAATAAATGAATATTATTATTATTATTTTGGTTAGATTTTTATCTTCTCGGCTTTCGGAGAAAAACCGGTAATAATTGAAGCACACGGGCCTAGGCCAAGTGCGTTTCAGGTGAGCGGACTTCACTAGGAAGTTCATTTTGAAGAAATTTTCTAACTATTCTACATGTGTTTAAAATTACAGCCTTCTGTAAAAGGATATAAGTGGACTTTGGTAGATCTAAATATTCTATGGATTGGAATAACTGTTTTGGATTATTATTATTATATTTGGTGTCTTATTTTCTGAAAATAAATAATTTTTGTTTTGTTTGTTTTATGTCAGTAATCAGTCATGATGATCCTCATGTCCAGGTACTCACCACACAACGGCATCGCAGTCAGCAACGCCTGCTGCTGCATCGTCAGGCCGAGGTCGCAGACAGCGGCCGCCACCACGAAGCTGGTTCCGAAGAGGTCCATCCCCATCGCTTGTAGAGTCCAGCTGCATACTAGCAATAGACCGAAGCTGTACTTGCCAAAACCTGCGGAGTCATTTACAAAGTTGAGCTACTTAAATTAATACAGCTTAGCAAAATGTTTCGAAAAAGTTTTTAGTATTGATATAAATGGGTAAAAGCTATATTACCAAAGAATATTACAATTAATTAACAAAATTAGAACTAGTATTTGCAATTGAAACAATTGAGCTAGCTCCAACTGTTGCAATTAATCTATAAGTAGCTCAACTGATCCATATCAATACCAGTCGGAAGCATATTTTTCCCCTTCTATTTTGCCGAAGTGTACCTATGTACTGTCATAGAGTAGCTAGGGTGCGTGCATCGTTGAGGGCATTTAGGGAGGTCTTGCTCAGTTTTGATATAATTACGCCCCATATATAACACTGAGCAGCACTTTTTATTGCTATCGACGGAAAACAAAACTTGGTGTTCCGTCACAGCAAAAAAAAAATGTCTACATTTGTTTCAATATACTTATTTCAGTGAGAAGTTACTCCAGTGTACAGTAACGTTTCAGAGCTGTAATTGGGTCATAACTAAGTGGTTCCGTAATTACACATTGACTAGTTAACGGATAAAACCGGATATTAGTCATTGATCAATCTATTTGGCTCGGAATTCACATTCCTAATATAGTCCTTATAACCGCTATTGCTCGAGGAACAGATAAAAGTGAAATTCAATTTTGAGCATAGAATTATCACTAGAAATCTTTATGATTAATTATGTGATAGCATTCATTTGCCCTCTAAACAACGGTTTCCTATCCCTTGTAGGTTTTTTAGGAATCTACAGCATTTCTTGCAATGGGATGAACTAAGTACTTAAATATGGAAGTATCTGGTTAGAGTGTCGACGATCTTGGACTAAGTTTTCAGAGAAAAGATCTTTTAAACAATACCTATATTAATCATAATTTGAATGTGCCAATTCAATTATTAAAGACAAAATAACAAACACCTGCACGCATTATCACATAGAATTTTGTCTTGGACTCAGGGTTTTTGACGTTGTTCAGTTATCTTTTGGTGCTTTGAATAATAAAATCTCAAAGTCGCATATCGTTATACTTGTTTCCATGGAGAAGGTAGGTCAAAAATATTTTTAGAGGTAGGTAGGTACAGGTCTGCGTTCTGGTTCAATTTGATTGCCTCACCTGTATCCGAAAGCGCTTCTTCAACTGTGGCTGCGTACATCGGCCTTTCTTTTTCTACAATATCGATGTTCTTCATTTCTTCTAGTTTCTTGCACATGATGCTGTGGAAAAAAAAGTTTATTTTTATCTCCGCTACACAGTTTTCAAATTTTGCAGCAGCCCAATATCAGACCCATACATGTTCTGTTAAAAAAATTGCATTTTGTTTTTTAATTTCATATCGTTACAATCAAATGAAACTTCAGCTCCGGGTGACCGGGTGACTTTTGATAGATTCAAATTTCAAGTTTCGGACCTGGTAGTTATTTTATGAAGTCGATTCAAAAGTCGGCTTAAATACTTGTGACTACCTATTTATGTAGGATAAGCCCATGTACTTAAAGCCTATGTACTTTAAATTTGCACCAACCAGTAGAGCTGCGTCGGACTTGATTGTGAAGACATTTCCTGAATTACCTGTACCTACTTCTACTAAAAGATTAACCTGTGCAGCCTTACCTCTCCTAAGATTCTTTGTTCTCAAATTGGCAACTCTCTTCTTTCTTACGCTTCCTATCTTCCAGCTGAACTAAAAACCTTTCTCAGGCAAAAGATCTTATATACCCCAGACGTAGCTACATCTCTCGTCAGATAATGAATGGGCACCGTCATAGTTACAGGCACATTACAGGTCTACAATAGAATCTAGATACATGATAGTGTTTGATCGGTATATTTGCTGAGTTGCTAAGAATAGGCGCTAGGCATGTTTGCTGTACGTGTTTGACGCCAGGTGGGGTCCTATCTGTAGAATAACATGTTGTCGGTAGTAAAGTATTTGGCTTTATAAAACACAAATTGTGGGGAATAGTAGATATGCTTATACGCTATCGTGCCTGTCGGTTTGTCACTGAGATAGAAAACAAGCAATAAACTAAAAATGGCGATAAAATTTTTCGTTTTCTCTACTACAAATCTCTGCAGATCGTACCTACATACGTCTGTCATTTGTCGCAGATTCCCACAGGTGGTCAAAGTGGTCGCCATATTCTTTCATGATTTCAAAAATGAAGCAGAAAGAAAGGTCGAATTTACGAATGGTGTTCAGAACCTCGCTCCTCAATACGTCGAGTGTGAAAACACCGCGCTAGTTTACGCCGCGCGAGAGATAAGCGAGCGACTTTGGTTCGAGCTGGACTTAACCGCGTGCTCATCAAAGTGAGGCTTGGGACGGCGCGCTATTTGAAGTCGAGTCTGAGAACGTCGCGCCAGTCGAAGGCGCCTGCAGTTGCTGCGACACTGAGCGACATATTTTGTAGAAGCGCTGTTCTTTAAAAACCTAAAATTACGGGGAGGATGATGCAACCTAGGCGCTGTATTACTTTTATTGAAACGTCCCGTTTATTATGAACCTATAATTTCCCTACTTACTTTTGTACAACTAACGTTATTGACACTTTACTTAAATTATAGGTTCATAATAAACGGGACGTTTCAATAAAAGTAATATAGCGCCTAGGTTGCATCACCCTCCCCGTAATTTTAGGTTTTTAAAGAACAGCGCTTCTACAAAATATGTCGCTCAGTGTCGCAGCAACTGCAGGCGCCTTCGACTGGCGCGACGTTCTCAGACTCGACTTCAAATAGCGCGCCGTCCCAAGCCTCACTTTGATGAGCACGCGGTTAAGTCCAGCTCGAATCAAAGTCGCTCTCTTATCTCTCGCGCGGCGTAAACTAGCGCGGTGTTTTCACACTCGACGTATTGAGGAGCGAGGTTCTGAACACCATTCCTAATAAAAAACTCCATTTCTCATTATTGTAAATAATTTTTTCCTTAAATTTCGTTTCTATATGCCACTTGATTCTAAAATTTTATTTTTTATTGTAAAGAAATAAAATTAAAGATCAATAAAGCGAGGCAATGCAGCGAACTTCTTCTTCTTCTGGATCGATATGGATCAGTCGAGCTACTTCAAGATTGCTTGCAAACGTCTGCAGTCAGCTCAATGGTTTCGATTGTAAATACTAGTCCTAACATGTTTCTATTTGATTGTAATATACTTTGTTGATAAAAGAGTTGTCAATAAAGGTATTTAACAAAGAGACGGCCTGGAATTTCTCGTTAGTTTTGGTAACTACTCCACTATCAACTTAAACAAAGAAATGTCTAAATAACGCACGTACTTTTATTTGCAAAGCATCAGAACTATTTGCGGACCATGTTTGCATTTGAATGTTTGCAGATATAACAGAGTTAATTTGCAGAGCTTGTCTTGTCCGGGGGGTCTTCACAGAGGATTGTGATAACGACTGATAAGGTTGGAACCTTTACGAATTTATTATAGGTGGAGTGGACGAGCTACTTTTTCTGCATGTTTGTTGAATTTGACATACATGTCTTCTTGCTTCAGTGGTCGTCTTCAGACAACATTGTATGTTCAATAATACGTTCAGTATTATTGAACATACAATGTTGTCTGAAGACGCGCAGTGCACGTCAGAATTAAGTACCCCCCTTGTCTACAAAATATTTTCGACTACTTCTAATTCCCTTGTAACGTGTCGCTCAGGATCGAAACACCCACCCAAAATACTCAAAGTCTGAAATTCCCAACAATAACAACTATTGTGTCCCACATTATATTGAGATAGGGGGGGGGGGTACTTTTATGTGACGTCTGGACATGGTATAATTGGTATAATGGTATATTTACATGGTTAAAACAGAAAACGATTCTTACACGGCAATCTTCAGAGTTTTTGAAACTATGTTTAACATAGACAACAACGCCCTCCTCCGAAATAAATAATTGAAATTTGGTTGTATTCAGAAAACATAGGTACCACTTTTTTATAGTATTATGCGCATATTAATAGACGGTTTTCCCCCAAACAATGTAGTGTGGTGATCTCAACACTAGTCTATCTCTCACAAAAATTAGAGATCACAAATCTCTACAATACCATCAACCGTACCCACGACTGTTTTTACTCGGGTAGAATGGCAGAATAGACAAAATAAAAAATTACATCGCATCGTCGTCGAATGCGTAAAATATTATATTTCAAATTCATTCCTTCGACTTCAATTATTTATGCACCTTCTGCATACCAGCCTAGAATTAGCCTAGAAAAAATCCAGATTCAGCTTAAAAGTATAGAGCGAAGCGGTAAGTCGGCGTGAAGCTAAAGGACCGTGAAAGAAACAGTAGGCACCTATGTAATTATTATTAAACAGTAAGTTTATGCAGAGCAAAACCAAAGGCACGAGATGAGGCAGAACCTAAAACGGAAATAAGCGGGTCAAACAATATTTTAAAATAAATTATAACAGATACATACTTTACTACTATAGGTACCTAATAGACAAAAGGAAAATCTCCATATCAAGCAGGGTATACCAGGAAAACTGCATAAAATAGTAATAATTTCTCGGGTCAATATCTCATTAAGTTATTTTTAAGGGAGGAGCTCACTGAACGCGTAGATAATACAGCAGCCAATACAATGTAGTTTTTACTGTAGGTCAAATGTTTGATATTTATCTAATAAAATAGTAATATAGATAGGTATAATATATGTATACCTATTTTTGTACTAGTCATCTAGTGCCCTCAACACAAGCTCTGCTTAGCTTGCCAATTGCCAACATTGTTTATTCATTATCTGGACCGGCTTTTGCGTTCTTGACTTTTCGTCATGTAAAACCGAAAAAACTTTGAAAGGGCGGATGATCTCAATGTCTGGGGTCTTATCGAACATTTCTAGGGTTTCGAGGTCAGTTTCGAAACCCTTATGGTCTCGCTCTGTCTTTCCTTTTGTCCTTCGTTACATTAATATCACAACCACTACAGCAGTTCACCTACTAATCATATAAAGAGGAAAGATTTGATTGTTTGTTTGGATTGAATAGACTCTAAAACTATAGACTCTAATCCGATTCGAAAAATTCTTTCACTATGAAACCTGATTATCCCTAATGAACATATTTTCAAAAAAATTAAGGGATCCGTATGAAAACTTCAATACATTATTGAACGTGTAAAAATTTGTTATATACATTATATAAAATTTGTTAAAAATGTGTTATGTGTAAAAATTTGTTAGGGGTGGACGGCTACTTTAAAATAATATAAGATTACATGCGCCTGTGCAGATTAAAGAAAAATAATAAACGTCAATTCTTCATTAAGGCGCATACAGCACCTAAACTAGCGCCACCACCAACTTTGTTATTATTCTGTTTAACAAATGAATTTTCAAAAATCCATCGTCCAGTTTGTGATACCTATCATAAGCTTTTTTTTAATGCCTCTGTAATAGTTTTATTCTATTTAGTTTAGGAAGAGATACGAAGTTGCCCTTGGTGGCCACCAAAATCTATTTTGAGCTTGTGAACAAACACCTCCTCAACGATACAAAATCGAATGAGAAATGCATCGCAAACTCTGTTATCGCGACAATAATTACTAGACAGTAACCAACAGTAGTAAACATATAGATAAAACTTATTTACCTTCGTACGGTCATGCCGTTCAATACTTCTCAATATCTTAATCAAACAGCAGGGCTTTCGGAGAATATACAACTATTTATATAAATAATAATTATTTATTTTAGTTAAAATGAACGTTCTTAGGAGTAAAGTTGGGTTCTTCCCGGATATCTCTCGGTATTTAAGGTAAGTCTTTTTGTTTGAACTGTGAGTCTGGATGGGAAGTTTAGATTTTTGTAGTTTGGATTTTTTGTTATTTTAGAATAAATTTATTTCTGACGATCTCTGTGCGGTGGGCGAAAGTCCGCGTGCTATGCAGGAGGTTGCGGGTTCCATTCTCGCCTCGAGACGAATATTTGTGCAATCTGCAGATAATAAGTTCAGGGTGTTCTGGTCGTTTTCTATATATACAAAAAAATATTTATGTTTGTAATACAATAACATTGATGTCACCATGCTCTGTTTAGCTTGGGGCTAGATGATGCTGTGACGATTGTCCAGCATTATTTATTAATTTTTTATTTTTTGCCGGACAATCCACACAGCATCATCTAGCCCCAAGCTAAGCAGAGCTTGTGTTATGGGTACTAGATGACTGATATACATAATACAATATTATTACATATATACTTTTTTTATCATACATAGAAAACGACCAGAACGCCCTGAACAAATATCTGCAGATTGTACAAATATTTGTCCCGAGGCGGGAATCGAACCTATTGATTATACAATTTTTATATTGGTTACATTTTACCCTCTCAGAAAAGGAATAAATTTATTCTAAGATCGACGATTTAAATCGATTTCTTAATTAGGATGAGTTACGCGTAGTTTATAAAAAACTATATTTAAATTTTTCGTTTCCTTTCGCGTCTTGTATTTCTCTTACCAGACATAGATATTTAATAACTTATATACCATTACATTATATATACATGTAAATCAGCTATTCAACAGTTACATACGAACTCGATTTTTGTTTTTGAATGGTTGAGTGTTTGTGAGAGTATTTCGGTAACTCATACTAGCCACTCTGATAGTTTGAAATTGTAAAACCAATTTTTTTAATTTTCCGGTTATATTTTGTACAATATCTAATAATTTTGTATAATCTCTTGCCATTTCAAAAGCAAATTTTATATGTAAAATTAATTAAATTTTTAGAATCAAATTTGAAACAACTTAAATAATTATAACGTTTTCCTTTCAGTTGTATTTATTGGTTTGCGTTTTGGAAGAGTCAAAGCCAACAACATAAACATTAGCAAAAAATATATTCGCGATTAAATTCAATGCGTTTATCTGTATTATATTCTCTCAAAATGTATTAATTTTAATATATATTCTATCTGTTTGATGTTTGACTTCTGATTAGTATATTATTTAGTAGTTCATATACTTATTTTTAAAATAAGTGAAAATTAATAAATTTCTTTCTGTCTTTCGATGAACACTATTGCTCAGTTTCATATATAAACAAAGTTAAGGCTCATCTATGTACTAGAAAAGCCTTTTAATAATGATAAAGACAACGATTATAATCATTTCATAGATAAATAATGACCATGCTTGCAGCTTATAGTAATTATTATCACATTAGTAATAACAATAATTATTTCAGAGAAACAATGTATTTATTATCATCATCAGCGTTAGTCCACAGCTGGACATAGGCCCCCCCTAATGAGCGCCATTTCGCAATGTCTCCAGCTTGTCGCTATGGCGACAAGATATTTGTATTTAATACAATATGATACAAATAATGATAAAATTTAAGTACAAGACTTATATACCTATATGATACAAATTACTTTTATATACCTATATGATACAAATAATGATAAAATAGGACAATAAGACTTTGAGCATAAGAACAAGGCATATCAAGATAAGAAATTGATCCCATTTAACTTACTAGGTTTTACCGTTATACTTATGTTTGGATACATGCTATTGTTTTTTAATAAAACTTTTCAATTCATAAATTATTTCATCCCATTTATATATTATTCTACAATCTCAGATCTGACTTACTGACATTAGTTATTCTTTTGTGTGTATCTGACTCTTGGACGTTTTGGTTTTGCTTAGGTCCATTTGTAAAATAAACAAATAAATAAAAGAGTCATTAATCCTTACTATGATATTATAACTGCGAAAGTAACTGTTTCCGTCGTTCACGCCTAAACTACTGAACCGATATTGATGAAATTTAGCACAGACGTTGTCTAGACCGGGAGAAAGGACATAGATTGATTTTATCACGGTTTCATATTTCCGCGGGAAAGTACTGGGGCGGCTCTATTGTCTTAATCAACTGGTAATCGTAATCGGCTTCAATTTGCCATTTCAAACCGACTGCCACTTTCGTATTGTGTAAATAGCTGAAACCGAAGACCAGTTGAATAGTTAGACAATACCGACAATATTCTGACTGGCTCTACAACTGGTGATCGGTTAGAAGTTCACTGGTAATGGATTTCAAGTTAGACAATAAAGCTGCGGGCGGATCTCTGCTAGTGTTAAATAAGGACGACCTGGGGTTATGTTAACCACCCAAGTCGGTAGTCATTATAATCTTTGAGCAGTGCTCAAGTTCCTCGAGTGTTATCGATAACAAAGATAGAAGTGTACTCGTAGGTACAGTAGCGTTCAAAATTCTGATTGAACTTTTTTGTTCAGGATGTTATGGTTGTTTTCTATGTCTAATGAAAAATATCTATTTATATAACAATATTGTATTATGTATATCAGTCATCTAGTACCCATAACACAAGCTTTCCTTAGCTTGGGGCTAGAAGATGCTGTCTGGATTATCCGGCATTATTTATTTATTATATATTTTACTTTCAAATGTCACTATAGTAAGGACAATAAGGTGCTTATCAAGGTTTCTGTGCACAGTGGTGGACTGGTATAGGCTGACGATGATAATGGTGAAGATCTTCTGCTCCACGTGGTTAGACTAGGTGATAGTGATAACCGACTTCTAAATATAAATCCCTATCTATAAACGCCTAGTACATCTCACTTGGATCAAACTGTATTGGGATGTCGACCGTTGCCCTTCATATAACATCTATCACTTTTGACGTTGTAGCTCTTTTAAAAAATCGACATCAAAATTGGTACTGATTTTTTTTATTTTCATTGCGGCATTTTTTTATACTGGTATCTGAAGTGAAAGTTTTTTATTTATGCCTATATTTAGGCCTGCGATGATTATTAATTGGTTTATCCTTTTCTTCCTTCCTGGAAACTGCACTAAGCCGCAAACTCGCCATTTTAGAAATATCTCATTACTTAATGTCAATAATTGATTATTAAGTACGTACCCGTAAGATGACCTCACACCAAATAACATCCAAATCCAAGATAATCATAAGACCAGTCAGAATATTCGTCGCGTCGTTGTGCGTGCCGGTCTCATTGTTTATTTACTCTAAGAATTATCTTAAGTTTGTGTTTTGTACGCGACTGTAGTCCTCAAGACTAGGTGGCCATTGCCAGTCCTGTAAAACTTATAGTGTGTTAATTAATCTAACTGTCTTATACTAGTTTAACCTAGTGCTCTATCAGTGATAAACGTTCAATAATTATCGAACGTAAGGTATGTGTCGTTTTCAAATAGAATATTATAATGCTGGATAATCCACACAGCATCATCAGCCACAAGCTAAGCAGAGCTTGTGTTATGGATACTAGATGACTGATATACATAATACAATATGTATATAACATAGATATTTTTGTTATGTCTATAGAAAACGACCAGAACACCCTGAACGAATATCTGCAAATCGTACAAACATTTGTACAGAGGCGGGAATTGTAACCGCCATCTCCTGCGTCGCACAGAGGTCGTAATTTTTATAGTGTCTAAGATACGACGTTATAACACTAATTATTACATATATCACATTGATTAATCAGACACGTGGCTAACGATCAGTTCATGAAAGAGTAGGTACATTGATTTGTTCAGTGAGAGTAGATTTTCTGGAAGCTTTAGTTTTCTTTTGAAGGTGCGTTTAATTTTTTACTCATTTACAAAAGTTTGGCATGTTAGTCCTGTTTTCAGTTATTCACCATAAAATTGTTAATACGCCTACCTATGTGCTAGGTTAGGTTAATGTTTGTAAAAACACAAACTTTTGTGTACATTGGAGTACTATATCAGATGTCCTAAAATAAAATAATATCCCTTATCGTTTTCGACCGGACTTGATCCTGCTAACTTCCCTTATTATAGAACGCGCCAACCAACTATCAACGAATTTTTTTGGATATTAATTAATTCCTCAAATATTACAAGTTCAAGTTCAAGTTCTTTATTCGTAACAATACTTATTTAGGTTACATGTCATAAAATAGTAATAATAATTAATTATGTTATACACATAAAAACATTATAAAATAAATTAGGTAAAAGTCTAACAATACAACATAAAGTTCTATAAAAAAAAAATTACCCCGAGTGCTTGCATACAATAACAAAAATATTAGGCCTCCTAAACTTCATATTAATTATTTTTATTATATATCCTTTGTTGCAGTTATTCACCATAAAATTGTGAGTAATGCCTACCTATGTGATATGTTAGTAAGTTACACCTCCTATGTGCTATGTTAGGTTAATGTATGTCGTGATACAATTTAAAAAAAATCTATAGACACCAACAACGTACCATTATATTCTAAGATACCAATGGTTTACTTCCTTCCTTTTCCATGGCAGTGCTGAGAAGACAAAAGACAGTGTGGTACTGATGCAGGAGTCGAAACCTTGTGCCCTGAAGGTCAAAGCCATGGAGGTGGATCTCGAAGACGCGTTGGAACTGGCTGGTAAGGATCTTACGTAGCTACAAGTCCCTGAACTGATTGAGATATTTGAAGATGCTGGTGGAACACGGCAAATATACCTATTTATTTCTATCCCAAAATTAACTTGAAAATAAATAGGCAAGTAGGTCGTTGGTGCTTTGTATTGACTTTTATAATAGTGAAAAATGCTTATAAAAATTAGGTACTGAAAACCACAGTATAACGTAAAACCTGAGATACTCGCGCCATGATAGCCGTTGCAGTTATACAGTGTATTATTGGGGGCTGTATTCACGTCGGCTGGTTTGTAACATTAACATACATTCTACACAAGACAACAAGTAATAGATGAAGTTACTTTTGTATTGCATTTAATAACTTTTTAGTTATGAATCCCAAGCGTGTTGATTTTTGGAAAACCCCGTTGTTTAGGAGAAGAACGTTCTTTAGGAAACGAAATATACTCTGCTGAGCACATTTTGTTTACCTGCTGTAAACACATCGATGATTTTCGCAGTAGTCTGCTGTCTAAACTGGGAAAATATCTTGTTGACTCAACATTCAACAAGTGGTTGCGAATTGGCAGTACCTATTCAGTCTTGGTAAACCCACATAACAAATCGTCCCAGTTCAGAGCCATTGTACCTACGTTGTAAAGTGTGTTTGCATTTCATAAATAAATAAAACTGGACAATCCACACAGCATTTAGCCCCTAGCTAAGCAGAGCTTGTGTTATGTACTAGTTAACTGATATACTTAATCTATAGTAATATTATAATGAGGAAAGATTTGATTGTTTGTTTGAATTGAATAGATTGACGGATTTGAAAAATTCTTTCACCATTAGAATCCAAATTTTGCCTAATGAACATAGATTAGGGAATATTTTAGTTAAATACCTACCCGTGCGAAGCCGGGGCGGACCGCTATTGCAATATATTACAACGCTTAGATCAAACTGCACTTAAGCCAGGTTAAATTTCAATAAATACATATTACATTATGAAGAATCAAAAGGATTCCATCTTTGTTTAAGTAAAAAGTACCTACTATAGTTCTTGACATTTTTCGCTCGATCACCTTATTAGCGAACTAATTTACATGTCTTAAACCACCCACTTAAGTGAACAATAGAGACAAGAAAATTTGTATTTTGCTTTTACAATAATTTATAAGTGACGAGGATTCTCCGGAACAAATATAATAGTTCGAATCTCACTACCGTTTACGCTACAATTACTAGTAGGTAGCTAATTATGTGGTAATGAGGTACTCCTGGTTACGTTGTCTTATCTTTCACAGCATAAATATGTCAGGGTTTATAATTTTACCTTGACTTTACCTGTACGTACTTACCCGTTGATTTTAAGAACGGTACTAAGGTAGAGATTAAATGGTCAGTATACAAAATATCTTATATGTCTTTAATGCCTGAGTTATGCAAAATACAACCTTAGCGCGTCAGCGTAGACTGTAGTTATAATTTCAAATCCACTCAGTAGTAAAATTATATCAATTCAATCAAAATGATATGTATACTAAATATTTGTAGTACCTTCTCTTCTGTCTAATATTTATGCCTCATTTGTTTGCTTACTTATTTGGATAAGTTACTTATGTCCATGGTGAAACACAAAACAGACTTCGGTACCAAGAACATATTCACAATCACATCTCTGCTTGAACCATGCAAAATAAAACAATTAGGTACAAGCATTAATAAGCTAATGATGGGTAACCCAAAATACTTAATGGTTTTTGACAACTCTTGTTTTAAAGTAAATAAGATGCCTAAGAACGGAACAAAGATTTCAAATCTATGGGACGGGAGGTAAAACCATCTTGACTAAATAAGATGCCTAAGAACGGAACAAAGATTTCAAATCTATGGGACGGGAGGTAAAACCATCTTGACTATCATTAGGTATGCCCCTTATGATAATAATATCTAACATGCCCTTCATTAGATATTCATTAATCACAAAACTCACTTTGTGATAAATGAATTTGTTCTCTTGGTGGAAGATATAAGGAAGATGATGCCTTGTATTGTATTCTTTTGTGTTTCTAAGTGTGTATCCTTTGTTGGTTGTTCTAAACAAGTATTTTTACGACTATTCTTCCATCGCGCAACACACCCTTCTATTCGATCTTTAAAAATTTACTGATAAAAACTCTAAAGCATATCCGAATGAGAGTGAAAAACAATTGCTACAAGAAAAACTTCAGGCGCTGTGCCAAATTAGCTATCTCGCTTTTCTCAGGCACTACTAAAACTCACTTACATCAGTGAACGGATAAAACATGGAAGGATTCCTTCAAGGAAACTACGCCCGCAAAACTTAACACAACATTGCAAACAAAACTACTTGTCAAAACTACGTCGCTGATTTTGCAATAATTTGTTAAATCTCGGGAAGCACAGTTAAAAGTAGACTTTATTCTCTTGAAATTTGAGATTAAATTGTCGTTTATCGTGTAGGTCGCTTATGTCATTTTCTACACACACTTAATTATTAGTACTATTTTAACGGGTATTTATCGCGTTTATTTAACTTTTTTTGTCATTATCACAGCACACATTTGCGTCGGGTCATTTTCTAACGCAAGGAATGCTTCCATGTTTTATCCGTTCACCGACTTACATATTCTCAGGTTGTGGACGTTACCAAGTGATCCACTGCACGCTGATGCTAACCATCCTGACCGCCGCGTTGTTGGAGATGATTGGCATTGCCTTCGTGCTGCCCGCCGCTGCTTGTGACCTCGAGGTACCTGATACTTTGAAGGGAATCATCACATCTATACCGAATCTGGGTAAGTTTAAAAAGTTGAATAGTTTGATAGTTTCAGTCTGATATGTTGATTTTGTACAAAAATTCATCAGAATACAAAATACCTACTTTTGGAATGCACTGCAATCTTACAGGAGCGCAAATTGATATTATGCATTATGGGATGCTTCCGACGTAGGTAGATTGATATGGATCAGTTGAGCTACTATAAATTGTTAGCAGTTAGCTCAATTCAAATACTACTCGGTCTAAAATATAAAAAAATATTTATGAAATAGAAAATGGCGAACTTTTGTTTCATAACCACAACAATGATAGATAGAGCACATGCTAGTAAAGGTCTGTAGAAATTCTAATAGCTTAAACGCTTGCTATTTGTTTCAGGTATAATAGTAACGGCTCCGTTTTGGGGCCGCGCCGCCGACGGCCTCGGCCGCAAACCTGTGCTGCTGCTGTCGACAGCTGCAGCCGGCCTGCTGGGCCTGTCAGCTGCTCTCATGCCGAACCTTATCAGTTTCGCGCTCTGCAAGCTGGCAGCTTCTTTGTTGTGAGTATTTATCTAACCTACGGTTTAATAGTAACAGGTCCACGACCACGATCGCGATGGAAAGGTGGGGGAAATAAAACAAAAGGTTCGCGGACGCGCCGTTGAGGGCCTAGTACCCGATAAATACTATTTAATAAGTAAAACTAGCTTTTACTTTTTATTTATGTGGTAAGTCTAGCCCTGTGGGGCTGGCATAGAATTTCACCACCCCAATTCTTCCCGTGGGTGTCGTAAGAGGCGACTAAGGGAAACACACAGGGCACACCGAGGGGCGGGCAGCAGCGCCCTCTGTAGAACAACTCTACCGAACTGAGATCCCTAACCCACATGGCCAGCGTAGGAATTATGGGCTTAACCCCCCCCCCCCCCCCAAAAAATGATGAATAATGCCATCTATGGCGCTCATTAGGGTAGACATATCGCCAGCAGTGGACTTTTATAGGCTGGTGATGTGATAATTTCAATTGTTACTTTTCGGGTCCCAAAATGTATTTTTATTTATTCTAGTTTATCCTGCCCTTCGTCCCTGACATTCGCGTACGCGTGTGAGCTGATGCCGCGAAGAGGTCGCGACAAGACAGTTCTGCTGCTGAACGGCCTATTGATGATACTCTCCACTCTCAACCCTGGTGAGACAGTGACTGTTTATCTAAGAGCAACTTCTTGTCTTTGCTATGTGATTATGGAGCGGACCTTCAATTTAAACCATGCTTTATCGACCTGTAACATTAAAAAACCAAACCAACCAATACATTGCAAGTTTCAGTGATCTCGCTATTATCACAGTATACATACATATCTATTAGGCTAACACTTTTGAAACTATCATGGTTATTAATACTAAAGTCATTTATTAGTTTTCCAATATTTCGGCACAGTGATCATCATGATCACTGTGCCGAAATATTGGAAAACTCAAAACTCTAATCATGGTAAATATCCCGTTATAAATTACTTTAGTATTAGGCTAACCTTATTGTTTAAATAAATAAAAGTTACAAAGTAGAAAAAAATCCCGCAAGTTTTGCGTGGGAAGTTTTCATTTTGGGTACAAGTGTTTGTACGAACTGCGCACGTTTATTTCGGATCTGATCTAAGTATATGTATTATTATTTATTTACTTATCCAAATTTACAATAGTTTCAAAATGTGCACACCAGTTTTAGTTTGTTTTTAATTTTTTTGTTTAATCAATTGTTTCTATTGAATTGTTTCTATTGTAAATAATACCAGTTAGTTCTAATTTGTTTTTTTTTTTTTATATTAATTTAAAGGTTTTAAACTAATTGTAAATATTTCTCTTCCAGTGTTCGCGTGGGCAGTCCTCTCCACCGAATGGCAGTACCCCCTGGGAGTCCTACTCCTGCGGCCCTGGCGTCTCCTCACCGCGGTATACTCTGCTCCTCTGCTGCTGTCAGCCGTCTGGCTGCTGACTGCTGAGGAGAGCCCCAAGTTCCTGATGACGAGGAGCCGGGAGGTGGAGGCTCTGGAGGTGTTACGGAGAGTGTATGCGGCTAACACGGGCTTGGATGCTGATGGTTATAGTGTAAGATATTAGTTTAGACTGAACCTAATAATTATAATTAAATTAAAAATACTAGTTCTAATTTATTCCCTGTTCATGAAATCTAATTTTATTTGAAACAAACAATTTTATTTCAGGTAAAATCCCTGAAAGGTATATCCGAGAGGCACGAGTCGGGAAGTGAACTCACGACCGAGGGGGTTGTTGAGTCGGCCTGGGCACTGCTGCGCCCACCGCATCTCAAGTGGCTGGCGATGACTGGCTTTCTGATGTTTGGACTCTTCTCATTGTAAGTAGCATTTCTCTAGCTTTCAAAAATACATACTTAGTTACCCTTCTTACAAAAAATGCTCCTCCTGGGAGGAGTCTTCAAATCTAGTGTGAAATCGTTCTCCATATTACTTAGGCCACATCTTATCTTTCTTAAATGAGATAGTGATTAAACGCTTTCTCAGTACGGGATGCACTAACCACTGCGCCACAAAATCTGCAATCTGAGTCGTCGAAAGTCTTCGGGGCTCTCTTTGGACTTTACCGCCGTTACCTCGTTGGTTCGAAGTTAGGTATTGCCTATTCTAAATTTTGTATCCCCTTCAACCTCTACGGTTACCCTCACCCGTTTGCAGCAGCAGTGCACTCAAAGCGCAATCTCTATCCATAGTGTATGTTTCCAGGTTAAACGGACTATTCCTGATGGCTCCCGACATCATCAACAAGGTGATGAGCGATTCTGAAGCAGCTGGCACGGTCTGCGACCTCATCACCCAGATTGAAAGCAACGTGGTAAGTAAGGAGCATCAAACTGAGTTTCGTCCATTAAAACCCAATTATGGAACTTTCTTTCATGTGATTTGTTTGCTCCGAATAGAATTCGATATGAGAATCTGCAACGAATCATGTACCTAGATATCTTTCTATTTTTCATTTTAAAAAAGCAACCTTTCATTTAAAAAAAAATCTGTCCATAACTTTCAATTAAACCTTTTTCGTATTTATTTCAATTTAATTGTTTTGATTCTATACCTGACTCGAGCTACCCAAACCATTTCAGACATCATCAGAAACCTGCACAGACAGCATCTCCCACGATACATTCTCCGTTATGGCAGTAACTACGCTGGTCACGGGACTGCTCGTGACCCTCGGCAGCGTCAGCCCACTCTCCAAGAAGACTCTGCTCGTCAGCATGTACACTACTGTGGGCCTCGCTTGTCTTACATCCAGTCTCTCACCATTCAGGTAACAAAGGGGAATCTCCCAAGTTTCTCCGTCATTGCAATAACCAAACTAGTGTAATGATGCGAGAATGACAAAGACGGCTGCACAGTTGACAGAGGAAAGAAGTTGCTGGTGACGTTGGAGCTAGGGCTGCTAGTCTTTTTAAACGGTAGAAGTGGTAAACAAGTACCTATACGGCCCGGCTGATAGAAAGCATTTACAGCACCCCATCGATGGATACATTCAACATAGGAAACATTACACGCGCATTGCCGACCGTAGTTACCATAACGAAACTGTGGACTGATGCCAGAATGAAAACATCACCTTACACGTGCACCAAAATTGGAGAGACATAGTGCCGTTGTTACTTCTTGTTCAATATTTACTCAAAATGCGAATTTCATTTTCAGATTGTTGACTGCAGTAGCGATGTCGGCGCTGCAGCTGACTGCACTCGGCATCGGACCCCTGACGGCATATGCAGTGGACTTGTTCCCTACCTCACTTCGGTAAGTTCTGTTTGAGTAGGTACACGGCCTGCCAGACGGTAAGTTAAATCTAAGTTAAGGTGACGCTTTAGCTACATCATTTATTACTGAGTTCCCAGGTCGGGCTCACCAAATGAAATTGATCTCGTTACCGACATTTCTGGCTTTAATAAACTAAGATTCATAACCTTTAAAATATTCATCATCATCATCATCATCATCACCAGCCTATAATAGTCCACTGCTGGACATAGGCCTCCCCTAATGAGCGCCATAGATGGCATCATTATTTGGGGGTTATTGCCCATAATCCCCACGCTGGGCATGCGGGTTGGGGATCGCAGTTCGGTATAGTTGTTCTGCAGAAGGCGCTGCTGCCCGCCCCCCGGTGTGTTTCCCTTAGTCGCCTCTTACGACACCCACGGGAAGAGTTGGGGTGGTGAAATTCTATGCCGGCACCACACGGCCTAAAATATTAACATGTCCTAACTGACCCTTCCCTGATCTTAAATGAAAATTCTTATACCGAATACGAACTCCTTTTAAGAATTTATTTTGTTAAAGTTGTTCAACAATTTAAAGAAACCTAGATTCATGTACAGTGCGCGTCAGAATTAAGTACCCCCCTTGTATACAAACTATTGTCGACTACTTCTAATTCCCTTGTAACTTGTCACAATTTTTCACATTCAAAAATTCATCACGCCGCCGCTCAGGATCGAACCGCCCTTCCATAATACTCAAAGTCTGAAATTCCTCAAAAATAACAACTATTGTGTCCCACATACATTGAGATAGGGGGGGTACTTATATGTGACGCGCACTGTACCTACCTTTCAGTTCACATATTTTGTTTAATCTGTTATCTTTACAACACCGCTGTTGAACAACAGCTGGGAAACACCCAATCTCAAAATACGAGTATTATCTGTCAAAGGAAACATAATATTTACAGAGGGATTTCTCAGAAGTATACGTCATAACTTACTAAGAAGCTCTTCAAGTACCTGAGAAAACAAGTTTTCAGTCGGATAACTCAAAGAAAACTTTGTGATGCTGGTTTTATAACGCTTTAACATCCTCATCATCATCATCATCCCAAATCAGTCCATTGCTGGACAAGGGCCTAATGAGCGCAATAGCGCCCTTCAGCTTGTCGCATCCAGCATCTGCAAGCAGTCCTTCGCAGATCGTCATCCCACCTGACCTTTGACAATGTCACAGATAACATAAATATAGCGTATCTCTCAATATCTCTATTTCAAAACTGGCTCTTCTTCCTCCAGTGGAACCGCTGTGGGCGCAGTGCTGATGTTCGGGCGAGTGGGGTCGGCGACGGGCGCTAATGCTGCCGGATACTTCTTGGCGAGTTCCTGTACTGCCACTTTCTACGGATTCGCTGTGCTCACCTTCGGTAAGGCTGTAAACCAAATGCGGTGTAATTGCTACATTAAATGCCAGAGGAGGTGATTCTATATATTTCTGATCCTTTCCACACTGAACATATCCTGGTGAGTTTCGTAAAGAGATAGTATCACGAGGAAAAACATAGACTACTTTTAATCCCGGAAAAACTTTGGGGCTCTTCATTAAATTTTGAAAAGTATGAAAGTTAGACGAATTTCAAAAACTATTTTGAAAGGTCCAAATTCATATCTTTGATTTGATATTTCATTCAATGGAGTAGTCGTGGGGTACGTTTTGAAATTAGTTTCTTGAGCATGTTTTAAAAAGTGTGCAAATTATAGACTATATTTTTCCCGTAAAAATATGGAGATGCCCAACCAATGGTAAAATTTTTGGACCTTTTTCAAAATATATCGAAAAGTATAAAACATGTACGAGACGTAAAAATTTATACATTTCATTTCATAACTCTTTTGACTTTGTAGACATCTCATAAAATGCCGACATCAAAATTTTTACTGAAAATCTTCAATTAGATTGTTTTTCTAATTTTTAAGTCAAGCTGCAGTAGTTGCTGACGACATAAAAAGATGCCAAAACCCTAGAAATAAAACACAACCGTTCCACACACAAAAAACATTTGAACATTTCCTGAACAAAAGTAAAACGTGCCTTGCTTTTATTCTCCAACCACGAAACTTGGAAAATAAAAACAAAAGGTACGCGATAAATACCCGGTAAACTACCTATTGAGTCAAATCAAATCAAAAATGCTTTATTGTACACCAGAAATTGAACACAACAAAAGATATTACATAAGACAAGTACAATTGGTTACCTGGAAGAGATCGCTTCTAAGCGATAAGGCCGCCCGCCTTATCGCTTAGAAGCGATCTCTTCCAGGTAACCTTTGAGTCATGCATGAACTAACGATAATGATCAGCTCCATAACCTTGCTTGGAAAGTCTACGGTAACTCAACCATCGGAAACCTAAGTGATCACTTATTTACGGAATCAATAAGAATCTAATAATTCCGCAAATTGCATTATAGGTCTAATTCACGGCTATCGTTCATTGTTTTGCAGTTTCAGCTAATCGATGTCGTTTTTTCTACTTGTTAATTGATGGCATTCAAATACAGTTTTTTTGCAATTCTTGCATCATGGCGATAATTACAATCTATATCAATACCAGTTGGAAGTGTACCCAAGATGCTGGCTGCATTGCCACGCTGTATGGCAATACTGATATCCTGAGCCAGATACTGACCAGCTCTCGGGTCACACGTCGCTTCGACCAGAGACTCAGATAATTTTTTGAATACCCGGAGAGCCTCGGTTGAATGGAAATGATGATTATCATTGTATTTATTATCCAATGTTGATTATACTTTCACGCACAAGCTAGGGTGAAACGTTTGGCAAAGAGATACAGTCCAAAAAATAACCCACAAAACTTTTGATAAAAGTATTATCAAGAAATCTAAGAAGATTTAGTAGTTTTATTTTGTCCTTTATTCCTTCATAAATGATTTAAACTTTCATTTTGAAAAAAAAATTGCCTTTATACAGCATGTTCCGCAGTAAAATAATAACTTGAATGAACGAAAATACTCCGCCTTCCAAACCACCGCCCCCGTATTGATCCGTCGCTATTTTTAAATAGAAACCTGACGCAGGATGTATGAATGATGTGCTTCGTTGAACGAATAACAATATTTGTCCTCGCATTGTTTACTGAAAAGAAGAGACCGTTGTTAGCGTTTTAGCGAAAAAAGTATCATTTGCCGCACCGCAGCTGTCTTTGGATGGACATAACGTGCATTTTAAATAAGACTCTTGCTTATATATTTAAATATATAAGTCAAGTTAGAACTTATTGCTCCAACTGTAACTTAAGTAACTATAAATTACCTTTATAAAAAACTTGGGCCGAACGAGGAGTATAAAAGTAGGATGAATGAAGATTTTTTGAAATAAAATAAAATAAGGGCCGTATAATGGCATACAAAGTGAGACAAAGGAAGATTTTTTGAAGTGGGTCGAACTTACTGGACGAATACGGCATAAATAATCATGAGCCATCTTTGCTGTGACTAATCTAGGTACCTACACCCTATAATTGCTCTACTGAGATAGCACGGTATATAATTCAGTACTTATTTTATCAAATTGAATCCAACTTACACATGAGATTGCAATGAAATAACAAAAGATTACGTACCTGCCTTGTATTTTCTATAGTAATTATTTGATTGTTTCTTTTTTTGCTCCGAAACTACTTAGATCGATTTGAAAAATACTTATTACTCTAAGCTTGCACCATAAGAATCCGACATTATACTTGATGAACATATGTATTATAGTATATTTAAATATAGAATATTTAAAAAAAAAACTTAGGGTATGATAACTTAAATAATGTATTTGAAATTTTACTTAAATACCTATGCAAAGCCGGGTTCTTTCAACAACAGATCAACTAAGTAAGTACATAATTAGAAACGTAATTAAAGCAAATAAGAAAAAACGTAATTGTATCTATTACTGAGAATTTGTTTTCTTGTAATTCATTTTCTGATCCACGCGATACAGGCTATGCCTAGTGCGTGGATTATCATTGTAAATCAAGAAAACCATTCTGTACTTAGTACAGTGCGCGTCACATACCTCTAAGTACCCCCTATCTCAATGTATGTGGGACAGAATAGTTGTTATTGTTGGGAATATCAGACTTTGAGTATTATGGTGGGTGGTTCGATCCTGAGCGGTGGCGTTATAATTTTTTGCATGACAATTTGTGACAAGTTACAAGGGAATTCGAAATAATCATAAATATAAAGTAAACAACTATGTACCTACAGTGCGCGTCAGAATTAAGTACCCCCCGTACTTAATTCTGACGCGCACTGTAGGTACATAGTATACAATTATTTTTTTCCTATAAAATAACAATATCCTCTTTTAGCATATAAAATTCATAACTAAATAACCAAATTAAAATTTGTATTTATAATTGAAACAATTGAGCTAATTGCAGACTGTAGCAAACACACATACATAGTATAATATACAGCAAATAAATTATTACTTTTAGCTTTTTATTCTCCTGTAAATTAACTCTTATTTTACCTATAAGATTGAATAGTAAACAAAATATTTTTATTTTTTTTTTCAACTAGAGCAATGTTTTCTTCTATCATACGATCAAAATAATTCAAAAAAAGGTTCGATTGATTATTCTAAGTAGGTTCGATAGATTATCTAAGTAGAAAGTTCTATAAAAGCAGATTCTCTTGCTGGCGATAATAAGCACCTTGCATCAGTTCCAGTGAACTTCACCTTGGGCATACTATCTGTGCCTTGGGGAGGTTGACGTAATCTTACAGCACGTTACGCCACTTCTAATCACGCTGTATAAATTACAGCGTGATTCTGATATAAGGAACTAGTTTTTGACCACGACTCGCAACGTATTTCCGTGGTTCATTATTAGAAGCCCTGAAATCTTGCGCAGCGCTGTTTTCTACCCCAGTGCAAAACAAAATAAATCTGAAACTGATCCGTTTTGGTTCACCTCGGCAAAGTTTATACCTACCTTACATACCTATCCCGAGTTGGTAGATGCTTATCTAACTGTGTAGGTTTAAAATTAGGGTACCTAATTTTAAATATTTTTGTATAATTGTATTAGGGTGATGGAACCAGTAAGTGACACCTTAAGGCATTTGTGTAATTTGATTTCTTATAACTTTTTTTAAAACAAAGATATTAAAACAGTTTGTAGTTTAGACTACAGGTAATATTATTGGGAACGGCATGGCTGTCGTAAGTTTTTCAGAAAAGCTACATGATGGACATTACAAGTTTAAAACCAAAATTACTCAAAATCTCCAATAATGAACACAAAAAATCCAGTTATGAACCCCCAATAAATAACACTCCCCAATTATGAACATCCAGTATTTGACACTTACCCAGTAAAAAACACCTAGTAATCGACACAAATCCCATCAGAATATAAGCGCTATAGAATTAAATAAACATAAGAAATAAGTAAGATTTATGTATACTTGCGTAATGTCAAGCCCATAATAGCCTTTTATAAATTAAAAAATATCAGAAAAACAACTTTATAATAAATTCAGCCTCAACCATCACTGGAAAATCTTGACTGATATTGATATCAGTCAGGAGATCTTGTAGCTATTATTATTAGTATAAAGTAGGTACTTACTTAACTACATAATTTGAATAGAAATAATTAATAAGTATCAAAATAAAAAATCACAGCAGAGCAATTAGGGCTGAAAGCTCAAACATCATAAAAGTGTCTACATTTACTATAGCAATTCTAAACTCTAGGCTTATTTTATTATTCGTAAATAATGGGTAAATTTTTAACCATTTCTTTTAATTTGAATAAGCTTCTTTTAAAACAAATAGGCTCGTTTATCTTTCCAAATACATTTTCATATTTTATAACTAGAATCAGGCAATTTAAAGGATTTCCCACAGAAAACATCATCGTGCTCACTTCTTATTGGTTTTTTTCAAGTCTCATTCTGGCTCTTTCAGCTTTTTCTTTCATTGTTTCCTCCATGTACAGCTCGTAAATTTTTTTATAAGAGCCATTTAGAACAAAATCTGTGAAAACCAGTTAATGACACTTTTTTATACCCAATGATCGACACATTGTTCTTTACTGGTATTCGTGTTTCAATCGGTGTATTTCAAATATATACTTAACCAGCAAAATAATTAGAGCTAAGTTTGCTTAGCAACCCAAAAAGTCAACAAAACTATAAGTATGGACAGTTGTCGATTTGTGGAGTAAGTCACTTTCTCAGTACCAGTAATGAACAACTGTAATAAATTAAACAAATTGATGCCCCGATGCATATTTACTAATGACGAAATTATAAGCAAAAATGTGTACTCACATTCTTAAGGATTCAGCGTTTTTTCTGTTAACGACTCGGGTTGTCACGTTCCATCCTCCATGGTCTTGTAATGAAATGTCAGATTCTCGTGACGTATTAAAAAATGTCAGTCGGGAGTGAGTTGACCATGGTTAAGTATCACCATGTGGTAAATTAAATTCTGAGGCTTACTATAGATGATCGAAAAAAAAAGTGTCGACCACTGGCGCTTGTCGATTACTGGTTCCATCACCCTATTTTTTTATGGTTTGTTGGTTATACGGTTATAAAAATAAGTTATTGCGTTCTTACCGATAGGTACATTTTTTGTTTTTTTGTGCTGTTTATGTTTGTGAACCTATTTATCATGTTTAGCATTAGAAACGAAAATAAAAATGCGTAATGTTTTTTTCTGTTAAGGAACTTTCTGACTTTTGTGTGCTACTAGCTATACCTACCTACCTACGTAGTATTTATGCGAAGACACATAAATGGTTAACAGTATTTAAATTAGATATATAGCTTGTAAAACTGTTTGTTCTCCAAATAAAGTGCCTCAAATAAAAAATATAAAAAAGAAATAGTATCTTCAATACAGGAAAGTTTATTTCACTGATGCCAGATGGGGGGGATTCCCTGCAAATTCGGGGGTTTTTTTCGCCTTTGGGGGGAGATTCGGGGGGAAATGTTTGTTGGGGGATTTTCGGGGGTAAAATAAACTTTAGCGAAATTATGAAGGTCTTCTTGAGTATCTCAATCATTCAACCACAAACATAAAATAATTCTCATCACTACTTTAGTGTACCTACCTACATTACGTGTATTCTCGCCCAACAATACTACTTAAATTCAGTAAAAAGTTATTATTATATTAGAAAAGACAAATTGCGCAACCGAATGGCAATAGAAACTGCCGAAGCCGTTCTCAGAATACGATATTCATTGCCAAACGGTTGTGTCAATTTCGTTCCGACATCGCAAATGATAAGAAAGTTTAATTCGGAAAACGTGTAGGTACATGTTAAATAAAAATGATAGTGATTGCGAAAATGATTGTATGATAATATTTGAAGCTATAAGTGAGGTTGAATAATAATTAAAATATATTTGCTTATTTTTTTCTCCTATAAAGTGTTTTGGGGGCTTTTTTTCACAAAAAGCTAATTTTCGGGGGGATTTGTAATAAATTTGAGGTGGCAACTCACATAGTGATCTGGCAACACTGGTTTATTTATTAATTTGTACCATTTAATCACTTTGGCTGAAAAGGTCGTTGTCGAAGTACCAACATTCAAACATCTAAATTCTGCACCAACATCCCAACGTAAGAAGACTCCTTTTGTGGTACCTATTTTAATTTTACTGTAGCATCAACAATTTTGTTTACACTGCAAAATATTGCGTCAGAATTTTAAAATGGTTGAGTTTTATCTACAAGATAATTATACAATTACTTGTTCAAATATGTAGCTGAGCAAAAACCTTATTGTTTCATTTTTAATTCACGTTTATTAACTAAGTTTCTTTATTACCTTGATTAGCGCTGGTTTGTTTTGGAAAGTAGATAGATAACGAATGGGAGCATATCATCACTCGGTAGCCATTTATTAACATTTTATTATAACACATTTACTGCCTCCCGCATTCCCAGCGTGGGGATTATGGGCAAAAACCCCCAAATAATGATGCCATCTATGGCGCTCATTAGGGGAGGCCTATGTCCAGCAGTGGACTACTATAGGCTGGTGATGATGATTACTGCCTTTGGAGTGCTAACTGCAGGTGCGAATCATGTGCGTTGGTCCGATGGCAATGAATGTATTACTTTCAATAAAATAAGCTTCTTAGCGATAAGATCGCTCATAGTATTTGTCTTGCCCATTGGAATGTACCTAATTTCTTTTCAGTATAATAAAGCATTTTTGTATTATATTGTTACATCCCATGAGAAAAGCGTTTGAGGCACTCTATAACCATTTTAGAGATTTAAAAGTTGAGTGACATACTCAAGTGGCTCAATTATTTTGTGTATACAAAATATAATTGATCGATTGTTGACCTACGGCCTGAGTTCAGTTTAATACAATCAAGACGTCATAGTGAAGTCTCATTTTTCTATAGGAACGGCAGGAAATTTACTGAATGAAATTAAACGAAATCCGATCTTTTCAAAGAAACGTTTTTTTATTTATTGTGTAGATAGGTAGGTATTTGCAAAAAAGTTTGTCGCATCAACCTTGAATACTTTTCTAATACCAAAGGAGCCAAAATGATACTGCCATTACTAAGTTATAATTTTCCTTGTTATCTGGGGGTAAAACCTTAAGCAACAAAAAAAATTACAATAAAATAACTAAATATAAGAACGAGTATATACAACTGAAGCAATCGTTTTATCTATATTATAAAAATATCTTTCTATTTAATATATTGTATTATGTATATCAGTCACCTAGTAGGTACCCATAACACAAGCTCTGCTTAGCTTGGGGCTAGATTTATGTTCTGTGGATTGTCCAGCATTATTAAGTTATTTATTTATTTTAATCTTTGTTATTTATACACTTATTTATATTAATTATTTATTTGTTCCAGTGTGTGGAGCCCTAAGTTTCTTCCTGCCCGGCGAGAAGCGACCTTCCAACAGCAACGAGACTCTGGACACGGAAACGGGCTGAATAAGAACTTTAGAATACGGGTTTTAGCTCGACTTAGCCTTAGTTCACCCAAATTATTGAGTCCGGTGGGATAGACCGTTGTAAACTGCGAAATCTCGAAATGAGTCCATGTTATCTCTCTAGCAGTTAATGCTAGATCAGCTGTACAATCATCAGCCTATAATAGTCCACTGCTGGACCTTTAGGCCTCCCCTAATGAGCGCTATTTGGGGGTTATTTCCCGTAATCCCCGCTGGGCATGCGGGTTGGGGATCGCAGTCGGTGGAGTTGTTCTGCAGAGGGTGCTGCTGCCCGCCCCCGGTGTATCTCCTTTATTCGCATCTTACGACACCCACGGGAAGAGTGGGGGTGGTGAAATTCTATGCCGTCACCACACGGTAAAATATCCCATTCAATGGATCGCCATCCAGGGAGACTGGGTATACATAAGTAGTAAGAGATTTCGGTTTCCATAAAGTGCACTGGATCCTAGATGCTAGATTTTAGTACGACCGACTTCGAGATTCTCTAGACAGCGGCATTAATTAAGTTATCAGTTAATGCCAAATATTTATTGCCAGACTAAAAATTTTATAGAGCTAATTTTTTATTAATAGCAGTTGACAATAAGACGTGCCCTTCGTTGTGATATTAATATTAATTTTATGATAATGTACGTAATAAGATTTAGGGTAAAGAACAAATAATAACTATAATATTAAAATTATATTATGTATTGTAGATTCATAGTTGTAGTGGCTAGTCTTGGTGCAGTGTCTATGTTCTTTATTGTTTTAATTAAAAAATTAATGAATTTTGGATACATATTGTCATTCTCATTTCCATGACCTCGGGTGATAAAGTTACCTGTTGGGTATATTTGGGGCTATCTTATGAATAGGGGATATATTATGAAGTTCACTAAAGTCATATATAACCTACTAGCGGTCCGCCCCGGCTTCGCACGGGTATTAAACAAAAATTTCTGAAATTATACACACTAAATGATGGGTTTCACAGTTTTCATACGAATCCCTTACATTTTTAACAGTTGGGGTTTTTGACATTGACTCGACACTCCTTAACTGACACTGGCCGTAGAGAAAAAGCAAGCACCGTGCGCTATATATTCAACCTCCTTTTCTATTCTGACGCGCAATAATAGAAAAAGAGGTTGAATATACAGAGCACGGTTCAATTATTGCATTTTTCATGCGGATCCCTAACTTTTTTGAAAATATTATATAGCCTATGTTCATCACGGAAAATTTAGGATTCTAATGGTGAAAGAATTTTTCAAATCGGTCCAGTAGTTCCGGAGCCTATTCAATTCAAACAAACAAACAAACATACAAACAATCAAATCTTCCCTCTTTATAATATTAGTATAGATATAGACTAGCGACCCGGCTTCGCTGTAATGCATTTTATACATATAAACCGTTCTTGAATTCTATTTGTCAAAACTGCATCAAAATCCGTTGCGTAGTTTTAAAGATCTAAGCATTCATACGTAGTAAATATATCTATCGATATCGATATAATTACTACGTATATATAATAGATTAGTATCGATATCATGATTCTTTAATTTTTTTTATATTTTATAAGCATTCCGTCACCTGTAAATAAATTTTAGTTAATAATTTAGTATTTTTTTTGTCAATACACAGATTTCCTTTGTCAAAAATAGTTTCATAAGTTTTATTATGAATTTCATAACAAGTTAATTGTTTTTGTAAGGAGATACATAGCTATCGGTCAAAGCATGCCGAGGTGCGTAGGCCCACGTGTGAGCTAACTCCAACATGTTATGAAGTGCAAGAGCCTACGGGATAATAATATACACAACTTTAGTTATTCAAAAGAATGATTAATAAATCGTGTTTAATTTATTTCATGAACACATCACATCACACATAATCAGTCCACTGCTGGACATAGGCCACCCCATGAACACATATTTGTTTGGTTTACAGACATTGTGTGTGTCGTTCTATATTAGAATATATTACACCATATATTACATGTTGTTTCCAATTTTACTGTTGCAGTATTCGGGAGACACGTTGCTTAGTTAGTTGCATTATGCTCGTTTCGCTTATGATAAGAAGATAATTAGCCCATATTTAAGATGTGCATTATAGTGCATAAGGTTGCACTCGGGGTAATTTCTAAGAGAAAAAATAATATCCCAAAAAAAATCGATTATGGCGAGACTTGAACCCGCGATCATGCCTTATTCTCGGTGAGATAGAAGATTCCTGGTCCAAACCATGTCACGTCACACTTTACCACCGCGACACGAAATCAAGTTCAATCAACGAAATCGAAAATTTTTGGGTAAGTACTCCGTTGTTATTTATTTTATTTATTTAGTTGTATCTACTTGCAACCTAGTCATAAAAGTTCGAATAGATAACGTGAGAAACTGGCAACCATCGCTATCGCCTGCCACCACTATCGTAGGAGATAGCTCAAAAAGTTCAGCAGTGGATCAAATGGATCTCCAGCAGCGCGTTATCAGTTATAAACAGAATATAATATAATAAACAGCAGAGATATAATAAAACAGAGATATAATCATTAAAGGCGGAACGGCCTCGCAGTCAAGATTTTAGAAGCGTTCTGAACGCTCTCGCGGTAAAAGGCGGCTTATGTGAGTTTATAATTTCAGTTAATTTTATAATTAAACGTATATTATAACAAAGAAAATTACAATTATATAATCAAAAATTATAATAAAAATAAATTATAATTATTTTATTAACATACAAAATTTAAAACGAATAATCAAATTAGAACTTGTACTTAAAATTTAAACGATGGCGCTAACTGCAGACTGTTGCATACAATTGACAGGTAGAGCCACTGAATTGATATTGCCGTTAAAAATTTAAATAAAAAAAATTTACTATACGAGTTTAAATTACTTACTATAAGATATTTTTGAATTCATAATTATATTCGAATAACTGACTTATTTTTTTTATTAAATAAATAACTTTTTGATTACGAGTGGTTAGTAGCTATCGCACCAGTTGACTATACAATTTTTTTATTTTTTTATGAATATTTTTTTTTATGTGATGAAAAAAAATTATCTATTGTAAAAGTAAAATAAAACCAAATGACATTATGACTTTACTTGCTATAAAAATTACTATTATTATTGTTTATTATTTAAGCCCGTTTATAACAAAAAATTACATGCAAAGCAACGAGCTGCAATCTTAATTATTTATGCTAATAATAAATATCAAAGCATTAGGATTTATATTATGAAATATTTCTACAAATTTCGTAAGTTCCTATGCCTGTAATGATAGCAGTACAATATCTATACTAATATTATAAAGAGGAAAGATTTGATTGTTTGTTTGACTGAATTAAATAGGCTCCAAACTACTGGACCAATCTGAAAAATATTTTCAACATACTACATTATCCCTGATGAACATAAGCTATAAAATATCTTTCATAAATTTATGGATCCGCATGACAACCTTAATAAAGTAACCCAACATATTTAGGTATAATTTTTGTGAAATACCTGTTCGAAGCCGGGGCCTGTATTAACGGGCATTTAACAAAAAATGCAATTTAATGCGGATCCCTAACTTTTTTGAAAATATTCTCTAGCTCATCATCATCGTTCATCACGGAAAATTTAGGATTATAATAGTGAAAGAATTTTTCAAATCGGTCCAGTAGTTTCGGAGCCTATTCAATTCAAACAAACAAACATTCAAATCTTTCCTCTTTATAATATTAGTATAGATACAGCTGGGAGCGTAACCTTTCTGATAAGATTCAAAAGTCAAATGTATGGACGCTTATCGACAATGAAAAATTAAAATATAAAACAAACTTTGTATCAATGTTGATTTATATTATGCAATCAAAAATGCAAAAACCTGTGTAACTATGTAATATTTTATAATGTAGAGAAAGGAATACAAAACTAAAATATTATATTAATAAAATTCTGCCCCTTGGTCCGTGCGGAACCGGATTAGTTGCATTTCGTGCATTTTGGAGTCAACAACCAAATAAGTAGCAGTTCGTACGTTTTTGTATGTGGCGAAAAAAAATCCTAAACGTTTAGTCGCATTTCGTGTGTTGAGTACTTTTAAATTATGTATAACTTAGTTTTAACCATAGACTAGCAAAACTTTTAAAAGTCGCGTTATAAAAAATAGGTGTACCTTTCATAATTTGTTCTAACAGTGGAGGGATTCTATAAAAAACAAGTGAATACCGAGGCTCTCAGGTGTCAGCAATTAGCTCAATTCTTTCTACTGTAAATACTTGTTCCAATATGGATATTTAATTGTGTTTTTCTTATTGTATTATTGATTAGTAATTAACAAGTATTTATCGCTTTTTTTTAAATATAATAAAATACTTTTTAAATATAATAATAAATACCCGTTAATTACTAATCATTATGTGTTCAGATCGCGTAAGTTTAATAACATTCATTATATTGTACTAGCATCAATAATTTGTTTTATTTTTATCAATAATATAATTTTTTTTTTATCAATTTTTTATCAATTTTTTTTTTATTTTTTTATCAATTTTTTTATCAATAAAATAATTTTAAAATTATCAATAATTCTTTGATTTGCCCGTCACTCAACGCGTACTTAGTGTTTACACTTTAAACAATTGAGGTAACTGCTGACTGTGCAACAGTCTATAGGTAGTGTAGCTGATCCATATCAATACTAGTCGTAAACGCGCAAGACACAGTCATTGATATAATGTCTATGTAATATGGATAGTTAAGTAGCATTGCCATACAACTGCGGGGCAATGCAGCCAGCAGTGTTTTCTGTACGCTTCCTTCTTTCAGATTTTTTAGAGCTAGCTCAAATGTTTCATACTTAAATACTATGTGTATTATGTTCATATTCTAAGTGACTATATGTTTATTATTATGTAGTTCATATATCTTATTCTCTAGCTTACGATTCCATAAAAGTTATTTGTTGCAAAAACTCTTATCTTGTTTTTGGTAGGCACCTAGTTTTCCTAAGGCCATTGTGGATATTTATAGCATATAAATCGTATCGTCCATAATCACGTCCGCTTAGATAGGTAATCTTTATTAACAACAGGTGTGTGAAAGTAATTTTAAATTTGAAACGGTTACCTAGCAAAGATATTATTTGTAGGGTAGGGTGTGTCCTCGTTGTTCCGGCGAAAACAAACTCAACCGACCTATTTGGCGCGGTGGGCGAAGGCAACGAAGGCAACGGTTTCGGGACAAATGTTTGTACGATCTGCAGATATTTCTTCCAGGTATTCTGGGGGTGTTTTCTCTGTTTTATAAAAATAGGTATCAATGTAGTACGTACGTATTTTAATAAGTAGGAATGTCAATGTCCTAGAAACCATAACACAAGCTCTGCTTTACTTGGGGCTAGATAATGCTGATTTGAATTTTACAGCATTATATATTTATAGTTTTTTCGTTGGTTTCTATTTACTCGAACTATGCGCACGCTTACAAACCAAACCTAAATTTAGCAACTCAGTAATTTATTAGAAAAATTTTACTAACAACTCAATCTTTTTCGAGTAAATAGAAACAATTAAGATGACCATAAGATAAAGCTAAGAAGGTCCATAAAATAATTAGATGACCTTTAAAATCGCAGAACCATTAGTTACAGGAGTACAGATGGTACAGATGAGTATTTTGAGACCTCTTTTATCATAATCCATTCAGCCGTTTCAATGCTTCGATTTAATATTATAATCACATATTTACTCGAAGAATATAACCCTAATATAATCCAAAACTGTAGTCCTTCTGCCCCCAGAAATACCTATTTCTTATAATAATAATGTTAGCTCTACCTACCTAACTCGATTTTTATGCTGTACGTAAATATAATTAATGTGTATAACCCTCAAGGGTATAAAACAAAGGTAGCGAGCGTAAATTATTATCAACAATAATAGGTATTATGAATTATAATATCACAAACTGATTAGCAAAACAGCAAGTAATGCTCTTTTTATAAAGAAAAATGTTGGAAAATGAGATAGGAAACCAACGATGAAAGATCACAACACTTAAAATTTATTTGAACTCGTTTTTTAACGCTTTTGTTCAAAAAAACATTGTATATACTGTAGCCGCCCTGGCTTTGCAAGAGTGTTAAAAACAGAAAAAGAGAGTCATTATTAACAAAAATTACTATCAAATAACTATACCATTCCAAAAAAATCAGAAACAGAAAAATATTTGCAAATCATCTAATTTAAATTATCAACATCTATCATGATAATTTTTGTTACATGCCTATAGATCACCTACGAGTATATCATTTTACAGCATAACAAAATTTGTCGTCCAACAATCGCAAATTACTCTGGTCATTAGACCTAAAACTGGGCCGATCATTCTGTGTAAGCCTAGGTAGCCTAGATCTGTGCCTAGGCAGGTAAATATCTAGTTGAAAGCAGAGGATTCGTAGCCCAGATCGAGTTGATGCTCGGCGTAGGATACAGGCTTAAATTGTCAACTCAGCTGAAACGCTTGTCAATAAATATTAACACTGTTACGAATATAAATTAAGCGTAGAGTTCGCAGGTTTTATTAAAGGTGCAGTGAAATATCTTAAATTCTATTCGTTATAGTGCAAGAGTGAAATTTTTTATTAAAATAAAGTGATCGATGTTCCCGTGCCATCATGTTTTTAGAGGTAATAGTTGAAGATAATCTTCGTCTATACAGTCATCTTCTTTGTAATCTATTAGTCCACTGCTGGACAGAAGCCTGACCTTGTGTCTAGCTTCCCGCCGTAATTTGTAGGTACTAATTAAAGCTAATTAAATATACTATTTCCAAATAAGATTTTTTAACACTCGGATATAACAGAGATAAATATGTTGAACTGAAGCTTACGGACAAATCGAATTACTAAAAAAGTACTTAGTTACTGTAAAACATTAAAAAGTACATCAAAATCGGTTCATCCGTTATGGAAACGACAGTTTGCACAACAAGTAATTCGCGCCAAGGGTTAAAAAATATTGATATACTACAAATGAAAAAAAAATGGCAAATATACAAATGGCTGCGGTTGCTGCTGCCCGTGCATCACCATCATACATGCTGCACGAAGATTTGCTGAATTCTAATCATCTGGGCCCACCACACTATGCGACGTGACAAATGCTGTTCGCCATTTTGTACAGTGTTGTCCTAGTCCTGTTATAATAATCAAATGCCCTCAGCAATAACTATTCTGTCGACCCAGCCAGCATAGCTCTATCGAGCCCTGCATATTGATAACTTTGTTTTAATTTAGGGCAAAACAATAATTTCAAAGGCACATGTGACCCTGACCCCAAAATACGTGGTAAATACGCATTTCATGATAATTATCGCACATTATCAATGACTCAAATTCTAACGTTGTTATGTATATATGGCTTATAATGTTCTAGATTCTAGCTCTGGAATTGGAATAGGTCATTTGATATATTTCTAGGAGTCGGACATACAATTACGGCGCAGCGGGCGAAACACTTAATTCGCTATCAAGTTGTACCTACGTACGTTGTGAAAATAACAACGTATGTATACTATTCCATATATTTTAATTTCTTAGATAGCAATTTTCCTTATATTAAGTACTAGCTGGGTGCCCGCGGTTTCACCCGCTTAACTCCCGATCCCGTTGAATTTTCGGGACAAAAAGAGCCCAGATGTTATTCCAGGTCATAAACTATCTGTGTACAAAATTTCATCAATAACCCTTTAGTAGTTTTTGCGTGAAAGTGTAACAAACATCCATCCACACACCTTATTTTTTCTACCACCCTTCTATATTATTTACCTCCATGTCATCATACATGTCATACTGTTTTGTCAGATTCTCAGATCTGACGTGTCCAAGAGTCCTGTAAGGTCTAGAGGAAATAAAGCACTTTGATTTTGATTATTTTATTTCTTTTTTTCTATTCCTGTGCCCGAATAAATGTTTTGTCTATTCTATTCTAAACAATATCATACAATATCATCATCATCAGGTCATGTTAGTCCACTGCAGGACATAGCCTCCTCTAATGAGCGCCATAGCGCCCTGTCTTTAGATTGTCACATATGTTTTTTTTTCTCTTATATAAAAATCCGTTACCTCATTCTAAGTACATAGGTATATCAATAATTTTATTTAGTAGTACGTAGAAGCTCTGCTAATGTTGGGGCTAGGAGCTGTGTTAATATTATTATTTTATAGTCATCATCATACAGCATCAGCCTATAATAGTCCACTGCTGGACATAGGCCTCCCCTAATGAGCGCCATAGATGGCATTATTTATCATTTGGGGAATATTGCCCATAATCCCCACGCTGGGCATGCGGGTTAGGGATCAAGCAGTTCGGTTTAGTTGTTCTGCAGAGGGCGCTGCTGCCCGCACCCCGGTGTGTTTCCCTTAGTCGCCTCTTACGACACCCACGGGAAGAGTTGGGGTGGTTTATAGTAGGATTTTATAGTACCGTAAAGATTTACCTTAAGTTTTACGGCATGGTTTTACCTACCTCACGTTTTCGCTTGTGTAACTTAAGGTAAAGCTGATTTTCCTCATTCGGAAGGTAGTGGTCATTTTAACAAGTTTTATGAGCTTGTCGTAATTTACATTTTTTATTGAATATACCCATAATATCGTTCAGGAGGAAATAGCTTGAGAGTAAACGTTTATGACTTGGGCCCGTATTCAGACTGACTGTTTTTTTCCCACTTTTCCGTTAGATGCTTATGAAAATATGTGGTATAAGATACATATAATATTATATATTACATATATTATTATTATACTAATATTATAATTTTATTAGTATGATTGGGTATTTAGTGGATGGATGGACGGATAGATGTTTGTTACTTTTTCACGCCCAAACTACAGAACGTGTCGGGCTGAAATTTTGCGTACAGCCTAGAACTCTAGGCCTGGAATAAAACATAGGCTATTCATAGAGTCCACAAGTGATCGCCATGCTACAGCTGGATTTAATTTCGGTCTACAAACAACAGTCTGGGCAGTTGTACTTTCTTCCGATAAATCAGTTCCAATGGGATGGAATGAATCTTAAAACGTTTCCATAGAAACATCGCGTTCGAAGCCGCAGGCAGAATACAGTATATATCCGAAAGTTAGGCCGTTTAGATTTTTATACACTTATTTGTTACCTTCAGACAAAAATAAAAAATATGTTTATTACAAAACAAAAAATTACTGTCAAAACAAATTGTATTTGAGAGAGTTTATTCATTTACTCCATGACAATGACTGCCACGATAGGCTGAGTCTGTATCGTAAGACCAATATTAGATCAGGAAAAGTAAAAAGCCTCAATTGACCGTCAAACCTGAGCTAAGTTATAACTATTCGTATAAGAAATAAAATTTTAAGGAAATAAAATAATAAATAAACAATAAAAAGAAAACTAAATTAGAAAAGGAACTAAAATAACCTAATGTTTTTTAAATATGTTAGAAACTAAAACAAACTACAAAATAAAACAAACTAAAAAATAAATAAAAAGAAAGACACGGTTATAAACACCTTTATTAGAATTGGTCTGAAATTTGACATACTTATAGGTTCGTTCTAGACCTGGAATGGTTGGATGGTGGGATTTGACGAATGACTTTGTAAATCGTTCACAGGAACGTTAGAAGAGTTAAACGTTCTGTATAAAAAATATATAAATTGAAGAATACGAATAAAATATACTTTTAAACGACGAATAAACGACGCGGTACTGAGGATACACAAAACGTAAAAAGAAACAAAAAAATAACTCACGTACTTAACAGTTTACAAAAATGGTTCCAGCTCAGCATGAGTTGGGTGACTAGAAGCTAGCATCCAACGCTGGTCTTCCGCCAGAGCCGCTTGTTGGCATTGCGGATAAATTACTCACAATACAAGACACAATAAAAAGAAATATAATCCAAAACACCAAACATAAAATAATTCAAACAAATAGCTAAAATTTATACCTTTATATGAGTACTGAGATCTTTGCTAGGGTTCTAGTCTTTGTTTAATACCTACAACTCTATAATAATTATTGTTTGCTAGTTAGTTACGGTGTGCATTATGTAATTATGTACTTTGTTGGTGATCTTGATTTTTATTCAAGAATGTGATCATACGGGTCAGCCATGACTTTTGTAATTGTCCATCAATCTATAGCATAGCTAGGATGTTTTGAATTTCTCTGATAATAGCTTTACCCACTTTTAACTACTTAACGCCGCAAGATGATCGTATAAATTCAGCTATTTATAGAGAAAAAACAAAAAAAAAAAATGCTGGACAAGCCACATAGCACCACCTAGCTCCAAGCAAATCAGAGCTTGTGTTATGGGTACTAGATGACTGGTATACATAATACAATATATTAAATAGATATATATTTTTGTTATTTATAGAAAACCAGATCAATATTATAAACAAGTAAAAAATAAATATTCATTTATTTTGGTTTCAATTATTTTGTAATCAAATGTAAAGGGCAAATAGAACGTCTGTCTGTCCTGAACAATCTTTTTATGACCAAATTAAGATAATGGTAATTCCTGCAAAATAATCAAACTGACTTTGACAACAGTATTTACCTAAAGTTTTTAGTTTGATACGTCGAACTTACCTGCCTCTGTTGAGTTAGGTATCTGTAGTAGGTGTTGGTAGCTAGTCTGCAGTAAGTTTTCAATGTAGGTACGAGTATAACCAGTTTTTTTTCTGCTTTTTCCCTTTTTTTAGGCAAATTGTCTTATTTATTTGTAAAAATATAGGCGTTAGCTTACAGTCCAACATCAAAACGCTAACTACTAGACTTAAAAAAGAAAATACATAAAAACAATATACAATAATCTAATAAAAAAATAAAAACAAGATTACAAATATGAAATTTCCTCTTATTTCATTGCCATTCTTAATCTATTCATTTACTACCTAATGTTTATAAAGGTTAAAAGATTTTTAACAAACAAAATTACAATTAGGTATTCAAATTAGAACTTCTATTTACAATTGAAACAATTGAGCTAAATGTAGACTGTTACAAACATTCTACAGCTAGCTCTCTTGATCCATTCAATACCAGTCGGAAACGTCGCCAAGGCGATGGCTACAAAGCCTCGCTGTATGGCAATATTGGCAATGCTGATGCGCTGTACCAGATACCTACTGATCAGCTCTCAGGTCAGTCGTCGCTTCGACCTCAGATATTTTTTTTTAAACCCGGAGAGCCTCGGTATCTCACAGACCTAGGGTCTCGACTCCAAGAGGAGCAAATGCGTAGGCTCTGTCGAGACCCGTATTTTTTCATTGATTTTCCTGACGCGATATTTTATATTTTAGGTTTTCAAGATGACCGTATTCAACGATAAGAAGATCCACAAGGATGCTGAGCTCTACAATATACCCTTGGACGAAGCAATGTTGTTGTCTGGTAAGCAAAAAACATCTGTATAAGCTGTCAAATGTTGTCTCATAATATTATAAATACTTACCAAAATTCGATAGATAGGTTCGATTGATGGGTTTTCGTAACGCCAAAACAAGTGAACAATGAAGTTACCTCGTCGCTATATCATTATACCTGTATATGTATAATTATGCTTTTTAACCTGGGTTACATACATAGCTACATTATATCGACATACGTGTTTTATGTCTATGATTGACGTGATTCGGTTAAGACTAGACTTACACTCTCATATCATATTGTAGTGGAAAAACATAAAGATGTAAGAACCACAACATATCTACATTGAAAATTTAACACACAGATTGGTAGTAACGTCCATTTGTAGGTCAAAAATATAAATAAACAGTAGAAAATTACCACATTTACACCACATTTATGACCAGAAAAAGTAAAAAAACATGGGTAGACTCTCAAAACACAGATGTCGAATAAACTAGAAATTTGCTGAGTTGGTAAATTATTAAAATTACTGTGATATAAGTATTTAGGTAATTTGATTTTTTGGGATACAAATCAGTGACATAAGGTTATTTGATTAGGTAATAAACGATGTGATGATGAACTATTTGGAAGAAGTTATCTAGAGTCCTTTATAGATTACCAATCAATTTTAATATATTGTGAGTCATTTGACCCGTGGATAATTATGAAACATTCGATCTAGATTTAACAACGTCCTTAATATAAACAAATAATGTAAATAAACTATAATGTGAATTAATATAGATAGACCTTAATAGCAAACTAGAAAAGAAGTTTACGTGTGTAAGTGATCATGAATTTATGTATTATTATTTGTAAATGCAGAAATAAATTACAAAATCTCATAGAGTTCGAATAAATAAATAATGCCGGACAATCCACACAGCATCATCTAGCCCCAAGCTAAGCAGAACTTGTGTTATGGGTACTAGATGACTGATATACGTAATACAATATTATTAAATTGATAGATATTTTTTTTTTATTATACATAGGAAACGACCAGAACCCCTGAACAAATATCTGCAGATCGCACAAATATTTGTCCCGAGGCGGGAATCGAACCCGCAACCTCCTGCGTCGCAGGCGGACCTTCGCCCACCGCGCCACAGTGGTCGTCGAATCTCCCGCACAATGAAATCGTTCTCCATAAATAAACTTACGACCATAACCTCATATCACGTATCACGCTCTCGATGTCATAGAATCAGTCTACATTGAATTGTTGCCCGGACTCTTAAGAGACCGGAGTCCTCGGGAGCATTCAACCTAACACACACACACACACACACACACATATACACACACACACACACACACACACACACACACATACATATACACACACGCACTCACTCACACGCGCACACAATCAAGCATATCACATATATGTTTGGTTTAAACTCTACCTAGTACCTACTCAAAGAAAAATATATAGTTTTAATTGTTTTAAGTATAGTCTAATCTTAGTCTTAATCTTTATCACACATTTAGTTTTTCAATAACATCACATCTTGCACGTAACATTAAGTATTATGTAATCTTACTGCATTTAGGTACCTATTTATAAGTATTGTAAGCACACTTTTATTAATTCTCTACTATAGAGGTACTGTTATCTCATGTCAGGAGGCGGGCGAAGAGACTACGCCGCAGTTTTTAACTTTTGTCGTCTCTTCGTTCAATTTGTAACATATCAAACCTGTGTACTTGAGCAAATAAATGATTTGATTTGATTTGATTTGATTTGATTTGATTTGAATATAAAGTTTTATAGTCTATGGAAATGTTCTTAGAATACTAAGTAGATATAAATACTAAAGTACCTTCTGACAGATCATCGGTACCTAGATATTATTGATGGAATGGGATTATTATATCGATTCATATGTTTACAGTAAATTATCAGCGCAAACCTAAATATGAATGTTAATGATTATAATAATCACTTGTTTCTTGGCAGTTAGTGCGAATAACAAAATCTTTATCAGTTATATGCTCATAATATGTTTACACTAACGCATATCAAATAAATGTTGATTATTTATTTAGTTATGCTCCAAAATACATTATAGAAAATATTATATTCTTTTCTAATTGACTTATTTTTTTAATATATTATACAATTTTGTCAAATTATTATAAAAATTAAGAATCCTTTAAAATTTTATAAAATAATGTAAGATCGTAACACGTAACAATTCAAGAGATGTAGAGTTTCGGCATCACCCCTTTTATCTGAGTCACATGGCACCCTGTAAATATGCAACCAATAAAAAAACTGCTGGTATTTTGAATCGACTACTATTTAGAGAGACTTTATTTTTGTTTTTTTTAATATTCAGCAAGTTAAACCTAGATACCGTATCAAAAAAACGATGTAACTTGCAAATGTAATACTGTGTTGCAGATTTCAAAGCCCACCTCCGGTTTATAAGTAAATAGAGTTCCAACAGTATAGATATCTATGTATATAGAAAAGTTAAAAACAGCTATATGAGCTGTTTTCATGAAGTTAAATATAATAAAGTTTGAAGAATACCCAGTGGGTGAAGTCATATCGTAAAACAATTATGTGCCACAATAAATTACCGTGCAATAAAGCAAAGACAAATTATTTATATCGCGCACCAAAATAGTCTTGTACAAACTACTACTTACGTCGACACTTATGGTAAATCTCATAAGACATGATGTGGGAAACCCCAGTCTCTATAATGAGATAAGACTACCAGGTTTTTGTTATCGATAACAAGAATTCACTACTCGTATAATTAAAAGGTATCTAGAGATTACAAAATAATGGTCGTTTACTATGTATAATAAAAAATATCTATACATGTATTATGTATATCAGTCATCTAGTACCCATAACACAAGCGATCTGCTTAGCTTGGGGCTAGATGATGCTGTGTGGATTGTCCGGCATATTTATTTGTTTATTTATTTATTTATCTATGGGTAAACGAGTAGGATGAATTCGTGTTACCTACTGAAATGGGGGTCTATCTACATATAGGCATAAAAAGGAGAATAATAGAGAGGAAAGATTGGTAATTGTTTATGTAGTTGGATTAAATAGGCTCCGAAATTACTGGACCGATTTGAAAAATCCCTTCACCATTAGAATTCTACATTAATATTTTTATTTCTATATCTAGATCAGGAAATCGTAGGCTACCAGAATCTTTGCCTAGATATTGGGCATTTAATTTTCTTCGAACGTGTTTTGTTTAAACGTTGTGTCTATTGTATTAATTGGATTATGATCTGTAACCAAAATTCTGCTTCCGTTTCCTTCTCGTAAATTCTTATACACCTGTCTGTATTTTGTTATAACAAAATTACTTAGCTTAACATTATCAATCACAAATATAGGTAATAAAATTTTTTGAAGAGCGAGATTCCCTAACTAGTGTATGGAGGGAACCTTCACAAGGTTATGTTTTGTTAGGACAACCCTCCTTTCCAGTTTTGTTAAGCAGAGCTTGTGTTATGGGTATCAGATGACTGATACACATAATAGTTTAATAAAATTAAATAAATATTTTTTTTTAGATGGTAAACTACCAAAATACCCTGAACAAAATATCTACAGATCGTACAAATATTTGTTTATCAAGAATCAAACGCGACCTGCGTCGCAGGCGGACCTTCGCCCACCGCACCACAGAGATTAAGGGTTTTGATTTTTTTTGTTTCCAGGGTTCGGCAAATACAACATCTTCCACATGTTGATGGCCGGTCTAGTCCTGATGGGAATGATCATGCAAAGCCTGGCCATGGGCTACATCCTGCCGGCAGCACAGTGTGACCTGGATCTAACGCTGTCGCAGCGGGGACTGCTGTCTGCTACTCCCTTCCTGGGTAAGTAGACCTTGTCAATATTAAATAGATAAGGGAACTTCCTTGGAGGATGAGCAGGAGGGAAGATAAAAGTCTCTAATATTATAAAGAGGAAAGGTTTGATTGTTTGTTTGTCTGCATGAATGCATGAATTTTAATTATAATAAAAATAAATACTTCATTACACACTTATCACACTTATCTTATGAGTAACAATGTAATAGCCTTAATAAGCGACAATTGGCGGTCTTATCGCTCAAGAGCGATCTCTCCCAGGCAACCTTTTTTACAGTATTTTGAAAGATATATATTCTTCTAGCCATCATCCTGACGTCGTTCCTATGGGGCTGGCTGGCGGACACGCGCGGCCGACGCCCCATCATGATGTACTGTATGATCCTGTCGTTTATCTTCACGGTCCTCACCAGCTTCGCGCCAGAGATGATCTCCTTCGGTGTTCTGGTCTTCATGTCTTCGGTCTTGTGAGTTATTAATTATAGTATCTATGTTATTTATTATTTATGTTATAAGTGAACCAGCGTTGTAACAGAAAATATATTAAAAGAATGTCTACCAGTCATCGAATCATTAAAAGAAATCATGATTTTACCCTATATGCAGCCAAAGCTCTAACTAACAACCAGCGCAGTTCATTAAAATTATGTTCAAGTTCTTATCTCTGTATAATTTCCTTTGATCATTATATGTAGGAAATTATCTAAATAATTACCATAAAATATCTATATCGACGCACAGGTCTTATCTGTAACGCATCATTTATATGTTTATTTATATGTACAGTGCGCATCACATATATGTGCTTTATAATGTTTATAGATTACTTCGATATCGCTGCGAAAAACTTTTAGGAGTTATTTTCTGTTTGCAACGAAGCAGCTTATCAGCTTCCCATGCTCATCTCGTAAGTACCCCCCCTATCTCAATGTATGTGGGACACAATAGTTGTTATTGTTGGGAATTTCATGGGAATTTCAGACTTTGAGTATTATGGAAGGGCGGTTCGATACTAAGCGGCGGCGTGATAAATTTTTGCATGTGAAAATTTGTGACAAGTTACAAGGGAATTAGGAGTAGTCGAAAATATTTGGTAGACAAGGGGGGTACTTAATTATGACGCGCACTGTACATTATGTTTTGTTTAAGTGATATTATCATCGTCCTCATTTATTTCATCATTTATTTATCATACTTACCTATATAACAGCAAACATAACAGCTTAGTTTTGTTATCAGATATGTTATATACCTTTCATACCTAATGATCCTACCTCAATAAACAGCAACATATCGATATTTCTTTACTCGAATCATATACAGGTCTAAGACATTGACCTGAGCTCTGCCCATATAATGTCCAGATCAGGTTTTTGCTACCAAGGTCCATGTGATTATGTGACACCCTTTTTACTTTTTCAAGCCAGTTTAGAAGGTTCAAGGGCCGAAGGATTTGACTCATTTGTATCAAACCTGACCATAATGTATCAATAATCGATAATCGATAAATATTATAAAGAGGAAAAATTCGATTGTTTGTTTGAATTGAATAGGCTCCGAAAGTACTGGACCGATTTGGAAATTCTTTCACCATTAATATCCCAAATTTTCCCCGAAGTACATAGGATGTTAGGATGGAGAATATTTTCAAAAAAGTAAGGGATCCGCATGAAAAATTCAATAATTAAACCGTGCGCTTATATTCAACCTCTTTATATTATGGCTCCGCTGTTTGCTTTTTCTCTACGACCAGTGTCAATATGGAGTGTCGACTCAATGTCAAAAACCTCAATACTGCTAAAAAAGTTAAGGATCCTTATCAAAACTGTGAAATCCATCGTGTTAGTGTGTACAATTTCAGAAAATTTTGTTAAATAGGTACTCGTGCAAAGCTGGGGCGGACCGCTAGTGTATCGATATATTGGAAGAATTAAAGAGTCCTTATTTATATATGTCATTAATTTAACGAAGAAACAAATATGTGTCATATATTATCGAAGCTTTTATTGCTAACTCTACCAAAACAATTCCATAGATCCACTGGTAAAGGAATTATTATTTATTATAAAATATCGTGGACCCGTCGGAAATCAAAGTATAAACTTATTTGTTTCAAAACAATGAATCTCTGGTAATAAATCAGATTTCTAACCATAATATTATAAAGCTGAAGTTTTTACCGTAGTTACCTTTTTTTGACCGAAGACAACGCCATAAACGTTGAATGGTAATTAATACCAGTAATACTTTAAGATAAAGATGTTTGTAAACTAGATGTAAAATTACATTAATATTGGTCTTAGGTCAAATACATATAATACAGTATCAAATACATATAATTAATGATTCGGATTCTGAATTTTGTTTTACAATTTCAGTACGTCTGGAGTATCAATCGTATACACATACGTCGGAGAGTTCAACAACCTGAGGCACCGGGACAAGATGGTGGCCTTCGCCTCCTCATTCGTTGGCCTGGGGACTGTGGTTCTACCTTGTAAGTACATCATCATCAGCCTATAATAGTCCACTGCTGGACTTCTAGGCCTCCCAACATGAGCAATATAGATGGCATTATTTATCATTTGGGGGTTATTGCCCATAATCTCCACGCTGGGCATGCGGGTTAAGGATCGCAGTTCGGTGGAGTTGTTCTGCAGAGGGCGCTGCTGTTTTATGGATGGAGGATTATGGACAAACATTCAGCGCTTCCTTGTTACCTGGGAATAAACTTAATCTATAATTAGATCACGGGGACTGTGTTAGTAACATCTGCCATGTTACTAACACAGCAGTTCCTTTGTACGGGCAGTACCCTAGCACCTATCATTGCCAGGACAGTATTGGAGGGATCTAGAAACAAGAGGCTCCATCAAATGACCTACAAACCTACTTGTCCGTACCAAATAAAAGAAAACAATTTTTTTTTCTAAATTACCACTGTCTGTGTTTCGCTGAATTCATCAATAACCCATTTTCCATTTCAGGCATCTCCTGGTTAATCCTACCCCTGGAATTCGCCCTACCCATCCCCTTCCTGGACATCACGTACCGTCCGTGGAGGCTGCTGGTTGTGGCCTTCGCGGTGCCGTTCGCCGTGGCCTCTGTGATGATGTTCCTGGCCCCCGAGAGTCCCAAGTTCCTCAGCGTGATGGGGGATCATGACGCGGCTTTGGAGGTCGTGAAGAAGATATATGCGGGGAACTCTGGCAAGCCTAGGGAGACTTTTGAGGTACTTAACTTGTATTTAATTGGTTTTTTGTTATAGATAGTTAAAGATTTTATTTGCTTCTGCAACACACAGTAGTACATTATATGGGTAGTATGTATTAAACATTTGACAACCAATGAAACAGGTATCATGAATTATAATAAAAAGTAGGTACAAAGCAGTGTGTGCTGCAGCACAGCAAAAAGGCAATAACTCAGCGTATAGTTTTGCTCAAAGAGCAAACACTGATTTTCTTTTTTTTTTTTTTGTTAAAGGTTATGTCTTACCTACTTTTGTTTTAGTAAAAATGATTGGGAGCACAGCGTTACTATTGGTGACTGTTTTATGTCTCCTAATATTTGTTAGGTACTTTTTCTGACATAATATTTTTTTTTGAAATTTACTAGTGTTGTTCTGTCTCCAGGTAAAGTCCCTGCTAGTAGAAAGCATGTCCGCCAAGTCCACAAACACGGGCTTCAAGGCGGTGCTGGTTTCCATGAAGGAGCAGACCCTGCCTCTGTTCCGGATGCCGCTGCTGCCGTGGACCTGCCTGGCCTGCTTCGTGCAGTTCGGGATATTTGCTGCGTAAGTATACACCCCCGAACACCCCCCCGAAGTATACTGAGGTATCTAGAGTGACGGTACGTTGCGCCATCAACCGCCTCGCGTGATCTTACCACTTACCCCTAACACCCTGTTTATTTAATCAAAAGGGTCAGTTTCTTAATCACTTCGACATAATATTGAGTTAATAGCTATATCGTAGTATAGATATAGCTTGGCACCACGGTAACCGTGGTATTAAACAACTGCCTTTACTTCCACAAAGGATGTTTCAATGTGGTGTTCGTTCTTGGGCACTTACGCATGTCGTTCCCTTATTTATAGGCATTGTATCATCTGCGTAAGAGCCGAAGAACTCGTGGAAATAAGTGGTAGAATCAACCGCAGCGATAAGGCCGCCCATTGTGCTTGCTTTTATTTGAGTGTAATATTCTTTGTTAATAAAGAATTTTCAATAAAGATATTTGATTTGAAGTAACGGCTTGGAAATTCTCGTAAGTTTTGGTAACTGCAACTGTAAATTATGATTTTCCTGTATTTGTGTATTTTTCTGCTTTGGTGTGCAATACTATAAATACACTTTGTATTGTACAAACAAATACACTTTAGACACCGTTTAGCAGCGCCCTCTGCAGAACAACTCCACCGAACTTACTTATTTAGTCCCTCGAATAGTTCGGCCTCTGGCGCCCTCGCTACGCCCGGGCTCCAAACCACGTCTCGGGACTAAATAAGTTACTTCCAACCCTAGGGTAACAATGTACTATTGTAGTGTATTGTAGAGTTAATCCAAGGTGCCGTTTCCAGAACCAACGGCTTCTACGTGTGGTTCCCGACCATCCTGAACTCGCTGGCCAACCACGACGGCGCGGAGACCAAGATCTGCGACGTTCTAGATGCTGGCAGACTGCCAACTGGAAACGAAACTGTTGTACGTTTTTAATACTTCATTATAATCTTTTGAGATAAAAATGAGTCTGTATTTCCCTTGGTCTGGTTCGCGTGAACGCATGGACGAATTTTGGCAATTCTTTTTGTTGTTGTTTGTTATCATTATCATCGGGAAAAGGTTTCATAAGTAACTTGGGGCTAGATGATGCCTTATGCATTGTCTAGCATTATTTTATTTTACGTCCTAAAAAGCAAAGGAAGTTTGTGTTTTCATTATTTCTATTGTTCAGTGGTCTAGTTCCCATAAAACAAGATCTGCTTAATTCCGGGCTAGTTGATGCATTGAATTATCCAGTACTATTCATTTATTTTTATTCATTCGCAGCTGATATGCGACGACACCATAAACCCGGCGACCTTCGAGCGCTCGATCTACATCGGCCTGGTCTTCTCTTCCCTCTACCTGATCGTCGGGTTCCTGGTCGATATCATCGGAAAGAAGGTCATCCTTGTAACTGTGCTGGGAGTCACTGGTAACATACTTTTATGTTAAAGAATTAAATGTTTTATCTAGCGGTCCGCCGCCTCGGCGTCGCACAGGTATTTAACAAAAATTTAATTTTGCATGCGGATCCCTAACTTTTTTGAAAATATTCTATAGCCTATGTTCATCAGGGAAAATTCTGGATTCGTATGGTGAAAGAATTTTTCAAATCGGTCCAGTAGTTTGGCAGCCTATTCAAACAAACAATAAAATCTTAATTTTAGATATATCAAACCGTCTGTAGTTATTATATGTGCAAACTACAGGTAGCTCAACTGATCCATATTAATACCAGTTGGAAGCGTTGTAGTTTGTTTACAACAGTCAGCAGTTAGCTCAATCGTTCTAATTGTAAATACTAGATCTGATTTAGTTATTTTATTTTTAATTTTCTTGGTTAATACATGTTTTACTCGCTTATTTATTACACTCGCAATTTTAGTACGAATCAATTCGTATGAGTTTATGTTAAAAAAGAGTCTACTTACAGATAGCATTCTGGATTTAGGTCTCGTCCATCCATCCTGATTTTCACATTTATAAAGAATGTATGTATATGATAAGTTTACCGTGTGGTGTCGGCATAGAATTTCACCACCCCATCTCTTCCCGTGGTTGTCGTAAGAGGCGACTAAGGGAAACACACCGGAGGGCGGGCAGCAGCGCCCTCTGCAGAACAACTCCACCGAACTGCGATCCCCAACCCGCATGCCCAGCGTGGGGATTATGGGCATTAACCCCAAATGATAGTACCATCTTTGGCGCTCATTAGGGGAGGCCTATGTCCAGCAGTGGACTATTATAGGCTGTTGATGTTGATGATATAATAAGTTTAACTAAATACCTCATTTTGCAGTCGGCTTCGTACGATATCTATATACGACTTTAAAGTTTGTTTATTTATTTGTCTACTAAAAAAGATATCAAAAGCAAGTTAAAGTAATGTCAAAAAATACCATAAGAGGTTGGATTGTTTATCACTAGTTTAATTAACGAGTTAGCAAAGTCTCGGATCGCTTTACTATGTTACTTTGATAAGGCAGTGAAACAGAGGAGGTCCATGATTCTATTGTTTTGAATTTCTTAAGTTTCCGGGCACGGATGCATTTCCTAATATAAGATAATATGAGATTAAGATTTGTTAACGGCAAGCGGTGAAGACTCAGACCCGTCAAGTCATGTTGCCATGTCTTGCCGTTTCTTCGTCAAGGTAGGTCTTGTGCTTGTATAAAATATAAGAATTTATTTATTTCAATAGAGCAACACAATTCAATATAAATAATTTAAATTTCCAGGGCTGTGTGGTATCGGCGCCCACTTGGCCTACAACCAGCAGCTCGCTGTGGTGCTGTTCGCGATATTCCAGATGTCTGGAGCCTGCATTGGACTCATGAATGCAGTCTCTGTAGAGCTGTTCCCCACTAAATACAGGTATGACTCATACTTATACTCCTAAAACTCTTAGGTTTGCTGGAAGAAAACTCTTGTAATGGGCGAGCTTAAGCCTATGTACAGTGCGCGTCAGAATAAAGTCTTCAAAATATTATCGACCTATTCTGATTCCCTTTGTACTTGTCACCAATTTTTGCATGCAAATATTTATCACGCCGCCGCTTAGGATCGAATCGGCCACCCATAATACTCAGTCTGAAATTCCCAACAATAACAACTATTGTGTCCCACATACGTTAAGATAGGGGGTACTTATATGTGACGCGGAATGTACACACCAATTAGTTTAAGTACATACTACATCATCACTACTACGTGCTATAAAACAAGTCGCTTCCCGCTGCCTGTCTGTACCTATGTATGCTTAGATTTTTAAAACTACGCAACGGATTCTGATGCGGTTTAGTACTCGTAGATAAAGAGATTCAAGAGGAAGTTCTTATGTATAACATGCACCCGTGAGATGCCGGGGCGAATCGCTAGTGTACAATAAGGAATAAATAAATAATAAATAATACTGGACAATCTACACAGCATCACCTAGCCCCAAGCTAAGCAGAGCTTGTGTTATGGGTACTAGATGACTGATATACTACGTAATAAAATATATATATAGATAGTTTTTTATTTATTATATACATATATGTAAAGAAAACTATCACAACACCTGAACTAATATCTGCAGATCGTACAAATATTTGTCCCGAGCCGGGAATCATACCCGCAACCTACGGCATCTCAATAAGGAAAAATAATGAAGAATAATTTGTTATTTACAGAGCAATGGCAGTCTGCCTGACGATGATGCTGGGCCGTGTTGGCTCCATGGTGGGCTCCAACCTGATCGGAGTCTTCTTAGAAGTCAACTGCGGCGCAGGATTCTATCTCTTTGGAGGGATCATTGTTGGTATGTTACCTTCTTGGAATTTAAAGTGGAAGGAGTTTTTGCACATAAGTATTTAGTACAAAAACGCTTAGTAGGCTTTAGTAACTGAGGATATTTGAAGAACGAGTTTATTCAATTTACCTGCTTGTAGTTATGCAGCGTTTAATTTCTTTAAACTTCTTAAATGACTATGTCCCAAAAACCAGTAACTAACTGGCCATCGGATAATGAGAGTGAAGAAGTAGAGACCCTTCGCGCATACTTATGAAATCAATAATCATCTTTTATTTCTTACATTTACAAAATATTCTCATAGAAAAATTAAATAAAGTATGATTTTCTCGACTTGTCTAGTCTCAGTCGAGGCTTTTCGGCCGCCCTGGCCGAAATTCGGCTAGTCTAGTAGGACAACACTATACCTACATATCTATGTTCTATGTCGAACAACTTTCTCACAACATATTTGTTTTCAGTAAACGCTCTCTGCTGCCTCACTCTTCCCAACAAGAAGAAAACCCCCGGAAATACGAAACCAACCGTAGAATCGACGGAGAATCAAACCCACGAACCAGTATGAAGGAGCCTCGTTTAGATGCGGAAACTAGACATAATCGAAAAGGAAAACGATGCATTTAAGAATTATAAGAATGTGTGCGTTAAAAGATAAGACAGTTAGATATTATTTGATTTTTTGGCAAAAGTTTTCTTTACTTTGCTATACGTTAGAGATTTGACGAAGTTTCTAAATTGTATAATTATATTTCGAAGAACATCACCCTTAGTACCTAGCTAAATTCCAAAATACATTGATATGAAAATGTATTTTTGCCAGAGTTTTTTGGGCCTGACTCGGGAGAGATTATAAGTAACAAGAGGTCGGATGTGAACGGCCAGACTTTAAATAAGTAATAAAGTTTTTATATGAACATTTATTTTGATTACATTATTGGTTTCCATTAGTGATTTACATTACTTGAGCTATCAATTATATTATTGCCTGCCTGCATTGGCTGTTACATTCTCCAGCATACTTTCTACTAGCGATCGGCACCGGCTTCTCATTATCTAGCAAAAAATTGAAAAATCATAAATTTTTACACACTTTGGATTGCATTGCACCAGATTGCATCCTAACTTTTTGAAAATATTCTATAAGCTATGTTGTAGTGAAATAATTTTTCAAATCATTCATTCATTTTTTTTTTCTTTGATATCGGAATTAAAACTTTGCAATTAATGAATGGCCTTAATGTCCACGAAGGATGGTTCATTTGGGGTTCGTTCTTCGACGATTACGCATCTTTCGGTCCCATATACCTATAGGCCTAACAAAGCCATCTTCGTAATTACAGAAGAACTCGTACAAACGAGCGGTAGAATCAACACTCAACTTCAAAAGATTGAACTGTTCAGAGAATCAAAGTGTTTGCTTTATTTCCCAGTATTACATGTAATTTGCAATTTTTGACGTTTACTGTAAGGTCTAAAGGAAAAAACTCTTTTATTTTGGAGATTGATTTTCATTATATGGGCGGTTTCTTTACATTTGAGATCGAGTTTGGCTCAGGTATTAAAGCATAAAATAAAAGAGATCAATAATATTTCACAGTTTAATTAACGAATTACATTCACTTCCAATTTCCATTTACATACTGCTTACCATTTTTAAGTACTTACACTAAAATTAACATTCATATAAAAACAGTAATTATACGTTTCATTACATGAACGTTTTGAAATAATACTTTACATGAATAGAATTTAATATATACAAGGTGTAACAAAATATGTGTACTAAGCCGAAGGGGGAGTTTCAGACCCCAATGGTGATCAGTTGTGGGGGGTAGAAAATTAAAAATTCCTATTTTAATTATACTATTTTTTTCTTTCTTTTATTTCCTTATCTGGGTAGCCTATACATACCTACTACCACTGCAGTTAGGTAGGTATTTATCTTCGTAGAGTTCTGCTATGGCGGGGCGGGAGACTACCTAATCTATCTATCTACCTATCTATTACTCTACATCTAGGCCCATACTGACGTCATTGTCACAGGTACAAGAAACCGCTGCCTTTAGGGTTGTCACTTCGTAAAAAATCAGCTGTCCATGTTGAAACTTTGATGCAGTTTTTTCCAAAATACCGATCGAAATTCGAAAAGTCGTGGAACAAAAGTTGGTCCCCTGGGGGGTGGAAATTCACCCCCTTTCGCTTAGTACACATATTTTGTTACACCGTGTATAATATACATAATAGAAGGTAAGAAAAAAGCAAAGCTAACCTAACATGGAGGAAATTTATTGATATATGAATATGTGATTAGCCGGTAAAATCAACTCAACGATTTTGAGCAGCATAATAATATTGTGTAAGCTGTAAATTATACACCATCAGCTAAACTTGGTCGGCAAAGAAAATGTTTTTGAAGATATAAATAGCTGTTTGATAAATTTAATCAGCATTACCATACAGCGAGGCAATGCAGCCAGCATCTTGGGTACACTTCCTTCACTTCCTTCTGCTATGTTATTACAGTTGAGCTACCTGTAGTTTGTTTGCAACACTCTGCAGTTAGCTCAATTGTTTCAATTGTAAATACTAGTTGTAATTTGGTTATTTACTTGTTTTGTGCCACCCGAATTAATTATTTGGCTTCATGAGTGTAATCCTTATATTTGCTGCTTTGTTAAGTAGAATAAATCTATTTTTATTCTGCTTATATAGTGTAATCCTGTCCAAGTATCGTCTAGACTTCTATAAGTCTAGTCTAGACGGTTGGGCTGCGTGGGAACATGAAAATGTACATTTATTTTACATTCCCTCCCACGCGGCACTATTTTACCTTGCCCAATATAGAAACTTCAGCTTGAAACAATCTTATGGCACTCAGAAGTGTTTCAGAATGTACTCAACGTCATATTAAAAGGTATTTTATGTTTATTCATAATTCACAACATTAGCTTTACGATTTTCAACAAATCAAACACAGATTTTCACCGATTTAAACAAATATTCAAAACTCATTAGAAAAGTCTCGATGAAATCACCTTGCAACCAAAAACCTCTGCAAATTAAATCTAAATCGATTTATCCGTTTGGATAAAATCTATAAAGCACAAATAAACACTTAAAGGTATGTATGTATGTATATACTTAATGCGCAAACCCTTGTGCACTGCATGCCCTAAGCCTCTAACAACTACAAATAGCGCTCCAACCCCCTCGATCCATCGACTCCCCGCGACCGCTACAAAGTCATCGGTCCCGTAGACCGGGAGGTCAACATATGACAAGGTGACATTTTTCCTTGACCCTCTTAGTCCATTACAATATTTAACATGATTCGTGTTACTCTGTGACCACGGCGCATGACACCGTGCCAAAATATTGGAAAACACAAATCATGGTAAATATTGTAATCGTCTTAAGTGTACCGTAAAGTTTTAACATTCATAAATATCTGTACGGAATAGAATCTTTAGGAAATTAAATAAGTCCCCAATATTTACGATTTTGGCGGGAATTCGAGTGCGAGGGCTTACGGCAAAAATCTTTTAAATCATTTTAGTTTTCTACGTGTAAAGTGAGGGTAAACAGTGCACTTAGCATTGTTTTAATTAGATAGGATATTATGAATAAGTTCGTCTAGGAGGACATCATTATCATCTTATTACAATATACTCACGCTAGAGGCCCGACTTCTATATCTGGAAGCTTACACTTTAGAAGATCGTACGCAACAAATTCGACAGTAGGTACTGAACTTGTGCAAAGTATTTTAATGCGCTGTTCCCAGAATTGCAGATAGGTACCAGAGAAGGTCCTTCTAATTGCTTATTTATTGCACTCAACACGTGCCGCGCTAACACAGGATTGCGTAAATACATCAGAAGAAAGAATGGTAGTCATATAACAAAAAAAAATTGCAAATTATTAAGTACCTATATTGTTATGCAATGAAAGTCAATTTAAAAAGCTTATAACAAACTACATATATTGTAGCAATTTTTCTTTCGTCTTTCTTTTATTATAATATTTGTGTCTGTGGAATATTTAACATTTTATAACTTTTTTCTTTCTTTTTTATAATATTTGACATTTGACTTGTCTAAGCGCTTATTTTGTAAGCCCAAAGATAAAAGTTTTTGAAATCGGAAATCTGGAACTATTGTTCAGATCATTTTGACTGCTCTAGACGCTCATAACAATTTGACGCTGACTGTACCTTCGCGTGTGCTAATTAAATTAACTCACCACGGCACCCAACTACATTCATTAAAAAAATACTTCGCTTATACGAACTCACTTATTGAACTATATCCAATCCATTCTTAAGAAATTGTTTTCATAAACAGGTCACTAAAATAATATCTAAAATTCTCTATCGAGAAATAATTGATAGCACTATAGGAAAGAGCTAAAATCGACAAGAAAAAATAGTGAAAATTCAATACTCTCTCAAAAAATCAACTACAAGAAACTGATTTTTTTGTTAAGCTTAGGGGAAATGTTAACAAACATTGTATCTGGACTGTACCATATTCCCTAATAGTTTATAAAATGTTAACCCTTAAGTTTTGTATACAATATAGTATAACAGGGCTTTTGATTTGTTTTAGCAATTAAAATAAAATATCACTACCTCTTCTGCTGCTTGGTGAACCATCCATTAAATAGTACACCTCAAGATGATAACCTTACCGGCAATTGACTCACTGATCCTTTTTTTACCAAAAATCGTCGTTATTTTGAGACATATTCAATGAAGATTTCGTTTCCTTTTCTTTGGCGGTGGCTGCACATCCACCTTATTCACATATGTCTTAGATGATCCTGCTACAGGCTCCGCTTCACGCGAGTCGGATGTGGACGCCTTCGGTTCCTCGACCGCGGGAGTTTGGGTACTCGTCGAGGGGCAGAACGGTTCGGTTCTGGCAGCATCTCCAGAGTGCTGCCAGTCGCGAGGCTGGCCAGAGCGTCGGACGTTGTCCATTTCTATTAAAACAAAAAGCGAGGCATTTTGAACTTGACATTACAGTGAACCTAAAATTACTTAGGACGATTACGATTTGACCTCTGTGGCGCGGTGGGCGAAGGTCCGCTTGCGACGCAGGAGGTCGAGGGTCCGATTCCCGCCACGGGACAAATATTTGTACGATCTGCAGATATTTGTTCCAGATGTTCAGATCGGTTTCTATGAATAATAAAAAAATTATCTATGTAATAATATTTATTACATAGATAATTTATTAGTATTATGTATATCAGTCATCTAGTACCCATAACACAAGCTCTGGTTTGCTTGAGGCTAGATGATGCTGTGTGGATTGTGCGGCATTATTTATATATTTATTAATGATAATTTTATCTTTCTTTGAAACCGCGGCCGTGTGGTGCCGGCATAGAATTTCACCACCCCAACTCTTCCCGTGAGTATCGTAAGAGGCGACTAAGGGAATCACACCGGGGGGCGGGCAGCAGCGCCCTCTGCAGAACAACTCCACCGAACTGCGATCCCCAACCCGCATGCCCAGCGTGGGGATTATGGGCAATAACCCCCAGATGATAATGCCATCTATGGCGCTCATCATCTATGGCGCAGCCTATAATAGCAGTGGACTATTATAGGCTGGTGATGTTGTTGAAACCGCAATACTTATTATATAGATTGCTTTGTAACCCATAGAAATATTATTACGGCAATAGCCCGGCAGCGTCGACGCCGACGACGGCGCGGCGCACCGAGCGGGTTGGTGCTTTTCAACTTGCTACCGGTACCGCCGAATTCAGCATGTAGACTATGGAGTCAAACCAATGGGGATTTAATGGTAATGTAGTTTGATACACGGCGAAAGCCAGCTTATTTTCAGAATGAAATGAATACAGTTTTCTTTATTTTTTAAATAAAGAAATTTTTTGTTGTGTAATATTTGATATCTTCAGTATTTCAGGTATTTTTCACATTTTTATAGGTAAAAGCGTAAAAGCAAACAGTTTTAAACCCTATTCAAAAAATTAACTAATCAACTTACCGGCTTTGTTCTACACCAGTTCACTAATTATCAGCCGGAATGTTGGGAATTGAATGACGGCAAACAGTGAGTAATCTAGTGCTCAAACTGTAGTCCTGATTTAGGTATGCAATGCGCAGGTGAAATGCGCACCAACCGGGTTTTTTCCCAGAATTGGCCCAAGTTGTTTTTTCAGTGGCCCACCCTTGTTTATTGGACGTGGGATGATATTTCAGCGGTCATGTTTGAAGATCTATCAGCATCTTCCTGGGGTAACCTGATGGAGGGCAGAAAGTTTCAGCGTTGTGGGCGGCGGTACCAGGGGAACATAGCATTTGAGGAGATGGCAGGGCGGTTTCTTTGTACTGAGATTATGTACAAGGACATACGGACTACGCATGCGCCAAAGTAATGATTTTGTGGAATGGCTGGGATAAGAAGGAACTATTTTTGGATTGGATTCTTAGTAAATAATGCTTAAACCTAACTTGCTTTTATATGGAGCTTACACACAATTATTTATCAAGATTCTTTAGATTCAATGTTTCTGATAAATAAATAATTAATTTTTATTTATTAATCTTTGTAACACGTGCAGGTCACTTAAAATAATATAAAATTACCTTCAAAAAAAAACTTAAGTACCTTAATCTTGATTGTTGAACAATATTTACTTAAATCAAAGTCTCAAAAAATTATTGAGTTGTCGAAGAATCACTGAGTTTGACTGAGAAAGCTTGTTGAAACATATAATATTATATTTAGTGTAAAATACTCCGTAGGTCAGTGAATGAAGGGGAGGAATCTATACATCTCCTGAAGTTTCATGTTAACCTGGTAACGGAGATGTCAGGAAAACGAAATGGAAACGATTTTCCAGGGCGGGTTGGATCTCTAAATTCTCATAAATCATTTTCAGACCTGAATATGCAGCAATTTCTTCATTTTCCCCGGATTCTATGAGGATATTCCTGAGAATACTTAGGTGTACCTACAGCAGAACGCAAGAAATGTGAAAATAATAATGTGCCATTTAATAAGAGCCATAAGAGGCTCATTTGATCTCAACTTTGAGTTTTTCCAGGTTTTTACATAACCATGGCATGCACCAGACATCTCCTAAGATCCGCCATTTTCACGATTTCTACCAGGAACCCAGAAAGCTGAAGAGGTCAATAATTTTCAAGGAAAGAGATGTCTTAACTGTCTCTGTTTCACTCGAGGGCAGTGGTTGCGCGCGCATCCGCCCGGGGCGATCGATGACACACCCCACGTAGACGGCGACCTACCCTAATGTTGAGAGATTCCTGCACGCTCGACCTGTTGAATTGGAATTTGGATAAGTTACAGCAATACTTAACAGATAATAAGAATATTTTACAAAATAATTTACCTTTATAATTCAGTACCAATCAAAAACAAAGAGTTTTTTCAATGATAACTCTACATACTAAAACAAAAATATAAGACTAGAACATTATCGTAATATCTACTAAAATTCAATGATTTTAAGTACCATAAAAACGTCAACTGGTCTGTACAGGAATTTTCCACGAGAAGGGTTCCCTGAAACCTTTTCAGGCAAATTTTCCTGACATCTGGACTACCAGGGTCGCATGAAGCATGAGGATAAAATACATTCCTTTACATGAAGCTACGAACAAAAAATATTCTGTAGCAAAGAAGAGAATAAGAAAAGTAACAAAGTAGATTATTACTAGGTTACTTCTATTTCGTATAGTGAAATAATTGCCACCTAGCAGTATATTTGGCTTAGAATTAGAACCCTATTGTTTTGAGGTATACTCGCCATACTTGTACTTACCAAAACGTAAACCATATTTTATGTAAAAACCAAGAAAAAGTTGATCAAATTATGAACGTAAGTTCCATTTCACACATGATAAGAAACCTTTCGCTTACCAAAAATTTCTGTAAAAGATACCATATCTGTTTTCTTGTTTCCTCACTCAAGAATTGTTTTACATCAACGTGCAATGGCCTATTCTGTGTCCGGAGCCACCTGTTGAACCATTCAAGCTATGCATTCAAGTGGAAAACGCAAGTCAGCTGGTTCTGAATGTACCATGATAAGAGCGGTTACGTACTCCATTCGATTAAAATACATGATTTCAAACTACGGATACTTCGGCGCAGCTTTTTGAATGCTATCCCATATTAAATATTGCATCGTAACCGCTCTAAAAATACCGATCTCTGGTGAATCACAGGGGCACTCTCTGTTTTGTTACTCTCATAAACCGATGGAACAGCAGACGATAGGTACGACCGGGGAGAAGTCAGCCGCACTCCCGTGGCTGACGAGAGTTTCGAATTTACAAAATTAGTATGGAAATTCCATAATTTCCATACTTATTATTATTTGGTGTGCATCCATAACTACTGCTCATCAAAAACGCAGAATCAGATTCATTATCATACAATTTACGGTCGTATTACAAATAGAACGTTTCACTTAATCTTACGCAAGGGGCAAAGACAAAATATAGCCCAAAATGTGTATCAACCAACTTCAAATGAGTCACATGTTTACGTAAAATCCAAGTTTTACCTATTTATTAGTTACTCAAAGTGAATTGGGTTTGTGAAGAACACTTAAATTTTATCATGGCACTTAGATTTGATTTATTTTAAGAAAATTGAGTGGAATACTTACACAAGGAAATTCCATTCATTAATTACAAAATACATGACTTTGGAATACCAGCATCGCACTTGTGCTGTCAGGCAAAGGTACATAGAATAGAAAAGAATATACTTTATTGCACAAGAGTTGTACATAGGCGAACATAATGCTAAATAGCATTCTCTACCTGCTAACCTTTGAGTAGTGTGGTCAAAATTTTATAGCTAGTGCTAGGTAATTAATATTATAGAAAACTATACTACAATCAATAGCGCATGTCCTTAAAATAAATAAATGCACACTATATTAATAAATAAACCATAATTATATAAAACCAGAAAAAATAAATTAATATAACACTCATAGAGGGTAATACTTACAAAATAAAAAACATATGATTATGTATACATAAACTATGACCCAAATTATTCCTGCGAAATAGTAATGAGTAGAGAATTATTCAAAGCTGCACTTTTTTAAGGACGATTCATTTGCTAAAGGACTTCTAGTAAGTCTGCCGTAACTAATGCAGTTTTCGGAACTTATGGAGAAAATAACTAGGTAAGTAAATTTGGACATCTTTATTCAGCAGTAAATTATATAAATATTATAAAGCTGGAAAATCCACACATCATCCACAGCCCCAAATGAATAAGCTGTATTAGGAGAACCTAGTATATGATAAAGTTATATACATATACATTAGGGTGGGTCAAATTTTTTTTTTCTCGATTTTCAATAACGCTCATTATTAAAAAGTGGCCAAATGGTGTCGTTAATTGATACGTAAAGTTTCATTACATTATATTAAGTTTTACAGCCTCCGGATTGTCATTGAATTATTTAAAAAAGTAGATTTTTGACATCGTTTCACAATTTTTTTTCTGATGTTATTGATATCGGATTTGATGCGTAATAGTTTTTAGTAATCATATTAAGCAACTCTTTGTTTGAGTTCAATGACAAAGGAATAGGGAAGGGGTGGGGGGTGGGAAAGTGAGACAAGTGAAGGGTCATTTTGTTAAAACAATCGCGTTGCGTAATAGCATGCAGTGATTCGTTTTATGTCATTAGAAAAATGGAACGCACTCGAAACAGTAGGAAGTGTCCAATATTTAGTGATTTATGCGATTTAAAAGACAATATATCGCCAACTTACGAAGATGTGAAGAAGTTCTATGAGTGGATCCGACACAAGTTAAAATTTGAGAAGAAAACGAAAAAAGAGCCTACTTATAAAGAAATAGAGGACGTTGTAGTTGAAAAACTGATACAAATATGGGCAAAATCTTCTATTCCTACAGTAGAACCAAAACGAATGAAGGTAATGTTACAAATTTATCATTTAAAATGCAAAAACCTTCTTAAGTCTCACCCGAAAATACCGACAAACAAAGTGGAAGAGTTTCGGCTTGGAAGTAAAGTTTTGTTTGACATTTCCGCTTGCAATTGCCGCTATTTTAGTAGATGTACTTGCCCTAAAAACAGAAAAATACCTACTACGCTATTTCGCACACCCGGAAAACTTATTACTTGCAACGTTGACAGATCCTCAGCCGCGCGTTCGCGAATTAGCGGTACGTCGAATTTCGAAAGCAAGATCGGAAACTCCGAAGAATTTGCGTCTGTTTCAGTTACCGAAGATAAACTTTAACGCATCAACATATTATGACCTTTTGAATTGGCAAGAAAATATCACTGAGCCACCTTTATTAAAATCTATAACCGAAGAAAATCTCCGATTGTTTATTCAACAAAAAGGTGAAGGAGAATTGGTTTTATAACGTCTTCCGTGTCACACACAAGCAGTAGAAAGAGCAGTTAAAGCTGTGACTGAAGCTTCAGCCACTTTATACAATGAAACAATGACAGAAGGCTTCATTAAAGCCCAGATAGATTCAAGAAAAGCAATGCCAAAATTCGACAGCAAAAAGGATTTCGCTACAAACTAAATCCTTCACTTTAATAAATATTATAGCATTATTCTCCAATATTTTTGTTGTAAAAATAGCTAGCCCTGAAATAAACTTTTATTTACTTTTGATTTAAGACTTTTATTTATAAATAGCGTTTATTGGTGTCACTTTGTATGCCATGTTGTTAGGCCCTTTTTTATCATATTAGCTGATAATCGCACATGACCCCGGAGGCAGAAGATTGATTCCGATTGCAATGAAACTTCATAACCTATTTACACTCATATATTTGCACCTTTTCGTAACTGTGCCCGTATAAAAACTAAACTTTTTTTTTTCTTCATACATAAGTGACCCACCCTAATATACATCTTCTTACTTAATTACCATAACTTTTATACCTTGAATAAATTACATTGCATTGGACCTATTTCCAACAGTAACACTCTTGCTAAATTACGTCTACGCCTATCGTAGCACGTGTAACAGGTGTGTACGCCTATCGTAGCATGTGCTACAGTTGTGTACGCCTGTCGTAGCACGTGCTACAGGAGTGTACGCCTGTCGTAGCACTTGCTACATGACCTCTACGCTTGATGTAGCACTTGTTGATCGTCTGCACCTTGTCTAGATATTGATACAGAATTTTTACTTCTACAGAGAAACTACGTATACAATACGAGTAAATATTTAAGTATATTTTTTGATTAAACCCTTTCATAAGAAAACCAAATAATCATTGCGTTGTCTTGTTTATTGTCTGTTATTTATTTTGGTTTGAGCAGCAAACATCTTTTATATTTTGTTATACAATTTCAAAATTACACAATAAATAAAATAATTGGGTACATGCCACGTAATATTTACACAATACTATGTGTACCCATATAAAATTCTGGCTCATAAACTAACAGTCGGATAATATTACAAAAATAATTATAATGATTTCGTATACCAACTGAAAATAGTGAATAACAGTTGTGTTGTGCTATTATTTTACATAGCCTTACTTATACTTAGCGTGTTCGTATTCTGCCCTATTTTCTACAAAAAAACCAATGGCTTCCCGCATTTAGCATTGCTGAGAGACTGGGTACGTAAATGCGTTAAGAGGTTTAGGTAAAGTTGCCTAACCACTCAACATTTTTGAAATTAACATGGTTTTAACCTAGAGTCTAAGAAGCCTAGAGTCATCTTTATCGGTATATAAGGGATAGAGAGTGCACCTGTGTTTTGCACATACACTTGTCCACTATAATATGTTCTGTGCATTCAGATAGTCTCCAACGAGACAGGTACCACCACCGTAGCCGAAATGCGACTCAGTGAATTCTTACTTTTCAAAATATATGACCGAGTAGATATTAAAAATATCTACTAATTCCGAGTAGATATTAAAAATCTTTCCAACGGAAATAAAAATGACATATTATATTGAATTAGATGTGGTAGAGGAAAAACCTAACCGAAAGCCTCGGTGATAATTCTCATCACCTTTGCCGGCTGAGTAGAAAGTAATGTCACCTCAAGCAAATTCTTATTCAATTCTTACTTTTCAAAATATATGAACGAGTAGATATTAAAAATATCTACTAATTCCGAGTAGATATTAAAAATCTTTCCAACGGAAATAAAAATGACATATTATATTGAATTAGATGTGGTAGAGGAAAAACCTAACCGAAAGCCTCGGTGATAATTCTCATCACCTTTGCCGGCTGAGTAGAAAGTAATGTTACCTCAAGCAAATTCTTATTCAATTCTTACTTTTCAAAATATATGACCGAGTAGATATTAAAAATATCTACTAATTCCGAGTAGATATTAAAAATCTTTCCAACGGAAATAAAAATGACATATTATATTGAATTAGATGTGGTAGAGGAAAAACCTAACCGAAAGCCTCGGTGATAATTCTCATCACCTTTGCCGGCTGAGTAGAAAGTAATGTCACCTCAAGCAAATTCTTATTGAATTCTTACTTTTCAAAATATATGACCGAGTAGATATTAAAAATATCTACTAATTCCGAGTAGATATTAAAAATCTTTCCAACGGAAATAAAAATGACATATTATATTGAATTAGATGTGGTAGAGGAAAAACCTAACCGAAAGCCTCGGTGATAATTCTCATCACCTTTGCCGGCTGAGTAGAAAGTAATGTCACCTCAAGCAAATTCTTATTCAATTCTTACTTTTCAAAATATATGAACGAGTAGATATTAAAAATATCTACTAATTCCGAGTAGATATTAAAAATCTTTCCAACGGAAATAAAAATGACATATTATATTGAATTAGATGTGGTAGAGGAAAAACCTAACCGAAAGCCTCGGTGATAATTCTCATCACCTTTGCCGGCTGAGTAGAAAGTAATGTTACCTCAAGCAAATTCTTATTCAATTCTTACTTTTCAAAATATATGACCGAGTAGATATTAAAAATATCTACTAATTCCGAGTAGATATTAAAAATCTTTCCAACGGAAATAAAAATGACATATTATATTGAATTAGATGTGGTAGAGGAAAAACCTAACCGAAAGCCTCGGTGATAATTCTCATCACCTTTGCCGGCTGAGTAGAAAGTAATGTCACCTCAAGCAAATTCTTATTCAATTCTTACTTTTCAAAATATATGACCGAGTAGATATTAAAAATATCTACTAATTCCGAGTAGATATTAAAAATCTTTCCAACGGAAATAAAAATGACATATTATATTGAATTAGATGTGGTAGAGGAAAAACCTAACCGAAAGCCTCGGTGATAATTCTCATCACCTTTGCCGGCTGAGTAGAAAGTAATGTCACCTCAAGCAAATTCTTATTCAATTCTTACTTTTCAAAATATATGACCGAGTAGATATTAAAAATATCTACTAATTCCGAGTAGATATTAAAAATCTTTCCAACGGAAATAAAAATGACATATTATATTGAATTAGATGTGGTAAAGGTAAACCTAACCGAAAGCCTCGGTGATTGATAATTCTCATCACCTTTGCCTGAGTAGAAAGTAATGTTACCGCAAGCAAAGCCAAGTCAAAAATAGTTAGTTACTGAATTACAGACGACTCAACGAGATATCGTACGTTAAACAGTATATAATGTATCTAGCTACTTCATATTCTCGCATTTCCGCCACAATACGCGAAAACACAAGTATTGTTTTGCACTAGTGTTCAAAACATATGTAAATATACATCATGCTAAACGGACGCTTTTCACGCCCTTTACAAACCTTACCAAAATAGATCCCTATTCGTCTTTTCATTTTTATTGATCGTGCGTAGAATTTAATAAATACTTGTTTTGTTTAGAAGGTTTAGAAGTGTTATTTAAATCGAGTGAAAATGACAGTGATGAAAGAGGCACGCATTGAAAAATGCAGTTTTGAGGATGCTATGGAGCTGGCAGGTGAGTTCATCATCTTTTCATTCTTTATTTATTTGGCATAATTTTTATTACATTCTAAGACTCTAAGATGCAAGTTTTTAATAATTAATTAGACCTACATCGTTCTAATTAGAAGCAGGATATATTCTAAGCTCATAAGATACTACACAAAAAAACAAATGATCTTTTATTCTTTATACCTAAAAAACAAATGATGTGTGACAGCGCTCCTGTTACACATTTTGATTGATTGTATTCATAATTAATTTCTGTTAACTAATGTAATTATTGGTTTGAACATTGTTTCGTACATGAAAGAAATTTAATGCTATCCAAAAATAAGTACCTACCTACGCTCCAAGAAACAACCAAGAGCATAAATATTTAATAAAATTTGAGTGGGCACAAGTCCCACCACAGAAAAGAAACTCCAACAAATCAATCTCGCAAAATCGATTCTGTTATTTTCCTCCTCGACCTGTCTGGTTACTAAATTCAGACCAATATCTTATCATTCCAACTGTCTCTCCACTAAATCCACGCGATTTCTTCTGCTAATGGCTTGTTCTTGTTTGGTCAGAGATCACTCTGTAATAGTACAAACTAGTCCGGACCTCTAGTACAATTAGTACGTCGCTCGGCCATTTTTGGGTAGTTTTACTCTCTTCCTCTTATTTTAACTCTCCAAAAGCACACAACGCATATATCCTCTTTTCATTCCAGGTTTCGGCAAATACAACATAGCAGTGCTGATAACATGCTGCCTGCTGATCCTGGCAATGTTCGTCGACATCTTCGGGCTATCGGTGGCGCTGCCGGCGGTGGCCTGCGACCTTCAGCTCACCACGACGCAGCAGGGACTGCTGTCTGCGGTGCCGCTTATAGGTACGTCTTGCATTATTTAACAGCTACGTAACCGTACCTTCGCTAACGTGGAACCTGGTTGCCTAGGTACTGATTCTGTTTTATGTTCGTCAACATATTTGGTCTGTTGATGTCTGTTGTGTTGTGTTGTGTTGTGTTGTGTTGGTGTCTGTTGGTGCCAGCGACCACCAGCTGACCAGGGCTGGGATAGAATACAATAGAGAAAAATTACGTCACCTTTTCAGAGAATGCGTAAATTATTTGTAATTCATCCTTCAACTTCAATAATGTACGCAATGATGACGATGCGATGACATTTATTATTTATTCTAGCCTAGAAAACAACCCCCGCTATAGGGCTGGGTGCCATTAGCGCTGGAATCTGCTATGCCGCTTGTAGGTGCGTCTCGAGTCAGTTAACATCTACCGGTGCCTTCGCGAACGTGCCGCCTGGATTTATAATTTAATAAAACCTTTATAAACAATGAAAATTACAAAGAAATAACCATATATGGCGCTCATTAGGGGAGGCCTATGTCCAGCAGTGGACTATTATAGGCTGGTGATGATGATGATGAACCATATAATAACTTACAAGTTACTATTTAAAATTGAAATACCTACTCCATTATTTCAATTGTAAATACTAGTTATTATAACTGCAGATTGTAGGTATTGTTCCATATCAATACCTTTTGGAAACGTCTCCAAGATAGCGTCTTCTATACTAATATTATAAAGAGGAAAGATTTGATTGGTTGTTTGTATGTTTGTTTGTTTGTTTGTTTGAATTGAATAGGCTCCGAAACTACTGGACCGATTTGAAAAATTCTTTCACCATTAGAATCCTGAATTTTCCGCGATGAACATAGGCTATAAGTATAATATTTTCAAAAAAGTTAGGGATCCGCATGAAAAATTCAATAATTGAACCGTGCGCTGTATATTCAACCTCTTTTTCTATTATGGCGCGTCAGAATAGAAAAGGAGGTTGAATATAATACGCACGGTGCTTGCTTTTTCTCTACGGCCAGTGTCAGTTATGGAGCGTCGAGTCAATGTCAAAAATCCCAATGCTGTTAAAAAAAGTAAGGGATCCGTATGAAAACTGTGAAACCCATCGTGTTAGTGTGAATAATTTCTGAAATTTTTGTTTAATACCCGTGCGAAGCCGGGGCGGACCGCTAGTGTTCAATAAAGAATTGGTTGCTATAATTTGCTTTAGTACCTTCAGGTGCATATCAAATATTTAATAGATCTCCGATGGTGACATTCGGTAGTAACTGTACTATTTAACTGAGCACATCATTCTTAGAGGGAGTATATCCAGATCATTATTGTGTGTATTTATGAGATAAATAAATAAACGTGCTTACAAATAAATATTATTTTCTCCAGTGTGATGCAAAAAAACTAATAAAACATTGTAAATTCCTGTAACAATAAACTTGACACAGCAGCGGTCGCGTTGGGTCCATTTTTAATTTTCTATTTATAATATTTTTATTTATACCTAATTTAAAATTTATTTCGAATATGGACACTTTTATTATAACAATGTTGTCTGAAATAAACGTATTGAATTGAATTGAATTTCTCTATTTGAGATCAGTCCAAACCACGCGTCTTTGATATATCTCCCCATGGGCATCAGACTAGTGAAATCCCTGCCAATCTTCATAAAACTGCTTCATCAGCGTTACTTACCTAGAATCTTAAGTAATTTGTTCTATTTTTATTTATGTAAGTTATGTAGTATTTTAAGCTAAATATTATTCTGTTATTCTAGTATTTATAAGTATTCATTTATTATTATTATTTTGTTTTACATAAGTGCCACCGTCTATATTGTTTCTTCATGTCTAGTTCATCCCAAAGTTGTCTGGAAAAGATCACTCATAGCGATAAGGCCACCCTTTATACGTCCTTTACTTTAAGCATGTCTGTTTGTAATGTTTTCTTTCTTTGTGTGGTATAATAAAGTATTTTCTATCTATCCAAATGAACGAACAATATGTTGGTATGAACTAAGACTGTTGCCAGACAATATAAATACTCGACTCATTGTGCTCGCAATATAATCTCCTAGCTACTGTCTAGAGATAAGGACTTGATTCGCTTGCAAATAGTAACAAGATGAATATATAAACCCACTAGCGATCCGCCCCGGCTCGCAAGAGTAATTAACAAAAATTTCAAACATTATAATTTTTTACACACACTACTCACTACTAACCTAACCTTTTGAAAATACCTATTCATCAGGGATACTGTAGGATTCTAATGGTGAAAGAATTTTTCAAATCGGTCCAATAGTCTAGGCGCCTACGCAATCCAAACAAACAAACAATCAAATCTTTACTCTTTATAATATTAGTATGGATAAAATAGATATGAAACACAAATATTCATTCTTCATAAAATTTTAACTCTTATTTATGAATACGAGGCATTAAAACCGAATTTAAATCAAACTAATAACAGTTGAGCTACCTGTAGTTTGTTTGCAGTTAGCTCAATTGTTTCTATTGTTACATCATCATCATCACCAGCCTATAATAGTCCACTGCTGGACATAGGCCTCCCTTAATGAGCGCCATAGATGGCATCATTATGTGGGGGTTATTGCCCATAATCCCCACGCTGGGCATGCGGGTTGGGGATCGCAGTTCGGTGTAGTTGTTCTGCAGAAGGCGCTGCTGCCCGCCCCCCGGTGTGTTTCCCTTAGTCGCCTCTTACGACACCCACGGGAAGAGATGGGGTGGTGAAATTCTATGCCGGCACCACACGGCATTGTATTGTTAATGCTCTAATTTAGTTATATATAATGTAATTTTCTTTGTTAATATAGGTTTTTATAACTTATGACGATATTTTATAAAGATTACCTATAATGCGGCCTTATAGCTAAAAATATGTCTTTTGATTGTAGACCTTTCTTATCAAGAATGGGTAGATCAAATTAAAAATGTCTAACCGGCGTCACATTGTGTATCAAATTGATACCAACAACCATGTCAGTAAAGTAGAAATTTAGGTACAAAATAGACAAATAAAACGTGTTGTATCTAGATAGACGTGTTTGTATTGGTCACAATAATAGTTAACAACGATATCAATTTGCAGGAAATGCAAATGAACCCTTTCACACGTTCAATGAACAATCTACAGAAAAGGATCAATGCGGCGCAAGAGAACGTGTTGCACGTGCCCGTGTAGAAAAAAATCCGTCAGTTTTAAATTAAAGAGAAAATAATTTATGCTAGCAATACAAAGTTATAATAAACAATTCTCGTTTAGTAAGAGTAATAATAATGTGATGAATCCTGCGATTTTAGATTTTATTAAAATAATTTACTGTTGATCAATATATAACATATTCTATAATAATACTTTTGTTTTAATTTAAACTTCTAAACACTACAAGCGAGATCCGTTTCCAAAACTATTTTAAGTAATTTTTTGTAGCCACGGATACCGGGATCAGTGGATAAAAATATTTAAGTAATCGTTTTTCATTGGAAACCGATCCCGGTATCTATACTAATATAATATTATAAAGAGGAAAGATTTGATTGTATGTTTATTTGTTTGTTTGTTTGTTTGAATTGAATAGGCTCGGAAACTACTGGACCGAGTTAAAAAATTCTTTCACCATTAGAATCCTTAATTTTCCGTGATGAACATAGGCTATATAATATTTTCAAAAAGTTATTATATACCGGGATCAGTGGATAAAAATATTTAAGTAATCGTTTTTCATTAGAAACCGATCCCGGTATCTATACTAATATAATATTATAAAGAGGAAAGATTTGATTGTATGTTTATTTGTTTGTTTGTTTGTTTGAATTGAATAGGCTCGGAAACTACTGGACCGAGTTAAAAAATTCTTTCACCATTAGAATCCTTAATTTTCCGTGATGAACATAGGCTATATAATATTTTCAAAAAGTTAGGGATCCGCATGAAAAATTCAATAATTGAACCGTGGGCTGTATATTCAACCTCTTTTTCCTTATGGCGCGTCAGAATAGAAAAAGAGGTTGTATAGCGCACGGTGCTTGCTTTTTCTCTACGGCCAGTGTCAGTTTTGGAATGTCGAGTCAATGTCAAAAACCCCAATGCTGTTAAAAAAAGTAAAGATCCGTATGAAAACTGTGAAACCCATCGTTTTAGTGTGTATAATTTCTGAAATTTTTGTTTAATGCCCGTGCGAAGCCGGGGCGGGCCGCTAGTCGGTGTATAAAACTTGGCGGTATCAGTGGCCAATTAAATCTGATCCCGGGATCCGTGGACACAAACCCCTAGAAAAGGGTTAGGGCTCTCGTCCACAAACAAGTACGACAAGTGCGAGTGTAACTCGCGCGCCGAGGGTTTTGAACTTTTGTCGTTTAGGTAGGTACGTATATTGACGACCTGTTAGCGCGGTGGGCTTACAACGCAGGAGGTTGCGGTTTGATTCCCGCCTCGGGACTAATATTTGTAAGATCTGCAGATTATTTGTTCGAGTGTTCTAGTTCTTTTCTACGTACACAAAAATAAATCATCTAATGTGATACTTATATATACTTTATTAAGTATAACAGATATCGTAGTAGTACGAATTACACAAGCTTGCTTAGCTTGTCGCTAAATGATGTTGTGTGGATTATCCAGGATACATTACTCTTCTCATATTTTTTTGGAGCACGGTGGAATTCATGAATTCAATAATCTTATTATCTAAATATTCTTCGAGCGCAGTGGAATACATTGGGTATGGACTTTAAAATTTTGAGAACAACGGTTTCGTGGCGCTGTGCAACCCTACTATTACAGTTACTACAGAGATTAGTGGGTAGTAAGTGGGTTGGTACCTACAATTATTTTTTCGACTTTTTTCTACGTATTTCACTAAGTATGAAACTTAGACGATTTTTAAAACCTGTTTTGAATTGTCGAAATCCATACCTTTGATTTGATATTGCTCTCACTGAAATAGCCCCCATTGTATGAAAATTCGTTTTTTGACCATATTTCGAAAAGTATTGTTTTTACAGACTTCTCTATATTTTTCCTGTAAAATATAGACCTATATCTACAAACGCTTAGTACATTTTATATAGATCACTCTGCTATCTTCGGAGATAGAGGGGGGGGAACGGTCAAATTTTCGACCTTTTTCAAAATATTTCGAAAAGTATAAAACCTATCGAAATTTTAAAAACTGCATTAAAATGTACAAACTGATACCTTTCATTTGATACCCAACTCGGTGGGGTAGTCACCCCTTTAGAAATTTTTCCCGCCCTTTTTTGACCATATTTCAAAAAGTATTATTTTTACAGATTTCTCTATATTTTTCCTGTAAAATATAGATCAATACCTACAAAAACTTGGTACATATCAAATCGATCGTTCTGCATTCTTCGGAGATAGAGGGGGGGTACCGGTCAATTTTTCGACCTTTTTCAAAATATATCAAAAAGTATAAAATCTATCGAAATTTCAAAAACTGCATTGGAATGTACAAACCAATACCTTTCATTTGATACCCAACTCGGGGGGGTAGTCACGCCTTTAGAAATTTTTCCCGCCCTTTTTTGACCATATTTCAAAAAGTATTATTTTTACAGACTTCTCTATATTTTTCCTATAAAATATAGATCAATACCTACAAACACTTGATACATATCACGTCGATCGCTCTGCAATCTTCGGAGATAGGGGGGGGGAACGGTCATTTTTTTGACCATTTTCAAAATATTTTAAAAAGTATGAAATCTACCGAAATTTCAAAAACTATTTTGAAATCTACAAACGAGTACCTTTCATTTGATACCACTTTCGACTTTGTACGTTCCATTTAAAATTTCGATTTCAAAATTTGTATGGAAAATCTTCATTTTGATTTTTCATTTATTTTCATTTATTTTTCTATAAATATGTGCGGGCGCACAAAATGTATTATTATTTCAAATTTCAAGTCAATAGCTGCAGTAGTTTCTGAGATATTAAGGATTCAAAACACAAAACAGACCCAAAGCGATTTCATAAGGGTTTTGCAACCGATGGCAAAACCCTAAAAACTCGCTCGCCGACGAGTTGTCCACTTTTCTTTTGGATTACACTCTACGTACGTTTTTTTTTTTTTTGCTTTAATTATCTCCGAATACGGGCATTGACCAGAAATTCATTATTTACCCATGAATATTAAAAAACATCTATCGTCTATTAAGTAATATTTGTTACTGTATGTTTTATATTAGTTTTCTATGTAGTACTTATTCATACATAACATAACACAAGCTCTGTTTAGCGTGGGGCTAGATGAGTTTCCCAGCATTTACTATTTATCATCAGTATCTATATCCAATGCTGAAAACGCAAGTTTTTTCTTTCCCTTCCTTGTTATGTTTACATATTTGGTTAAATCTAGTTCATAACACTAATGTATCTAATATATTTTTATGGATCTTACTCAGTTTTCTGAACTCATAAATAAATACCTAATACATAAATAAAAATATGGTCATAAATAAAGATATGCCAACACACTGCGCCTATATTTTCAATTAACTGTATTAAATTTGACTTGTCTAAGTGCTTACTTTGTAAGCCTAAAGACATAAAGTAGTAGTAGGTAAGTAGGGTATTTAACAATTCCTTTATAGAGCTACAATACCAGTATTGTCCGCCAGGGGTGATGGTGTTCTCATACGGCTGGGGTCTCTGCGCCGACACGCTGGGCCGACGCGCCACCCTACTCCTGGCGATGCCGGTCGGCTGTGTCTTCGGGCTGGCCGCCAGCATGGCTCCGGGGTATACCACCTTTGCGGTCTTGAAGTTCTTCTCAGCTGCTTGGTAAGTTTATACCAGTCTCACTACTTACTAGCTACTGACCTGACTATGTATGCTATTGCAAAAGTAAATCTGGTCTGTATCAATTGTGGATGTTTGTTAACGAGGAAAATTACAAATAAATAACAGTATCAAATAAGAATTGAAATGAAAAGATTGTAGTTACTAGAACTTTAATTGAAAGAATTGAGCTAACAGTAGTTTGTAGATATTTCATACTGCGTTAAAATCTTTAACTTTACTAAACCATAACTAAATATAATTATAATTAGGAAAAATTCAACTGGTGTGTGAAGGTGTATTATTATAATATAAAAATATTTTTTTATAATAATTTACTCCACCTTATACCAAAACTTCTGTGACTATGTCCAAGGTTCCTGTAAGGTCTAAAGTAATATAATAGGACTTTGATATTTTATATTTCGTGAGAACTTAACTCGTTATCACGTAAAAACTAGATTGTAAAAAATAAAATATAAAATTTTAGTAGTAAACCATGAGCCCACCAATTACACAAACAGTTTACAATAATCCTTCGACTGATTCCTCGTGTTGTGTTCCAGTACATCATCAGCGAATGCCGCCGGCTTCGTGCTGCTGGGAGAGAGCGTACCCAGGAAGTACCGGGGCCGGTTCATGTTCATCATGACTACCACCACTATGCTCTCGCAGATGTTTTTATCACGTAAGCTCACTTGGCTTGACGGGCTTACTGCCCAGACTCTGCAACCTACAAGACGCTACTCAATATTAAGTCTGCATGATGCCATCTATGGCGCTCATTAGGGGAGGCCTATGTCCAGCAGTGGACTATTATAGGCTGGTGGTGATGATGATGATGATGATGATATTGTGCGTGTCATAGCCACTGAATGTATTAACATAAAACTTCATATGGTTTTTATAATATACGCGATCTAGGCACTTTTTTATAAGTATTTACCGGAATTTTATTTTATCGCGTTAATTTACCTAATTTTCCCGACGTTTACCCGAGAAAATTTAAAATAATAAGACGTTATGGTAACCACATGAAGTATATGCATAAATACTGGCTGACTCTAGAATTAAAACGAGGTCCCAAAAGCTTCCCTGAACCAACGACACATGGTATTATAGATTTTACTTTAAATCCTACATAAATTCCTAAGAACTTGATAAAGAACGCTTTCCGACGTCATTCCACCTAGGATACTACAAAATATTTTATTTTCTAGTCCACGCTCTACCAATCCTAGCCATGAGCTTCCGTATTGAAATCCCCTGGCTGAGCATGGAATACCGACCCTGGCGGCTACTCCTGCAAGTCGTCTGCCTCCCTGGTATCCTGGGCAGCATCTTCATCGTGTTCCTGCAAGAAAGCCCCAAGTTCCTGCTCTGCAAGAATAAGGAGGATGACTGCTTGGATACTCTGAGGCTGATTTACAGTTGTAATAGTGGGATGAAGAAAGATGATTTTCCTGTGAGTTTTATGAGGTTCCTTGTAATGTAGTCACGGCTCAAGCCATAAGTTGAGCGATTGGCGTGTTATAAATCTATAAAACTTCAGGTGATAATAGTAAAAACAACAGATTTTAATGTTAGAGAATATTATTATGTATCTACCTACTCATAATAACAACGTAAGTGGTACACTTAGATAGAACCACTTAAACAATGTGCAATTGATGAGGTAAATTAGGTATTTACTGAATCTATTTGAATGGTCTGTTCTGATTTTTCATTCATTTGTTTACACGTAGTTAGTTCTTTTTTGTTTTTGAGTGGTCTTTTTTTTGTTCTTGAGAATCTGCAAGCTGATATCATACTGCATGGAGGGTACTACATACAGTATGTCTATGCCCCACATAGACATGTAGAAGATAAGTGTCAGTGACCCACTAAACAACCCGGTGACTAGCCTATGCTTAATTAATGGGCCCTCCGGTGGACCGCGCGAGGCCCATTCTGAGTCTTGCTAAGCTTTATCCATAAAACTTTCTCTATGCTAAGCTTTATCCATAAAACTTTCATTCGCAATAATTTAAGAAAAATAAAAGAAAATATTTTATTGCAATTACTTCATCATTTCTTCAAGAGAGCATATGGATAATTCTGTTCTAGGTAACCAATGTATTCACCGATGAGCTCCAAGTCACCAGCTCCGAGAAGTCATTCCTGCGTAAGATCTGGAGCCAGACGGCGCCGCTGTTTAAGCCGCCTCTGCTCAGGAACAACGCGATGATCTACTATCTGCTACTCTGTGCTTACATGGCGTGAGTTTCCAACAATAGATTATTTTTCAATTCCACGAAGTTAACACGTTAACAGTTAACGTTGGGGACAGCAGCGGGACGCTGTCGTAGCAGTAAGGCTGGGCAATGAATTGGATAAGTGTTATCGCTCTAAACTTGATAGAGCTTCATCTATTAGTATTAAATACTGATAGATCATATTTAATGATATGATAATTTCCTCACAAAGCCAACCTTCGCCCACTCTCTGTGAAAGACCGAATGCAGATTTAAAGCTAAAAAAACTACTCCTATAACTCTATTAGAAACTGAAGAATTTTAAGGCTAGACCCCCAGGTCTACTTTAAAAGATTTAAACATCTAAAGTCAAAATAAAAGTCAAAGTATATTTATTGCATAATTACATGTTAAAAAGATGGTACAGTAAAAGTAAAAGATACATGTAATTTGCCCTTTATGAGCGTGCAATTTTTGGTATGTTAATGTACAGTACATGCATAATAGGAAAATCAGAATAGAAACTTTATAACAATACAGAAGAAGGAATGAATAAATTGAGTGTATATAAATGTCAAATTGTAGGCTAGTCCAGGCTTGTCAATAGAAAATAAGAATATAGCTGGTCATTTATTAATATTTTTGTCATTTATAAAATCTTTAACTGTATAGTAACATTTATTATAAAGTAAGGTTTTAAGCTCTCTCTGAAACACCGTGGTAGGCAGTTCTCTTATCGGAAGTGGAATTTTGTTATAGACTGATGGTGCCATAGCAAAAAAGCTTTTGCGCAAAACTTTTTTTTTACAGTTAAGATTGCAAATTTTGAACTGATCTCGTCTATTCCTTTGTATGGCGTCTTGTTGCCGACAGAATAGGTGCGGATTGTGTCTGACAAACATAGCCGTTTCCAAAATATACAACGAAGGGAGCGTAAGTATATTGTATTTTTTAAAAAAGGTTGACATGAATCGTTTATTTTAATGCGGAACATAGCTCTAATACACCTTTTCTGAAACTTGAATACCTTTTCAACGTCGGTAGAGTTCCCCCAGAATAATAAACCGTACCTGATGTTTGATGCAATCAGGCCGTGATATGCAGTAAGGAGGGTTTCTTCATTTACTATCTAGTCAGGGATAAACGATACAAACACAATGCATTTGTTGGCCAGGTCAACGGGCTACTCGATGTGGGTGCCAACCATAGCCAACGCCTTCTTCACCGATGAAGACACCACAGGGAAAACGTTCTGCGAAGTAGCCAGCCAGTCAGCGACTATCAGTAACTCGGTAATGAATTTATCGCGTAAAATTCACTCTTCACATCAAAATTCAGTTGCAAGCAACGTAAACTACCAACTTAATTACCTAAAGCCAAACTCGATTTGGAATTTTTGTAAACAAATCACGACGGAAGAAACTTAAATTCACATAAATGGTGTCGTGTTTCAGCTATAATATTAAGCAATATATTGGCCGTGTGGTGCCGGCATAGAATTTCACCACCCCAACTCTTACCGTGGGTGTCGTAAGAGGCGACTAAGGGAATCACACCGGGGGGCGGGCAGCAGCGCCCTCTGCAGAACAACTCCATAGAACTGCGATCCCCAACCCGCATGCCCAGCGTGGGGATTATGGGCAATAACCCCCAAATGATATTGCCATCTATGGCGCTCATTAGGGGAGGCCTATGTTCAGCAGTGGACTGTTATAGGCTGGTGATGATGATGATGATTAAGCAATATTTTTTAAAGAAAGGATCTAAAATCGACGAGTAATTTAAATTGCGTATAAAAAGACGCGAAAACTGGATGAGTTTTAGACTTGTTTTAGATGCGGTTTATTTACAAACATTATATATCGAATTTGGCTAGTGTATAGGTTGCCTGTTTATGGCAAAGTCTGTTGTTTAAATAATGATATTGTCACTCTGAGCGAATATCTGTTATTCAGTTCTGTGTGTATCACGTATTCAGTAAATTGTAAATACCTACGTAGGTATCATGAAAGGTGTGATGCAGCTATAAAAACGTGCTGATAATTGTGAAAACCCACGCGAACTGCGCAGGCTCATGTTCAAGCTGTATGGCGGCCCACAGACCTTCAATAATATTGGAAATATACGATTGCTCAATATTATTGCAGTGGTGTATTCAATGATGGCAAAAGGATTGAATAAAAGTTACAGCGAGCTTAAGTTTTACTGCGCAATGATATCAAGTGAAAAATATTGCGCAAATAAATAATTTTACTGGGTACCTACTGCGCAATATTTTTCACTTTACTGTTGAAACCTTTGAAGCGGGTGCGACCGGTCGTCATACTTCTTGCTCACATTAAAATATTGACGGGAAGAGCTTGTTTACTATTGTCTAATTAGTATACATCTGGATGAAACCCTCCGGACCATCTGACCACCATGAACTTGCCACCGGTGGTGACTTGGGATTTCTATATCCCAATTGACTACCAGTGATCAAAAAACACAGATGGGGGAATTCAATTTAATTGCATTTTTGTTTAATTTTTAATATTCCAGAGCACAGCAGGCTGCGACAAATCAATCCAGCCCCTCGCTCTCTACGCCACCGCCATCTACTCCGGATGCTGCGGCGTCATATCCTCCGTGCTCGGCTACTTAGTCGGCTATCTCGGCAAAAAGACCACCACAATCATGATCTACGCTCTGTCAGTCATCGCGGGATCTCTGCTGCTATTCATCAGGGTTCCCATGCTGAGCATAGCTCTGCTCTGCGTCTTCTTATACGTGGCGATTATATTGGGGAATATTAACACGTATTTACAGGATCTTAATCCTACTCATTTGAGGTAATTCTAAACCTGTATTAAAATAAATAAGTACGAAAACCTTCGGTGGTGGCTCTGATTCAATCGTACAATACAGGAAAATATGAAAGCCTTTTATCTACTCGTACCTACATTAATTTAATTTTTTCCTGTTTAAGTAATAATGATCAAATCTCATCCATAGCTACACAAAGGCATTTTTTTAAATTATTAATATAACTATCTCCAGTTTTTGGGTATCTTTAAAAAAACAATAACTGACTGACGATCCCACTCTATTGACTCTATTGACCTAAACTTCAACATTCTGTTCCAGGGGCATGGCTACCTGCCTATCCGTGGTGGTGGCACGAGGATTCGGCTTCATGAGCGTCCAGCTGATCGCCAGTCTCATCGGCACCCACTGCACACCCATGATCAGCGGATACGTCTTGCTTATAGCAAGTAAGTTTACACTACTAGCCTACCTTTAGGTATCTGTCTCCTGTATTATAACTTGCAGTGAGCTGGCACGGCAGATCTATATCGTAGGAACCAATCCAAGTACTAGTTAGTTATGCCCACAGCACAGATGTACCTACTAGGGATTCTATGTTTCGCCCGATTACTAGAACGTAGTGGTTTTAATAACTTTTGATTATCCAAAACTGTCACGTCACGACTCGACTTTAGGCGCGTTTATATCAGAGTTGCGTAAAGGAAATGGCTGACCACTAACGACGTGTTTTACCCTAAACTAAAAAAAATAAGATAAACGTAAGAAGGCAATATTATGGCTGTAACGGCTTTCGCCTGTTAATTTTTAAAATAACAATATAACAAAAAAAAACAGTTGCGTTTCTAGTCTTCGGGCGTTAGTAGTACAAAACCACTTTGGCTTTTTCTTTCTTTCTCTATAACTTTACTTAAACTATTCTTATTTATAAGACAAACCAGAGCGGGACCAATTTTAATTATTGATTTCGTTTTAATTTCAGCCGGTTTGGTGGTCGCCCTTTTTCTACCGTCAGACAAAAAAGAAGAGAAAGAGCTCACTTGCGATGCGGTTGTTACGAGTCGAGAAAACAGCGAGTATAATGTAAGGCTATAAGTAAGTTAGGCTTTAGGTTGATACCTAGGATGTAAATATTCAAATATTGAGATCTGTGTGTTGTAGTACCTATGTAGTGACTATTGACTAATTATAATTAATATTATAAAATAATAAAAAAATAAATATATTTTTTTTGAAGTTGTGTTATTGTTCCCATTCCCAAGAAACATGAACACAGTCCACAAAATACTAATAATAATAATAGTTGGTCAAACTCAATATTGAGGTTCATGTATTGAGTCTAACCAAACCACACTGCGTGTACTGGAATTACTAAGTATTGCCATTATAAAACAAAGAAAATTCAGATAAAAATCAAAAACTTATTGAATAGTTAAAAATATATCAATATAATTATAGACGTTGACGTAGGATAGGTTCTATATAAACTAAAAAAAACAGTTTTTTACTCTTATAATAATCTGGTAGCATTGCTATTTCTCACCTTGTCTCCTTCTAGTGATATAAGTGAAACCTTAATTAACAAATAAATTTAAAATAAAATAACTAAATTAGAACAAAGATTTGCAATTAACTGCTGCAGGCTGTTGCAAACAATCTACAGGTAGCTCAACTGATCCATATCCACCAGTCGGAAGCGTCCCCAAGACTCCGGCTATATTACCTCACTGTATGGCAATGCTGACGCGCTACATTAGATACTGACCAGCTCTTGGGTGACACGTCCATCACGAAGACCAGACGCCTGAACTTTTTTTTTAAACCCGGAGAATCTCGCTTCTATAAGGACCTCGGTTAAAGAATAGGACAGAAGCTACGTTAGCGGTAACAAAGGGTAGGTATGATGTGCAGTGCAGGCAAGGCGAGATATCCAACCAGTTGACAGCCACAACACACGATAATCCATGATGCACGAGCTGTTCGACAGCAGTACCGCACTGACTTTGATAGGGCATGCATGCATACCTTGCATCCAACCGAAACATATTAAGTACGTGATCCAATATAGTGCCAGTTAGAAAATAAGAAAGTGCTTGCAACCAATGTCCTGAGGCCTAGATGCCACCCAAGCTGGGAGACGGGCACGATCTGCAGAGCCAGACCAACTTTGTATCAAACAATTCCGTGTTGATATAAGTCAGAGTTAGAAAATATATGCTTTGCAAATGTTTCAAATTAATAGACACTTATGAATAAGGGGTTATACTATTGTAACACACTAGAAACTAGGTTTCCCTAAGATATGAACCAAAACATAGGTTTTCAAGTATCAAACTTATTGGCATTTTACTGATATTTGGTCTCAACATGGCAATACTAATCAGTCAGCGTGTGCGATCTGTCAATGTCGTAGAATATGTCACTTTTGTGTCATTCACATTTTGTGAAACAGCCAGCGAAATGTCCGAATTAACCGGTGATAATTCGAAACCCCGTGTTGTGGTTTTAGGAGGTAATACAGCCTCAAAACAGCAATAATTGTTTCCACAGAACACCTGTGTTAAAATTGTAATTTGGTCAAAATTTCTAGAAGCATGTGACTTGTTTTTTTTGTGTTCGATAACGGTCGTTGGACTGTGTTAGTCATCCTTGATTCTTTTCGGTCGTTTTATTGTTTTGTGTTATCCCAGGGTGCGGTTTCATAGGCCGGAACTTGGTCGAATATTTGATAACGAATGATCTGGTGAGCGGACTCAGGGTTGTGGACAAAACGCCTCCTCAACTGGCCTTCCTGAATCCTAACCATACAAAGGTTTTTGAAGACCCCCGCGTAGAATACAAGAGCGCTAACCTTATAAATGCAAGTAAGTCTTTATTTATCTATATTATATTATTATTCAGCAAAAGCTATCCTGTCACTAATTTTTCTCCAGACCCCAGCCCTGAAATATCAGGGTACTAAGCTACTATGAACCTTAGGTCAGATCATTGACCTCAAACAATGGGAAAGAAATATTAAACAGTTGATGCCTTAAATACTAAACCTAGAAGGGCAGTTAGAAGGTATCATAGCAGAAGTCATACAAGAGCTAAGAAAATCTATGCTGCAGAGATTGTTTCAATCCTGTATTAAAGTTACTATGACACCTTTTTATTTATGTAATAGGTGAATTTCCTAAACCACAAGATAAAATCATGTTTTAATGTAACACACAAGACAAGTCAATGACTTTAGTAGCAAACTGTTATCACATTGGCTGTTTTATTTACTTTACAAGGAATTTTGCCTTTATTGTTTTGTTTACGAAGTTACTTATTATCCTTGTTGGATTTTACCTGCTTTTGCATGTAAAATATGATTTCAGGTCTATGTATACTAATGGACTTTAATAAGAGGTAGAAGATAATAGTAATTTATTATTTCAACTAGCAGTTCCCACGATTTACAAGGGTATTGAAAAAAATATTACACTTTGTGTTACATTATTGAGGTTTTCATACAGATCACTAACTTTTTTGAAAATATTCCCATGTCCATTAGGGATAGAGTAGGTAATATAATGGTGGAAGAATTTATTAAATGAGTCCAGTAGTTTCAGAGCTTATTCAATTCAAAAAACAAACAAACTTACAAATAATCAGATCTTTCCTCTTTATAATATTAGTATAGATTTATATATCATAAACAAAGTGGAACTTCACATTGCAGAAGCCCTCCAGGGATAGGTTTTTAATTCCTTTTTAGGCACAAAACATTTTTTTTATTCAAATTTAACTATGGACTTTGAGTCTAGCAATGACTTAATCAGTCCATAGGATGAGTAACTAGTTAAAGAAAATTTTGTAATAAGTATAACATAGGGGAGGGACTCATACAAAGGTGTTAAAAAAAACGACTTGTCATCATCATCTAGCCCCAAAGCACAGTTTATTTAACATACACCAGGTCAATATTTCTATCAATATATAAAAAATAAGGATTCACTCAGAAGGAATAAGCTCCTATTTTATATTGTAACTGTAACCCAAAAAAAAGACCAAAATGACGAGAGTGCATCATTCCGATCACCTGAAACCATTCCGAATTTCACTTTGAATATTTTATCTAGGAATAATGTGAGCAACTCTAGTATAATCTAATAATTCCATCGAGTGCAGTGCAACAAGTAATTGCCTAATTTGACGTGCAATATTCAGCACTGTTGCATGAAATTTCATAACTATAAATATGCTCTTGTGTACTAAGTAGGTAATGTTAGCTCAAATTGCCCAATTCTGTCCACACCATTTAGAATATTTCTCTAAAACAATTAAAAAAATATCACATAAAAGTTGTGAAATCATTCAAATCATATAAACAATATCTCATCAAAATAAAGACCGATGTACTTAGTTCAAATTGTTTTGGTAAAATATAATTGTTTCGCAAGGCACTTTTCATAAAAAAAAAATTGCATTATTATGGTATTTAATCTTATTATACAAAAACAAAGTTAGAATAATACTACTAAAAAACTACATAAAATATTGTAAAATACATATTTTTTTCGTGTAGATCAGATATTGTTCATAATAATGTGATTGTGATTTGTTTCATTACATTATATTACATTAATCATCATCATCATCACCAGCCTATAATAGTCCACTGCTGGACATAGGCCTCCCCTAATGAGCGCCATAGATGGCATCATTATGTGGGGGTTATTGCCCATAATCCCCACGCTGGGCATGCGGGTTGGGGATCGCAGTTCGGTGTAGTTGTTCTGCAGAAGGCGCTGCTGCCCGCCCCCCTGTGTGTTTCCCTTAGTCGCCTCTTACGACACCCACGGGAAAAGTTGGGGTGGTGAAATTCTATGCCGACACCACACCACGGCGTATTACATTAGTTTTAGAGAAATCTTTAAAACGGTGACGACTGATTTGGGCAATTTTTCACGGAACCTCATTAAGCAATCTTATAATTAACCTACACTCATTATCTCAGCATATTGTTATTAATAAGCATTGTACACATAGTATCCATAAAAGCGTGTCCAGTCGTTTGTAGACTAGACATAGACATATCGTTGTAGCACTTAGAACCTATCAATCTCTTAGCTCGCAATCACTTCCCAAGTGGCGCAAAGTGACTACTTTGCGAAGACTGGTGTTCTTCAAAAGATAATATTTTCTTTACTAGTATTATAAAGAGGAGAGATTTGATTGTTTGTTTGTATGTTTGTTTGAATGGTATAGGCTCCGAAACTATGGGACCGATTTGAAAAATTCTTTCAACATAAGACTTCTAAATTTTTACTGACAAGCATAGGCTTCAGAATATTTTCAAAACAGTTAGGGTTTCGTATGAAAAAATATTTTTTTTTAAATACCCGTGCGAAGCTTGGGCGGACCGCTAGTCGAACTTAAACACGTTATGTGACGTTTTTGACAGAATATTTCATGATATACAATTTGTCGAATTTAACCGACGAAGTTGCTAATTGCCGGTTATCTTTCGGATAACACCCTGAGAAAAATACAATGCACTAGAATTATAATCAGTCTACTATGAAATATTAACATAAATTCAATAACTCGTCGCTTGACAAAAACGATAGTAGAGGACATTTACATACAGTAAGTTAGGTACTTGGATTGTTATCAGACGCTGTCGGAATGTTAAGCGGGTTTCCTCAACGTTAGAGAACGTTGATATTATTAAAACTAAATTGTATAATATTTACCTAGTATTTGACACAAAACTACCTACGAGTTACGAAATAATATCCCTGAATAAGTACATTTTTAAAAACATGCTATTGATTTTCGTATGCTGGATATTTACTAGTTTTTACGCTACTTAGTAGCGTAAAAACTAGTAAATATTTTAGATAGTAAAAACTAGTAAATATTTTACATAGAGAAACTTTTCAGATAACATTTTAAAAGCTGCCGCACCCGTTTTAATAAGTAGCTTACTTTGTTCTAGGCAATCAACTTCAACAGTGTAATATTTCGTCCCAATCCATTCAGTAGCTTTGGCGTTACCGTTGCACAATCATTTCATACCGTAACTTTTGCCTTTATATATTAGTATAGGATTGTCCAGAATCACACTTTAAATACTTGTTAAAATCACGTTAAAATATTGGTTATACGACAAGATAGCCAGTTATCGTTCAAATTAAAGGAGCGTGTAGTTTCCTTGATAAAGACGGTATAAATGGTGCTGTCTTATCATCATCAGTCTATGTTAGTCCACTGCTGGACATAGGCCTCCCCTAATGAGCGCCATAGCGCCCTCGGCTTGTCGGATCCAGCATCTGTCTCAGTTTCACTGAATCTTTATATGGAATCCCTAGTGAGCGTATAATCTCCAGTTGTAAACGTACCGCCGTGGTCAGGTGGCCCACTTTGTAGCTCGAAATAAGAAGTATCGGATAATAAATTAATAAATAATGCCGGACAATCCACACAGCATCATCTAGCCCCAAGATAAGCAGAGCTTGTGTTATGTGCTGTGGTACTAGATAACTGATATACATAATAATATATCATACATCGATAAATATTTTTTATTATACATAGAAAACGACCAGAACAACCTGAACAAATATCTGCAGATCGTACAAATACTTGTCCCGAGGCGGGAATCGAACCCGCAACCTCCTGCATCGCAGGCGGACCTTCGCCCCCCCGCCATAGAGGTCGTCAAATATGAAACGAACATCGAACGTATAGGGAATCGTCAGACCACCTCATATTAGGCAAAAATAATGTATTCAGGATAACGAACAACCTAAAATCTATTTTACTAGAAACTGTCGTAGTTTGACGAATTCATTATAAATGTAAGCGGGTTTTCTACGAACCTAGTTTGTGTTGGAAGAACAGCAACGTTTCGAAGTCCCTCGTTAAGAGATGAAACGTTGGTGTTCTTTCAACACAAAATAGGATCGTAGTTTACCCGCTTACATTCATGAATAATGAACCTAAAATCTGTTGTTCTAATAAAATATCCATCAATATAGTATAATAAATATATCATTTATTTAGTAGCCAAGCCATAACACAAGCTTTGCTTTGGATTGTCCAGCATTACATTTGTTCTTCCAGCATCATGCGCATCAGCCCTGGACCCGGGAGACGGCGCCCCCTGGGGCCTCGTCGCCAACTGCGCCGGCGAGACCCGCGTGGGGCAGAGCGAGCCGGTCTACGCTGAAGGAATCCTCACGCTGAGCACGAATGTGGCGCGGCAGTGCGCCAAGCAAGGCGCGCGGCTAGTCGAGATCTCCAGCGGGCAGATGTACAGCACTGACAAGGTAATAGTGACGACCTCTGTGGTGGGCGAAGGTCCAACTGCGACGCAGGATGTTGCGGGTTCGATTCCAGCATCGCGATAAATATTTGTACGATCAGCTGGGCATTCTGGTCGTTTACTATGTATAATAAAAAATATCTATCGATGTAATAATATTGTATTATGTATATCATCAGTCATCTAGTACCCATAACACAAGCTCTGCTTAGTTTGGGGCTAGGGCTATTATTATTTATTAATACTGTATAATATCACTTCTTACGCAAAATCTTATGCCATCGCATTTAAAATTATTGTAGTAGTATCATTCGACTGTCTGTTAAAAATGATAGTTTATAAAATGTACATCCTCTTTTTGCAGTTTTGTATTCAATATTATTCTAACAGCCACACTCAGAGTCTCTTAATCCCTGCTTAAATTGTTCCTTAGTGTAGATTTGAAAAATGTCAGCCAAAAATGAACCGTCAGTTAGAAGATATAATGCTAATTAGTAAATTACTCATTAGGACTAATTTAATGATCCTTTCTGAGTGTAGCTGTTAGTATATGTATAAGGGATGTGGATTTTGAACTACTAATAAAAAAAAAATCCAACTTGCCTACAGCCTCACAAAGAAGACGGGCCGGTGGAGCCGTGGACGGTGGAGGCTCGCATGAAGAGCAAAGTGGAGAAGGAACTCAAGAGTCTGGAGCCGGAGCTGAACTACACTATCATCAGGCCGGCCATCGTCTATGGAGTGGGGGATCGGAGGAGTTTGAGTATGTTATGAGATTTATTGTTTTTGTGCTTATAAAAAATTATTTTGTTTATATGCTTATGGTATAAATAATTTTTGTCTAGTTTTATTCAAATATCTTCATTTGAAGGTTAAAATTCATTTATGTATTGCAAACATATACATTACTAGCGGTTCGCCCCGGATTCGCACGGGTATTTAACAAAAATTGAATTTTTCATGCGGAGCTCGTCACTTTTTTGAAAATATTCTACAGCATATAAGATAAGATAAGATAAAAGAAAAATTTAGGTTTCTAATGGTGAAAGAATTTTTCAAATCCAAGGTCCAGTAGTTTCGTAATTCAATTCAATTAGTTTTCCGTGATGAACATAGGCTATAGAATATTTATAAAAAAGTAAGAGAACCGCATGAAAAATTAAATTTTTGTGGCGGACCGCTAGTTTATTTTATTTATAGTTAAATAATAATTTGCCCCCGAAAACATGTTCTTCCTATAGTCAGAATGTCTTTGCATAAGATTGTCGATGTTTATTTATTTCAGATTCATATTCATTTATTCCAGTAAGATACACTAAGTACACTTGGAAAAGTCACATTACATACATAATTAGAAACAAAATTAAATAGTAGATACATTTTCAATGTACGAATTAAAATTATCAGCGTCGTCAAGTTTATAATAAGATTTTTATAATAATAATTTACTTACTATATTTCTAATTCATCATGTTGATTGTGTTTCGGTGCTGTATCTGATCGGTTATTTCGGTTATTCCCAGCCCCGCGGCTCCTGTACGGCGGTATCTACAAGCACCTGAATGAAGTGATGAAGCTCCTCTGGACCGCCGACCTCAAGATGAATACCGTCCACGTGCGAGACCTGTGCCGGGCCGTGTGGAGTCTGGGCACGAGGCCGGAGGCTAACGGGTAACACGTGTTTAAAAAAAATTATACTAATGAAGTATTTGTAGGTAAAAAATTACCGGTGTTTGCAACACTTTTCATGTTATGTTTACATCTAGGTCTACAGTCTGGCTCAATCATCATCATCATCATCACCAGCCTATAATAGTCCACTGCTGGACATAGGCCTCCCCTAATGAGCGCCATAGATGGCATCATTATGTGGGGGTTATTGCCCATAATCCCCACGCTGGGCATGCGGGTTGGGGATCGCAGTTCAGTGTAGTTGTTCTGCAGAAGGCGCTGCTGCCCGCCCCCCGGTGTGTTTCCCTTAGTCGCCTCTTACGACACCCACGGGAAGAGATGGGGTGGTGAAATTCTATGCCGGCACCACACGGCACTGGCTCAATACTGTAACTTTATTTTAAAAAGTTTAAAATATGATTATAAACTGCTTTGTAATTATCACAAATATTAAAAATAAAAAAAAATGGTGGACTATTCAAACTGTTATGTATGTAACATATCCAGACTTGTTCACCTTGTTTGTATAACAAGATTGACTAAGGTAGCAGTACTTTCATGTCTGAACCAGCCGTGAATTGCTATCTAGCACAATACATGTATTCTTAATTCTTTATTGCACTTAAATATGGTGTTTTATTGGACATAACACAAACAATGTAATTTAATGTCGAACACCGAATCTAAGCAGTCGAATTATGCAGAGCTCTTGGCCCAGAATGTTGGCAGCATCGCCATTACATTGGATGGCGATGATGTATTGTTGACCGAAATAAAAACCAGCAGTTATCATGTTTGTATAAGTTATTATTAGTAGGTACTATTATAACGGTATTTACCCGGTCATCTCGTGACCACGACAGTGTGTAAATCTATTGAAAATATGAATGAAATTGGTAAATGAACGCGATTAATAACCGTTATAATACCTCTATAATAGTACTAATAATAATGGTTTGGATGGCATAATTTTCAAAATATTTAAGTTGTTTTGTCATCAAAAGTAATATACAGAAGAAAGAAAAGAAATTTATTTGAAACCCATTTAAATAAATACAGTAACTATGATATTCTATTCTAATAATGTCTAAAAATACGGCTCAAAAGTAAAAAGAAAGCAATGGAGAGGGCTATGGTTACAGTAACTCCATTTGACGATTCCAAAATAGCTCTTAATATGGCGAATTTCCTTTATTTTTCCTCCATTAATAATTATCGTTCTTTCGATTATCAGGCAGGTGTACAACGTGGTTGATGCCGCTAATAGCTCGCAGGGAAGCTTGGCGGATATGGTAGCGCAGATCTTTGGCATACAGCTGGACTATTACGGGACCGCACTCTCTACCATTGCTAAGGTTAGCGCGGTGACGTCTATCATGTATCTATACTCTATATCTATACTAATATCATAAAGGTTTGATTGTTTGTTTGTGTGAATTGAATAGACTCCGAAACTACTGGCCTGATCTGAAAATTCTTAAATTTTCCCTGATGAACACAGGCTATAGAATATTTTAAAAAATCGGGACCTGCATGATAAATTTAATTTTTGTTAAATACCCGTGTGAAGACCAATTAATATCGCAAAAAACAAAAGTTTATGCAAAAAAAAGTACAAAAAGAAATGTGGCCCATGAGGGGATCGAACCCGCGACCTTCGCGTTATTAGCACGACGCTCTAACCAACTGAGCTAATGGGCCGATGTATGTACGCTCGAAAAAAGAAAACAGCCATAGCACGATAATGTAAAATAAGTGGGTCGTCAGTTTTCGCCTTGACATTTATATTCCGAAAATAATATTGACGCATATAGACTCCGAATAAAAGAATAGGTTTCAAATTATCAGACCTGATCTTACAAAATATAGGATAGGTTGTTCATATTTATTCCATGTCACAGGCCGACATAGCCGGGGTAGCGGAAGAAGCGAACGACAAACATCTCACAGCGTGGGCAGACATCTGCAGAACGTACTCCCTGTCCCACACCCCGCTGGAGCCCAGCGCTGGGGTGGAACTGCTCTTGAACAAGCATCTCTGTCTCGATGGGTCCAAAGCTGCTGCGTTGGTACCGCTAGATGTGCCTCAACCGACTGTGGACCGGCTGAAGGAGGTAATATCAACCTTATTGGCTAGTTTGTCAAAATTAGTTTGTCTTCATTAATATCACCATAGGCGATCTCCATCTACATCAGATCTTCTGCTACAAAATCGTCGTTTGATCGAGTGGCAGATCAACAAATGACGAGGTGCAATGACACATTCGCTTGACCTGGAAAAACAAATATACCATAAACTGTTTTTCATGGTTATAAATAACCTTTAGGCTTTTCTGTTTCTATGGAAACGACGCGTGCGAAGCCGTGTGTAGAAACTAGTTCATAATAACCTGTTTACTTATATTTTATCAGTTGCTAAGCAGTGCTACCTCTCACTCTGCCTTACGTCAATAGAAGTCAGAGTGAGCAGTAAGACTGATTTATTTATTGCCATTTAACACATCAAGTTTTTTCTTTCTTCTAGGTACTGGAAGACTACGCGTCCATGAATCTCTTCCCGAAAGATCTCCTTCTGTGAATCAACAAACGCAATCGCTCAATAAAGTCGGGAAAGTCAATATTTACCGGAATATTCTCAAACTTCTAGATGTCAATGTCGTACGATATAATCAATAGTGTTCCTTACTCCCGTAGCCGAAGAACTATAAATCATTGTAGAATTTTAATGTGACCCTTATTGCTTCGCTTGGTATGTTTGTTTTCAAATATTGAGCGCAACACGCATTTACATTGAATAGTGCGACACTGTGATACGTCAGCAAGATACGATTTAGAGCGGAGAAATATAGGATATATATTTTCTAAATTTTATATGAAGGGACAATAATCATTATAAGGCGGCGAACATATTAATTCAAAAGAAGAAACCGTTACCGTCAAATTTAAAAATTAGAATACTGAATTTTCTGATTTTTAAATTTAGAATACTGAGTATTCGTTATTATTTAGCTGGTAACTTTCTTATGTAGAAGCCGGCCTACTTTATTAAGTATTTTAAGACGAGAGACCAAAAAGCTCTAACATTATGCTTTTACTAAATTTTTAACTTGTACGAATTCCATCCATTGAAAATATTACTGAGTTAAAAAACCACTTTAGCTGTACTTAGTCGTACATTTGTACTTAAAACTATTTAGCGAGCTATATTTTATTATTTTTTATCGTATTATCACAATAATATTATGCATAATCCTTTGTGATAAATTGGTAATGTTTTTAAAGAAAATCGCCATGAATTTTAAGTCAACTTTTTATAAATAAGTTTAACTACTTTGCAGTAATTTTGCCTGTAGAATTGAAACCTATATAAAGTTATACATTTTAATGTACTAGTACATTTAAATATAGTTTAGAGTCAGTTATTGAATCTTAGTCATAACTAGTGACGTAAAATAAATTCAAATAAGTACGCAAAAATATTAATAACCACTAATTCCGAGTTCTCATAATGATAAACTTAGTTTCACTTTTGTTTAAGATTATATCGTGTAAGTGGGTACTGACTTTTTATGTTAGAGAATAGTCCATCAACTATCATAAATAGTAACTATTGGTCCTTCTAGTTTTGACGTAAGTATAAGCCCATACTTTCCCACTGCTGGGGATTTATTTATTTTTTATCATGTTTATTTGTGTTTTTACACTAATAAGTAAATTGTCAGTGCCCATAAAATGCTCAATATTGCGAGGTTACCGTTGCTTTTGATTCCATTTAGTAATAAGTTGATATAATTGATGTCGTTTTCTTCCGAATTTTGCTTAAGCAATAAATTATTTAGGATACTGCTTCGAATATTTGTATTTTACGTTTCAGAAATATGTGTATTACGTAATAAAATTATATTATACCCAGAGAAGATTTTTACTTGAATACAAATACAAAAACAGTTTAAGAACTAAAATATTTATTGATAAAATTTAAAATACAACAATTGTTTAGACAACACTGAAAACGTATTAAGAAAACTTTTTATGAGCTTGCTTCACCTTTGCTGCTTTCTTCTGTACTTAATGTACGAAAAAATTACATAAATTTTAAGAGAAGGTGAACCTAACTCCGTAACAAAACAACCATTTAACTAACTTCATAGACAAGTTAAATATTTATGTACCATCAGTATATGACTATTTTACAAATCATACAAACCTATTTCACGTCTTGCATAAATAAAATATTGCTGGACAATCCACACAGCAACGTCTAGTCAAGTTCAAATACCCCAAAGTTAGTAATATAACTGTTACATACCAGTTAGTAACACTTATAGAAGGTAATGATGACCTACTCTTTGTTTAAGCCAAAATAACGAGTATGTAGCGTTTTTTTTTCTAAAATACGATACCTCCACATAGCATCACCTAGCTACCAAAGCACCTCCAAAGCAAAGCTTGTGAAACGGGTACCTCCTGAGATAGCAAAATAATACCACTAACTACATCGTATTATCATACAAAAATATATTTAATATAATATAAATATATTGCACAAATAAAATAATCCGGAACGAAGCCACTTATTTCCATAAATTCAATATATAAATTTTTTACTCTTAATATTACAAGACGTGAAATAAGTTTGTACGTAAAACCGACTAGCGACCTCTTATTAAGAATAATCAGTCAATAGCACAGATAGTGCAGAACTGCTCTTATAGTACGGAATACAGTTTATACACCGTAATGGCTCGGTTTGTAGTATAACATATTAGTGATAACAAAACATTGCACACTATGTAAAACTATAACATAGGAGCGAAAACCCATTGGTTTTGTGCAAGGAAAATACCAATAGTACCACGAACAATAATGCGGAACTGTTTTCCCAAGGCGGAAATCGAACCCGCAACAACCTGCGCCGAAATTACCAATGGATTTTCGCTTTCATATCTTAGGTTAAGTTTCACCGAACTCTAAAAATCTACTTCGGTCACCCGACACGTACGGTACGTACTGTATGTATTGAAATAAGGTTGGTTATTTTATAGCTTGTTGCGGGTTCGATTTCCGAGTTTGGTGAAATCCGGCTCAGCAACAAAAACACTTAACTACAACATTCTAAAACAATAACCTTAATTTCTACGAACTGAACTTTTCATTTCTTTCTGGCAATTCTTTTATACACTTTTCATGAAGGTCCATTTAGGGTATTTTAGACTGATTCCGCTACGTTACAGTAAGTATAAGTACATTTTATAATTTTGACTCTTTTGAGCATGAAATTGCATATAATTGTTTCTAGATATATGTCACACAAATTTACAATTAAAATTTCAGTCGTCCAACAAACACTAATTTGGCGCCTAGAACAATACTGTTAGATCCAAATAACAATAAAAGTCCTACTCGAAACAACACGGTCCTTTTTAAAATTTTTGGGATTTTAGTCATATTTTAGAACGGGATAATCTTACAATTATGTGATAAACCAATTTTCTGTACAGTCTTATTCTACTTTGTATATTGCCTCTTTTCTTTAAACTTTCGACTGCATTTTTTCATTTTTCACTAATGGTGTCTACACCCAAAAGTCGCCGGCGACAAGTTGACAAAACACTCAGTGGTCTACAATATTCATAACTAAAAATATACCTCTGCCGTTGTGGATATCCAGTAGCGTAGCGTAGGTCTGAATCTAACCAGACTTTATTGTGACTCTCATGTGATATTTATTGTATTAATTAATTTCAATTAGTTAGTGTAAGTCGTTGTATGACCGTTCTAATAAAATAAATAAATTGAAATTAAATTTAAATTTAAGGTATAAGTTAAACCCATTGACCGCTTACGCGTAAACGCATTTAGAAAGAATATCCCGTTAAAAGTATTTAGTCTTGTTGGCTTTTGTATAACTGCAGCCATTAGACCTTCCTTTGTGATCGCTACTTGAGTTTACCCCGGCCGGCGTTATAGTGATGTTAAGAATAAATAACAAATCGCAGTAAATAATTCTTGAAGTCTTTCAGTCACTCCCTCACGTGGCAGTAGTCAGTAAGTGGCACTATCACCACTTGTATCTGGAAATAATCAAACATAGTTATTGAATAGATACAAAAAGATCATCATCGTCAGCCTGTATCAGTCCACTGCTGGACATAGGACTCCCCTAATGAGCCATCTATGGGATGGCTTTAGTTATCATTTGGGGCTTATTGCCAATAACCCCCACGCTGGGCATGCGGGTTGCGGGTTTATCGCAGTTCAAAAAGATCGAGATGTATAAACTGCAATAGTTTGCAAACAGCATAAACAATCTACAAGTAGCTCAACTCACTGATATTCATTTTGATTATTATATCATCAATAGCATATTAACTTCATTTAATTGAACAATTCTCATTTGCATGTTATGGTGGTATGTAATGTTAAAACCTTGACCATGGCAGACTAGAGATGTATAGACTAACTGAAGACTAATGTACAGATTACCACATAGTTATCAGGAATTAAATTATTTATAATTTTATTATTTACATGTTTATTACTCTTACGCGCAAAAATTTCAACCCGCGGCTCTATTGTCTAACTCAACTGGTAATCGTAGGGTGCATTCCGAATTATGATTACAGCGAATTAGATATCACGATATTGACAGTGGAGTGTCAGTTTTGACAGAGCGCTCAGTGATTTCATTGGTGATATCGCAAAATGGCGCCCTGCAATGACGTCTGACGCAACTTCGTTGTCGCGATGTTGTCGCGCTTACAGTAATTCGGAACGCTTGTGAGCGCGATAATATCGATTTTAGCGTAATTCGGAATGCACTGGTAATCGGCTTTAGTTTGGCATTTCAAACGTACCCTGTACTTCGATTGTCACTTTCGTATTGTGTACATAGCTGATACCGAAGACCAGTTGAATCCCTTAGACAATACCGACAACATTCTGACTGGGTCTACAACTGGTAATCGGTTTGAAGTTCACTGGTAATGGATTTCAAGTTAGACAGTAAGGCTGCCGCTTCTGATTCCTTAAAATATATTGATAAAGGTACATGCCCGCTCCTATTTGCACACCAGTAATGGCTAAACATGAAGGTTATAAAATAATCTGTATATTACTACTGCATTAACATGGTGTGAGCATCAAATTATGCATTTGTTGCTCACACCATGTTAATGCTTATTTTTTATGCAAATAAATGATTCTTATTGTACGTACTCTGAGCTCATCTTGGCACGGCCCCACCAGATGCCGCGACTCGGGCGGCTCGCTGGGCGGCGGGCAGTCTGGGCACCTTTGTATTCTGAAATAACAGAATAACATAAAATAACAAAAAACATTAAAATAACAAAAAACATTAAAATAACATTCAAATTAACAGCTTCTTACAAAAAGATTAAGCTGGAAGAGATCGCTCCAAGCAAAGCAAATATGCCGGCATAGAATTTCACCACCACCACTCTTCCCGTGGGTGTCGTAAGAGGCGACTAAGGGAGACACACCGGGGGGCAGCAGCGCCTTCTGCGGAACAACTCCACAGAACTGCGATCCCCAACCCATGTCCAGCGTGGGAATTAAGGGCAATAACCCCCATATGATAAATAATGCCATGTAAGGCGCTCATTAGGCGAGGCTGGACATAAGTCCAGCTGTGGACTATTAAAGGCTGATGACGATGGGCTTTAACTCTGAACATTTAGATGGTTATATTGACAGCAAATATTGAAGTAAAGAGGAAGTCCATAATACCTTATTTTATAATAACATAATGTTTAAACTTTGACTTGTAAAGTACTTTTCTTGTAAGCCTCAACAAATAAAATTCTGACAAGCATTAGATGACAATATAGAGCTCACGGGCCACTAGTCTGAAGCTTGTGGGAAGCCATTTTGTTACTGTAAAATAGGAAATGATTCATGCAACAAATTGAAGCCTTAATTTGTATGTAGGTAACGAGTTAAAGTCCATATTTGACAGCATATTTTTATGCTTTACGGGAGCAGTTCGCCCCTGATTTAATTTATATATTTACAGTGGACTTACTAGAGTAAATGCAACCTTATGACAGTAGGTATACTAACTTGGTGCAGTAGTGCGTTTTACGCGAAGAATGCGGCGCGCCGCGCGCGTGCGCGCCCGACGACTGCGCGGGAGTGTACAGGGGAGAGTTTAGCTCGTCGAAGTCTAAAGCGCCATCTATGTTTAACACCCTGCAACCAAAGGTATTAGTGGGTAACACATTTGAAGAATACAAACAGGTTGAAATGTCGAATTTTATGAATCTTCATCATTATCTGAACATTCATAAAATGCGACTTTTCAGCTCGTTGCTAATAACGAGATTTAATGTAAAACTATTTACTAGTTAATACTAGTTCTTATTTGGTTATTAAATTGTAATATTCTTTGTTAATAAAAACAGCATGAGCAAGTTTTCTATGAAACCAATAAAATGATTTCAATAAAATCAAATAAAAACTTTCTTAAAAAAACGTTATACAATTTTAATATTCTTTGTAAATAAAAACAGCATGAGCAAGTTTTCTATGAAAAGAATAAAATGATTTGAATTAAATGAAATAAAAACTGGAAACCTAGAAAAAAAAAGTAGAATACATGGTCCATTAAATGCTGGTTGGAACCCCCAAACAAGCCACTTCGTTCAATCCTCAGCTAAATGGATCACCCTGTACATTACCTGCTTTGCGGCGAGAAGCGATGCACCCTTTCCACAACAGTAGAGATGTACTCCACGCCTTTCTGCACACCCCATACCAGAACACCGATCTAGAAGTAAGCAATCACTGCAATTAAAGTCAATCAATACAACTTACTAAACTTTCACGATTTGTTGACATATTAAAGAATAATTATCGGGTATTTATCGCGTACCTTTTGTTTTTATTTTCCTCTACGTTTCCATCGCGTTGCAGCGATCGTGGTCACGGGGCGACTGACAACTCGCTGCAACGCGATGGAAACGTAGGGGAAAATAAAAACAAAAGGTGCGCGATAAATATACCCGATAAATATTCTTTAACAATACAACATAGTTTATTTACAAGGTTCTTTACAAAAAAAACATTAACTTTTCATTAACAGACCTATAGAGCCTACCCCTTTAGGTCCGTTTGAGTTATTACTCCGTTACTGTTAAAATTATTACTTAAAAACTAGTAGTTACTACCACGAAATTCGACGAAACAACTACATAGTAAATACAGTAGACGAAGAGGTGATCTTGTTTTACGTACAATAAGAACTCAACAGGGTAAAAAGACGATCACTTTCGAAGGTGCCGAATTCTTTACCGGGCTACCTGAAGATATTAAAGGTGCTGGAAGTTTTGGCGTATCATCATCATCATCAGCCTATGTTAGTCCACTGTTGGACATAGGCCTCCCCTAATGAGCGCCCTGTCTTCGGCTTGTCGCATCCAGCATCTGCCAGCAGTCTTTCGCAGATCGTCATCCCACCTGGTCGGAGGGCGTCCTACACTACGTTTACCGAGTCGCGGTCTCCACTCAAGAACACGTTTACCCCAGCGGTTATCGGTTCTTCGCGAAATATGGCCGGCCCACTGCCACTTCAGTTGGCTAATTCTCTGAGCTATGTCGATGACTTTAGTTTGGCGTATATAAAACGATATTCTACAGATATATATCCGAAGATGTAACAGTAATTATAAAGACGAAAAATAACAATATTATTAATTAGCTTAAGTTTCTCATGTAATAACGCGTTTGTTGTAAATGAGAAAAATAAAGATCTTTGAACTAAAATGAATAATGTTCACTAAGCAATCTAGCTTACATGTATAGTATTTAAGTTCGTATATTTCACTATTGTAAGCAACCTACAAACTAAATTTAAACTAAACTAAATTTAGTCGATGTATAGTGACATAGACAGGGCGCTATGGCGCTCATTAGGGGAGGTCTATGTCCAGCAGTGGACTTGGACTAATGTGGGATAATGATGATAGTGACAAAAGGAGATGGTACCTTGACTCTAACATCTGGTTCGAGCTGTTCGTTCTCTCCGTACTCATTCACATAGTATTCGGGGCAGTTCTTGCAGGTGATTGCGATGCGGACCGTCCGTAAAACCACTTCTGGCACCTGGGGAAATCAAAGTGCTTTATTACCTTTAGATCTTACAGGTTACAGGACTCTTGGACACGTCACTAAATAAAAACAAGATTCGTCAAGTGCGAGTGTAACCCGCGCGCCGAGGGTTTTGAACTTTTATCGTACACATAGGTTCAGAACCTGTATCGCGAGAGGCCGAATTCCAAACATATTAACTAAAAATTGAATATAATCATTAATCATACAGGATATCGTCGTTTTCCTACTTGGGTGTTCTGACCCATAAAGGATTCACCTAACCGGGAATTAGATGGGAATTCAACTTAATGGTCCGGATTGGTAAAGGACTATACCAAACAAACTGGACATAAGGAAATACTGACGAATCAGCGATTTTCAGGAAATTGACGTATAGCAAAAGTGACCAGTTGACGACAGAGACCAATTTTAGAAACTGTCGAGTAGTGATCTAATTCAATCTAGTACAAGCTCTGCTTGGCAGGCTTAGCTTACCTAAATAAATATCCATCCACATTTCTTTGGAAATAATCAATTATAATATTCTTTTAAAATTTGCAAAAACCACTCAGACAGCGACAACACCCCACGCTCCCCCGAGGGGAAGTGAACGATCATCGATGGCTGGAGGTAGACTACCTCCGCCGATCTCACGCTCAGGGCGCCGCGCCACGTCTCCTCTAGGAGTGGTCGTTGAATGAACGAACAGTTTTTTTAGACTGTTTATTTGCCGTCGACTGATAAACCGGTTTACAGTTCACAGATAAACTAGTTCACTCGTGAACTACATTTGCATCACGCAGTTCATGGTCGAGCGTCGCCGAAACTGTTTCTCTCTCTAGCCAGCTAGCTATTTATTGTCTATCAAGCATTCCGTTCTCTTCACACTTGCTTGTTACGCTAATATGACTATCTCTCTTTTGCCATGCATTCAACTTCAGCAGAGTTATAATGGCGGTGCGCGGGTGCGGTGTAAAAATAAACTCTATTGCAATGCATGACAATGTATTATTGTATTAGTAGGCAAGCAGGTTTTTGAATGTTGTTTGTTTACATTACTATTTAATTATTACTTATTAGTCTAGTTTGAGATGCGCTTTGCGCAGGTCAAAGTTTACTGAAAAACAAGTTATAAAAGTGTAAATAATAGTTTGTAGAGTAGGTTATAGTATATTTAGATAAAGTGGACAAATAGTGTAAACATTAACTGTGTCAGCCTCAGCCCGTAAAAACAGTAGTGTGATGGCACCATTTTGCAAAGGACAATAATACTTTGAAAGGGACATGTAATGAGTGTAAGGAGGTTTTAAGTAATAAGTCGTCTACGGCAAATTTGAAGTTCGGAGCTGATCATGACCAATCATCATCTGGTCATCGGGAAATACCTACACTGATAATGTCTATAATATTAACTCCCCTCATTTTGTTCGGTCGGGGGGTTTAAAACAGTTCATCCGTCGGCGTCGTTGAATGGCAATGGCGCCAAGCGCTTACATTAGTTTTAATATCCTAAACAGTTTATTCTAGTCGTCGTTTACCATTCTATCAGTGAATCAACGTTCAACGATCGATCATGTCCTAAACGAAGAACGGCATAAACTAGTCGAACATTAGACTGTTTTATAAACTAGTTTATCGTGAACGATAAACGGTCTCGTTTCGTCGACTGAAAAGAAGTCGACGACTCATCCCTAGTCTCCTCATCGTGGTTTGAGCTGGTCTCACATATTGTGGAAACCTGAGGAAGAGCTTACTATAGAAATGATCCTATGAAGTAAGGTCTTGCCGTAGTCAAATTCCTTCACTCGGGTCGTTCTGAGGCGTGCGTTCTCGTCAGCGCGATCTAGAGCTCGTCCACTTTTAGTAGCGACATCTAGTTACGCGATCGGCAACAGCGCCTCGTGACGTCACAGCAGCTGTCTGCGCGCGTGGCGTCACACGGACGGATTACGTCACGATTACGTAGAAGTCAAGATATAGATTAGATAGTAGTAAGCAGTTATAAGGCGCGCCGATACTTATGCCGATACGGATGGCATAGCATATTGCCATCTAAGTATAACGGCGCGCCATAACCACACCATAACGGATTTAGATCGTTTCTTACGCAGGGTACCTCAACAATGCTTTTCATAAAATGTAACATATTATAATGTAAGCGTATATAACACTTTTAATGTTATTTGATATTTTTTTATAACTTCGTGTTATTATCTCGTTCTTCCGAGATTCACGAGATAGTTTACAGAGATATTATTTAAATTTTTTAACAAAAATGTTTGTACCGTATTTTTTGAATGGAACTTACGATGTTTTAATATAAATGCGAAAGTCAACTACTGAACCGCTTTTAACGAAATTTGGCACAGACGTTGTCTAGTCAAGGAGAAAGGACATAGGATGCTTTTTATCCCAGTGGCAAATAAAATAAATAAAGAAACTACTCAAGAGAGATCAAGTCCCGATTGAGTCGTTTATTTTTGCGACATATGTTATGCAAAAATAAATGACTCAAGCGGGGCTTGATCCCGCAACCTTCTACTCTGTACTGTTATTGACGCTCTTGGCAGTGCATTCCCTTACAGGGGGTCGTAGGTTCAACTTATGCAGACTTATTCATCAATTTCTGGCACATAAGTTGCGCTCAGTAGGTGATATAACCTTTTTGGTTCGACACTCGATGGTTTACCAGGCAGATCGCGTAGGTTATTGGTTAGGAAGGGACCTACTCTTTTAATTCTTTAGTTCAATTTTTAATCTTTGTTTTTAGGATTTTGACATCGGTTTCAAAACCCTTATAACATCGCTTTTTTCTGTTTTGTGTTTTGAATCCTGAGCTGTAGTATCTCAGAAACTACTACAGCTATTGACTTCAAATTTGAAATAATAATACAAATAAATTCAAAATGAAGATGTTCAGTACTTTTGTAATCGAAATTTTAAATGGGACCTACAGAGTCAAAAATAGTATCAAATGAAAGGGTCAAAACAGGCAAAAACTCGGCGCGCGAGTTACACTCGCACTGGACGAATCTTGCTTTTTAAGTAGCTAACCGTTTTTACACTTTTATGTTATTTTAATAAGTTCGTGCCTATTTTTAGTTGTTCTATACCTGTTTGGAAAATATAACGTGTCGTGTGAAATAAATTATATCATTTCCTCTCATTGCAATAAATAAGAGAATTATGAATAGAATAATAATAATGCTGGACAATTCACACAGCATTATCTAGCCGCAATCTAAACAGAGCTTGTATTATGGGTACTAGGTAACTGATATACATAATAATATACGAATACATAGATATTTTTTTACTATACATAGAAAACAACCAGAACACCCTGAACCAAATATCTGCAGATCGTACAAATACTTGTCCCAAGGCGGGCATGGAGCAACCTCCTGCGTCGCAGCGGACCTTCGCCCACCGCGCCACAGAGGTCGTCAATATATCCAGAATACCAGTAGTATACTCACGTCGTAGTTGCCAGCCCAGTTGATAAGCAGGCTCTTCTTGAACCAGACTCCTTTGGGGTACAGGTCCACTGTCCACTCGGTCAGTTTGTCTGACGGGCTCTCCGCTATCGATGACCTGGTTACATAAATAAATAAACAATTAAATAATGTCGGACAATCCAGTCATCAAGCCCCAAGTTAAGCAGAGCTTGTGTTATTGGTACTGGATGACTGATATACTTATTAATATCATATTACATAGAAAGACAGATATTTAAAATGTATACTTGGTAACGACCAGAACTCCCTTAACTAATATCTAGTTACTGAACACATACATTTGTCCAGAGGCAGGAATATAACCCGCAACCTTCTGCGTCGATAAATTATTACTAGTTTTGATATGGATTAATCGAGCTGCCTGTCGATTGTTTGTTGCAAACAATCTACATGTAGTACTTTTTCATCATTATGATACTGAGATAGACCTCCGGGTATTAAACAAATTTCGGAAATTATACACACTAACACGATGTGTGTTTCACAGTTTTCATACGGATCCCTTACCTCCCCTAATAAGCGTCCGATTGGGCAGATATGGCTGGGATCTGTCTGATGTTTTTCTCGGATCTTCACCTAGCCTGAGGGCGTCCTACACTACAATTGCCTAGTCGCGGTCTCCAACAAACACTGTGTTACTATATATTTGATTTCCCTAGCGGTCCCTAGGTCTGGGGTTTTTCTTGACCCATAGCTTAGCGCATGTAGGTATAGGTACTTTGATGAGAAGATGTAGGTACCTTGATGAGAAGATGTAGGTACCTTGATGAAAGGATGTAGGCACCTTGATGAGAAGATATAGGTACCTTGACGAGAAGATGCAAGTACTGGTGTGGTATGAAGGCATGGAGTGGAAGTTATCGACAGACAGCACGGAGCCCCACGTGTCCTCGGTGTAGAGCCGCGGCGTGAACAGCATGCGACCGGCATCGGTCTGTTGCACCTCGGCTACTCGCTCGAATTGACCTGCGAATGGATAATGGAATCAGGGCCCGTGGTTAGTTACTGATGCTGGTTATTAAGTAAGCTACTTTAGGCTCTGGCGACACCGATGAATTCAAATTCAGATTCAGATCCAATAACTTTATTTCTTAAGGCTTACAAAATAACAATTTAGACTGAGAGAATATACAGGGTTATAGGTATTTAACACAACCTTTTAGATCAAGACTACCCAAGTCGCTTTTGAAAGGTTATCATCATCATCATCATCACCAGCCTATAACAGTCCACTGTTGGACATAGGCCTCCCCTAATGAGCGCCATAGACGGCGTTACCATTTGGGGGTTATTGCCCATAATCCCCACGCTGGGCATGCATGAAAGGTTATGATCATCTGCTTATAACCCTGTATACAAACATCATACCAAAATCATTCGTAATTTGAGCATTATTATCACCATAATCTGCTATTATTTTTACTAAAATTGTATTTATCTAGGTTCCTACTACAATTTTTTTCTAAATACTTAACTGAAATTAATTAAATAAAATCAGATTTTTTGAACGAATACACGTTTTCTTGATGCTGTGTGGATTGTCCGGCATTATTTATTTATTTATTTAATACAAATAATAGCAGTACAGTGCGCGTCAGAATTAAGTACCCCCCTTGTCTACAAACTATTTTCGACTACTTCTAATTCCCTTGTAACTTGTCACAAATTTTCACATGAAAATATTTATCACGGCGCCGCTCAGGATTGAACCCCCCACTATAATACTCAGTCTGAAATTCCCAACAATAACCACTATTGTGTCCCACATACATTGAGATGGGGGGGGGGTACTTATATGTGACGCGCACTGTACAATGGTGAGAATACGCTGAAATAACAAATCCTTTTGGTATTACGTTTGTATGGGAAATTCTTACGTCACCGGAGCTTCAAAACCCACCAGACTGGTAGCTCATAGCGATCGCCATCCGATCCATGAAGAAATCCTTATGCTCGGCCGTCACCGGACACAGCAGTAGCTTGGCGAGTTGCTTCGGACACATCATAGGGAACCTGATAACAAAACAAAAAATCTATATTATATTAGATTGATTAAACACGGATGAAAGGAGTTTAGTGTTTTAGTCTATAATATATTTATTAAGTTTAAATAAATAAATCAATCTAACACGAATCAAAGGAGTTTAGTATTTTCATAAATAAATTCAAACGGATTGTAAAAAAAATCTTTGCAAAAAGGCTTACTATAAAACATCAGATTATCTAGACGACAAAAAGGTTTTTAGTTTTGCTCCAACTCTAAAACTAACAATCTGACAATGTAAAGGATTATTTTTCGCTTCTTTAAGCAAATAAAAAATCGAGCGACATTAATAATAATTTCAATTGTGATGTCATAATATTATGTACTATGTTGATTAAAATTGAATCTAATTATTGGGTTACTATTAGGTATGTGGTATGTAAGTGTTTTAGGTGTTGTAGTATAAATAAATAATGCTAGACAATCCACACAGCATCATCTAGCCTCAAGCTAAGCAGAGCTTGTGTTATGGGTACTAGATGACTGATATACATAAATACAATATTATTACATAGATAGATATTTTTATTATACATAGATAGATAGATAGTGATAGATAATGATTTTATTTGGTTCACAAACATACAGCGTACAAACAAACTTAGAAAATATAGTAAACTAATATAATATTAGGTAATAGAAAACGACCAGTATAAAAATGATCCTGACCGTATATGTGAGAAAACCGCCGCCACCAGAGAGTCCCAGTGTATCTTGAACTCTGCTTCGGTCATTTCGTTGTCGTTGGTCAATCTCGTCCGTTGACTGTTCAGCCACGACACAGCAAATCTATAAACATATAAAGGTTTTATTTGCTTAAACAATACTAGCGGTCCGGCTTCGCACGGGTATTTACCGAAAATTTAAATTTTTTATGCAGATGTAATTTTATTTAAAATATTCTACACTATGTTCAGCACAGAAAATTACCATTCTAATGGTGAAAGAATTTTTCAAATCGGTCCAGTAGTTTCAGAGCCTGATTTTTTCAATTCAAACAACCAATCAAATAAAATCATTCCTCTTTATAATATTAGTATAGATAATCGTACATACAAATAGAGTGTCATCTCGTTATGTAGCACAAGGTCGCTCTGTTGCAGCAGCGTAACGAACGTCTCCCCCTCCAGCTCATCCATGTCGCAGAATGTCCACACCCACTCTAGGTTCCATTTCACGAAGTTCTGGCATTGCTGGAAGATTATGGTTAATGTCCATCATAATGACTCATTTCTAAGCACCAAATGATACTAAATTTAATTAATACATGGGTGTGTTAATAAGTCAAGTTGTCACAGTTCTGAAAAATCTGGGTTCATTTACAATGTTTTAAAGCTCTGCGGAACGAATTCCAATAATAATTATAATAGACTTATAAAAAAATATAGAACCATCACTTATACCATCATTAAAATATTGTTCATCTTCTCAAGAAAAAATATATCATAAAAAGTACATCAGTTGTCTTCAGTTTAGCACTCAACTCTACGTTGCTCTACGTCGTCAAATGCGAGTAAGAAACGAACAAGATTTCTTTTCTGGCTTCAGCGTCGAGAAAAACATATCCCGTCTCACGTGTGGTCGCTACGAGCATTGTATTTTTCTCAGAAGCTGTTCTTTAGCCTGTTGGCTGCGTTGGTACTTCTTGAGCGATAATGTCGGGAGGCTCCAAAAGCTCGGTGGGTTTGTGTGCAGAGGTCGCATAAAAAATACTGACACCTTGTTTTTGACCATTATAAGCTATTCTGGAATTATTTTGGTGGTGATTGCTTATTTTACTGACTTGTAAGTCTAAATAATAAAATTTTTAGATAAATCATTAATACTAATTATAAAATAATCATCACAAAAATAATAATTTGGTTAACTAAATGGGTTTCAAATTGACTTTAAACTAAGGTAGACAATGAGCATCAAACCTTGGCGATATCATTATGTCCGCACGCCATAGTATACTGCATCCAGGAGATGATGTGCCCAGCCTTGGCAGCGTGAGCAATGTGTTCTGACATGTATTCAACGCACAACCCCACTAGATCCTGAAAGAAAACACATGTCAGGAATTTTCTGCAAAAATATAATGTGCTATATTACATAGGTAATGGACAAAATTAAATTCAGTGTCTTTGCATTTATCTTGAGATTTTATTCGGAGCAGCGCGGAAAATTATGTTTTTTTAAGGCTGCACCTATTTTAGCACCTATTTTAGCAATATATGAGCTGAGTGAGATAATAGCTTTAGAGAAAGTGTTATTATAAAAAGTTATTCTAAATAGTTATTCGGCGCGGGAAATTATATCATTTACAATTTTACATAATCGCCGTTTGAGAACACCTATTTCAGCAATATGTCTGATAAGAGTGTAAATAGCATCTTGAATTAATTGTTTCATATTTACTCACCTTAACATTGTACTTATCAGCTAGTGACAAAACAGGAAGCACTGTTTGATGCGATATTCGAATTTGGCCTGTATAAAAATACCTGAAAATAATTAATTGCAATTATTAATAAATTGGTTGCAATAAATAAATAATATACAATGATGGACAATCCACACAGATTATAGTGTTTCTAATAAATTATTATACCATGATTTACATAGAAGAAACTCTCTCCCAGCATATTATGATGATCAAAAGATGGAAATATTAAAAAAATAATTATTAGACAAATATGTATCATTATTAGCCCCAGGAGTATGGTCGCGTGATGATACTTTTGTTAACTTTTAGTTTGAAAAGATGGGATACTTACTTCAAGAAGTGCGGGAAGACAGACGCGGCGAGCGGCGTCTCTTGAAGCACGATCTTGCTTTCCCGCCATTCACTCCACTCGCGGTTCATTAACATTACCTAAGAGAAAATATATGTATAATTTTATTCCATACCAACTTTAGATCATGTGTGAAATAGAGGTGAACTTAAAATGATTTTAGGTACCTACTGATATCATTATTTGGTAGCTCATGACAAACACAAGTGGTAACTTTGTAAGCCTAAAGAAATAAAGTTATTTAAATCTGAAATCAAAGACACAACTGAATACCTATACTACAAAAGGTTCAAAGAATCTGTATAGGTAGGATCAACAAACAAGTTAAAGTTAACTGGTATATGAAGTAGAGCTTACCTGGAAGACCTCACTGCTGGCACATAGAATAAGCCTGTGGGCGGGATAGCTAGACCCTCCGACCTCCAGAGTCATGTCACTCATCAGCTGCTCTGCATACAATGTTGCTATCTTCAGCAATACACTCTGGGAATTATCCACCTGAAGCATTGATACATTGTCACTCAAATAGTACCTTTAGTGGCATATAAACATGGATGGCCTTGACCCAAATAATGAAACGGACAAGTATTTCACAAATGAGACAGTCTAAATATCTAAATGATATTTTTTCCTGCAAGAACTAATAAGAGCATATTCTTATTGATTTGTTGATTTCTTATTGAGGTGTTATAACAACACAGAATTATCAAGATTTCATACTTTGTACAGGTAAAAATGAGATTATCTGAAGGTGCAAACTTTACCTCAAACTCTTCACTGTTGTCAGGAGTGTCTTTCTTTTTCTTTTTGGAAGAAGACCCTGGTTGGTGGTCCACTGATAGGTAGTTGTGGTCCATTATGAAAAACACTATTTATATTGAAAAATCAGTAGGTACATGCTGTGGGTAACGGATAAGAAAAAATATTTCCCTAAAATACTAGGTACTTCGACTCTTTCTGACTGACTAGTATTTACAGTACCATTTACTCAATAAATTCTAGGAAAGAAATGATCAACAAACAAACAGAAAGAAAAGTCGTCAACGGGGCTCGTCCTTTTTTTTTTTAACGCAAATAGATGTCAGGTTTGACACTTTCTGCCAGTGTCTAGTTCATGGAAATGTCATAATGGAACGGAGGCGTGGTTAATATGAGCGGTAATTTTGAAAAAAACACCAATCAGGTTTTTACAAAAATAAACAAATAGATTTAATAACAACAAAATACATCAAATTATGCGAGTGTAGCTCGCGCGGTTTCGAACTTCCAACTCATACGTAATGTTTCGTTTTTCTGAGAATGTTACCTAGAATAAGCCTAGAATGTGAAAAATAATGCTAAAGAAAAAAATACTCTACAGCACGAGAAAACAATTGTTTTCTCGTGCTGTAGAGTATTTTTTTTATTACAATTAAAATTTATCTATTTCAGATATTGCAACAAACAACAATTAATATATCTGGCAACATTAACGTTAAATTAATTTAGAGAACCCACAGGAAAGAGGTCCCCACGATAAATATTTTTTCAATTTACTTTTATTACATAGGTTTTTACAGGTCGCTTGATTTCATAAGACTAAAGCAGTAAACATTTATTTTGTTTTTATTTTTACTTCCTTGTATTTGTAATGAAAAGCAGTGTTAACTCACTCAGGTCAAAGTAACTTAATTGGTCCCTCGAACTTCAAACAACTCGGGACTAAATAAGTTAAATCTATCAATCTATATTTGAAGGAAAACCAGAGTCTTATATTTTACAGGCTTTCAAACACAGACCAAATAAAAATGTTTATTTTAATGTCACTAATATAATTAACATTATTATATTAGTAATTTTGTGGTTATTTGGCGTACCATGTTTAGAAAACTGGCCTCACTTTGCTGTTTAGGGTTCAGTCTTAACTTTTTTGTTCTCCAAGCTTACAAATATTTATTGATTATTCTATGAAGTAAAGCTTCAAGCTCAAGCTTAGATTGATGATGATGACTGGTCATATTAACATAATATGTGCCTTAGAATCCAAGATGGTATAGATAAGCAATAGCCCATGGCTATTTTATGTTAAAAAAAAAAAAAGTTCCATCAATTCATCATACATTTAATTAAAAAATAAATTAACCTAATTTACTAAATTATTCACACATTTTTATTATCTGTACTGTCTTTATTTTCCAAGAGCTCCTCGTATCTGTCTTGTAGGAAGTCTTGATAGGCATCTTTGATGACCCCTGAGCAAGCGACATAGTGGCCTCCGGAATGCTCAGCTACCACTGGTTTTGAGAACAGACTTATGAGCGATTCACTCATCTCTGAAAAGAAAAATTGCGGATTAAGTACTTCTTTACTACCAATTTTAGTTCAGGCTAGATTATGTATTTTATTCTCAACTAGGATCAGTTTGGATAAGTAGTTTCAAGGAGTCCAGATTACATAATGAGGCAAATAGGTTTACCTTTTGGAATAATAGAGTCACTTTCACCATACACATGTAAGGATGGTATATTAATGATTTCATCATAAAATCCTTTGTGAACTAAGCTCCCTGATTTGAATCCTGATACCATAATTGCAAATTGGAATTCGTAAGGTAAATCTGAAATGAAAACATAAGTTTATAGACTAATGAATAAATAATTGTTGGTCCATGATTTCATTACATAAATGATATGATTAGTCTTTCTCTAGTCATAGATTCCAAACCAATCTACAACCAAAATTGCAGTATGCCAAATAAGATGGAAGTTAGCTGGCCAAGCATTGATTGAGAGGTTACACTTACATCCTTTTTGGGCCATCGCAGCTAGCATCCCAACTAAACAGGCACCTTGTGAGAACCCCATAAAACCATCAAAAGGACCATATTCTTTCACTGCATCCTCTATCAACCGCAATGTGTCTTCAAAGCCAATTGCTGGCCCTCCTAGACACTTGCCACTGAATGTGTTGTCTTCTGCATTAGACCACCATGATCTTGCATCTGAAAACATGTTGGATTCTAATTGATGCAGGCTGCTGCTGTATACCTCAGTCTTTTATAGATAAGATGAAATTGGCTACTTATAGCACTAGTTATTATTGGTTAGTTAGCTAAAGCGGCGTTTACCGGGCCAGAAATGTTTACTTTAATAACCTCCTTTGCAATAATAAAAGTCAATTTTTCAATACCTTCTTCTCCTGCCCCATCCTCACTGATAACTTTATGAGGCCCGGATAAGAAGAATATCTGCGCGTACTTAGACACCGCTTTTCGGAAGGACCCTATCTTTCCTTTAAACACATTCCCGTTCTGCCGGTAGCCGTGGAAGGCAAGAATCTTTAGCTTTGGACGATCAACCTTGGGCATAATATCTTCAGCCTGTATCGTCGGCGGTGGTGGCGGCGAAGGCATACTTTGGTTAGAATTTGAATTGTGTTCCGACATCTTTGCAAAAACCCTTCCTATCCTTCTTACATCAAAAATTCTCTTTACGGTAACATTCAATGTTGCAATAGTTTGGAAATTCGATAAACCGAAAAATAAAACTTCCGCAAAATTACCAAACAATCCAAACATTAATTTTTATGTCTTGAACTTGAATTGACTGGAGGCTGCGTTCACAACCTACGCTCGAGAGTCGAGCGCGCTCGGAGTGCAACTAGGTCGTTCACAGTGTTGCCAGATAGGAAAACCAAAATTACAGTGTTAGAGCCTTGAAAATACAGTGTTTACAACAAAAATACAGTGTTTGTTTAAATAAAAATGCAGTGCTTTTTACAGTGCAATTCACGTACAATTTTTATTTATTTCTATTATCTTACCAACTAAACATTCCGATTATTCACTATCACTCTCGTTTAATCCAACTCCTCTCCCTGTTTTATAAATTCCCGAGTCAAAGGCTTCGCATTTTGTCTGTTGGGATAAAACTCACGCAGTTACCACCGTGGCGTGAAATGGCTTGTTTTGCCAACATAATTTCCTTTGATTGTTTCAGTAGGTAATCAATCGATTACGCTGAACATTCTTTCACATTCAGCATTAGAATTGGGAAGAGCCAAAACGTTCAGCATAAACTGAGCAATCGAGCTGGACTCCTTTATCTGCTTTACCTGAAATTAAATTAGTAACGTATTAGGCTAGAATCCAAAAATTACAAAAACAAGAAAAACTTCCTAAAACTATTTTACTCACATTGTGCCAAAATTCGTCAGGTCGTTGACTGGTATCGAATTCTCTTTTTAATTTCGGCAATTTGCGCCACTGGTCGTCCAGTTCTTAAAATTTCTTCAGAAAAAATACTATAGACAAATTTGATAGAATTCGCGACAAAAAAAAGCGGGAGTGTATTAATTGTAAGGGGTGTTTTTAGGGTTCATAGCGCTAAGTCATCATCATCATAAATAGATTTTATGTGAGTAAAAAAATACAGTGCTCTCCATACACTGTTTTTTTAGTAATACAGTAGACAGTAGATGGCATAAAAATACAGTAGATCTACTGTAATTACAGTGCATCTGGCATCACTGGTCGTTCATAACCTCAGGAGAAACGCTCGGTTGTTATGTTGTTATTAACTAGAGCAGCGTTCACAACCTCCGACGGTTGCAACTTTTTACCGGTGTAATTCGATCATTCGATCGACGAAAAACACTCTGACATTGACAGCTGTCATATTTTCCGTTGTCATAGTTTGTTATCTACTTAAATATCAAGATTTCTACAGTAAATTTCAAAATTTTCAGTATTTATCAGTTATCGATCGTAGTTACAGTCAGTAGATACAATTTACCTCAAAGTAACCGCAAAACAAAAACAAAACAAACGAACGTTCGGCAACTGTAACGTCAGTTTTGTCATGATAATGTCAACTTTGACGTATAACCGACTCGTTCTGAACCTTTGGGTAAGTTAAAATTTACACCAAACAACCGCACCCTGAGCCTCTGAACGCACCCCTATATTCCTTAATCTGAGGACTGGAAAAATCAAATCTTTCCTGTTTATAATATTAGTATAGACGAAGAGATTATACATTAAAACCCCGCGATTTTTACATTTTACTAACAGAAGAAAGTAAGACTCGTAGTCTAAAGATATTCTATGACAACATAATATCCGATCATTTAGACAATCGTTTTTCAGAGCGATCATTCGATGACTGACTTTGACTTCTCAGCTAACATGTTAATGATATGTCAATAACTGACATAGACATTTATCAATCAATGTGTCTGGTTAGTGCTGCCAGGGCCCTTGCGTCGTAAGTTACGGTAGGTATCCTGAAAATGTATCCTGGCCGTAGGGAGGGGGGGGGGGGGTTTGTTGGTTCAAACCCCGCCCCGAAATGTTGAGGCACCGTCAAAAATCTAACTTTAATAGATCAAATTTTCTCGGATACATACGGGGCAAGCAGCACATTATCAAATGGTTATTCTCTCTCAAAAACACAAATTTTTTTTCGTCTAATTTCGTCTTTCATTTACAACAGCGCGCTCTGCGTCGTCGGTGACGGGTAGGGCGCCCTCGCGCTCCGTGCCATGCGTTTCCTATTGTGTATCTACATACATTGTATTGTATGTAAGCACGCAGCAATGAATTCTTTTTTAAGTTATTCTCACTAGAAAACTCAAATATTTTTCCACAAAATTCGTCTCTACATTTATGTAAATGAGGTGCACGCATCGCATTCATTTACGGCCGATTCCAGCTAGGCAGGCAGATTGCGACATAACTTTTAATATCGTAAATCAATAGACCTATTTTCTTGTTTTTTCCGTAATTGAATTGTTGTCTTTAGTTATAGCATACTTTTCTAAATTATTTGGTAACGACCGAAAATGTCACAAAAAATTTCGCGGCTCGCTCCACTCGCTGTTAATCCTTCTAAGCTTTTTAACAGCCTTGCGAAAATGTCACAATTTCTTAACTATTTTCAGCGGCCCCAAACACATTAAAATATCGGCGCTCATTCCGCTATTATAATTTTTATTATACTACCACGTGACCATCCAAAAAAAGTAACAAATGTTTTTTACCTTGTTTACTTCACCAAACTTCACTAAAATTTTGCGGGGTTCGCTAATCATAATCTTTTGTCACTCTTGATTCTATTTTAAAGGACATCCGAAATGTCACAAAAAAAATTGCGACTCGCTTCGCTCGCCGTTCAGTCTGTAGCCTGTTGGTCATTTTACCAGCCTCCCGAAAATATGTGAAAAATTTTGCGGCTCGCTTCGCTCGCCATTCATTCTGTAGTAGGGCTTAATATGTTAAGCTTCAAAAAAACTAACAAATTTAAATAAATGTGGCTCACTCAACTCGACGACTTTTATATTGTAGTCATTTCTCAACCATTTCCAATGGCTGCAAAAACTACAATATCTCAAGGCTCGTTCCACTCGCGGTTATTCATGTTTTCATACTAATAAATAGTAAGTATAAACTGTTAATAACCTTCCCCTTAACTACTACTGCTAACTTTTTGTCACCCGAAAGTGCAACGCTCGAAGTTATTTCTTTTTTCGTATTTTTTGTGTTTCTCACATTTTTTCTTTGTTGCTGGCATATTACACCAATCTCCAAAATTATCACCGCAGTTTTTGAAATATTCTGGGCTAGTTGTCATTATTTGTTTTCACACTTTTGCATACTTTTTTACAAAATATTGGAAAAATCTCAAAAAGTTTTTTTTTTTGGAAAGTGCTTGGTTGAAAACCACTCCGGGTACTATCATAACTAGCATAATTATAATATGAAGATGTTGCGTATTATTTCGGACGGGTCTAAGGCTCGACCCCCCCCCCCGAAAAGTATTTCTGGCTACGGCCCTGCTGCAAAACGTTTATAGACGATATTTTTTTATTTACGTGTTTTTGAGGTTGCTAGGAGGCAAAATTCGGAATATAAAGGAATCTATAACAAACACCACAACAGTTCCAATCACGAAGGAAGAAACGTGTGCACACACGCTCAAGATTAATCAAATTTTAATCCATACATAGGTAATGGTTGAACTTGTTACTTTTGTAATGGTGCGTTACATTCTTTAAAGCCAGTTTCGAAGTAGATTCTTCTTCTTCTTATTTCATGTGTCTGTGTAGCTGTGTAGCCATAACTCTGCCAAGTGTCGAATGGTGGTCAAAAGACGTCACTAAAATTTGGCGCCAATTCTTAGCAACTGTCAAACGAGGTTTGTTTTCTTCAGAAGCCACCGAAGTTGTTTATTTCGTTTTGATTTCAGGATTTTAAAGATATAATTTGCTTACGAAAACTAATAAAAACTTGCAATTTAAAATGGAAGACGGTGATTTTGATCAACGTTTGAGAGATTTGCAAAGGGAGTATCTTGAATTCCTGGACGATGAAGTAAGTTGGTATTCTAGACATCTAGAGGTTATGTAGCAACTAAAGCCGCTAAAGTTTCACAGTTATTTAAAAAAATGTCTATTATTTTAGGAAGACCAAGGAATTTATATGGAGCGTGTTAAACAGATGATATCGGATAATTCCCAACGGCTCGAAGTTAATGTGAACGATTTACGGCGCAAAAATCCTGAACGAGCTAAGAACTTACTCGAAAGCGCTTTCGAAGAGCAGATTGCGTTCCAAAAAGCCCTGAAAGAATATGTTTCATCTATTGACCCCACGTACGCCAAGGTGCAGGAAGAATTCTTTGTAGCATTCAGTGGGAGTTTTGGAAACAAACATGTAACACCCAGGAGTTTGACTTCTCGGTAAGTACAAGTGATGTAATAAGTAGGTAACTTAAAAATTCAGAAAATTCTCTTTATTCCATACTTTTTCAAATAATTATGTAAAACTACTGAAGTTTGTGCTGAAATTTTGCATGCATGAAGTTTTTTTTGCCTAGGCCAACATAACATGTTTCTCAAATAGAAATACGCCACAGCCAGAAGCTAGTAACCATAAAAACTAAAGTAGTTGTCATCTGTAATCTCAACCCCACTTGCCTACAAATCATATACCCCATTTTAATAATTAAGTGTATTTCAGGTATTTGGGAAACCTAATATGTGTGGAAGGTATAGTAACAAGGGTGTCCCTCGTGAGACCGAAGGTGGTCCGCAGTGTACACTACTGCCCAGCTACCAAGAAGGTTATGGAGAGGAAATACACTGATCTTACATCCTTTGAAGCATTCCCTAGTACTGCTATTTACCCTACTAAGGTAACTAGAATCAATGTCAAGATGATGATATTTGTACAATCTGCAATTATTTGTTCAGGGTGTTCCGTTTTCTATGTATAATAAAAAATATTATGTATATCAGTTATCTAGTACTTGATAATGCTGTGTGAATTGTCCAGCATTATTTATTATTTGAGATTTTCTGTTTGTATAAGTAACAAGGCAAGGTACCGTAATAGGTCCCTGCCTATTAAAAAATTATGGACAGGATGACGATGTAACAATGAAGGCAGGATGCTATATGGTGCTTGTTAGGGTCATTTCTCCAGCAGTAGTAAAGGCTGATGATGTTCAAATAAGATCTAGGACTTGCTACAAAGATTTTCTTTTCATAGGTAATGTAACCATAATTTTTTTTCTTGCTCAGGATGCTAAATGCTTTAATGACAAATTTTGAGTGAAATTTGAGTACTTTTGTTTCTAAAACAAACAGCACCTTGTTTTTTCCCTTCACTAAATTTGCTCTCTCTGCAAAGCATAGCACAAAAAAATTACATTGAATTTGAACCTGCTCACTTGCATTTCTAATCATCATCTTTTTCACCCATTGCTGAGCATAGATCTCTCTATGATTATGATATTAGCCTTGGTCTTGCATTGTTCATAATCATAACAGTATTATTCAATCAAAAGTGACTCTGATTGAATCATGAACCATTTGGACTAAAGGATAAAATTATTTTTCTCAATTATTATTCTAGGATGATGAAGGCAATGCTTTAGAAACTGAGTATGGCCTCTCCCGCTACAAAGACCACCAGACCCTCACAGTCCAGGAGATGCCGGAGCGAGCCCCGGCCGGCCAGCTGCCGAGGAGTGTGGATGTGATCTGTGATGATGACCTGGTTGACCGCTGCAAGCCAGGGGACAGGGTGCAGATTGTGGGGAATTACCGGTGTCTGCCGAATAAGCAGGGAAGTTTTACTGCAGGAACATTCAGGTAAATAATATGACTATTTTTAGACTTCCTTTTCCCCATTAACGACCACTGTGGCGCGGTGGGCGAAGGTCCGCCTGCGACGCAGGGGGTTGCGGGTTCGATTCCCGCCTCGGGACAAATATTTGTACGATCTGCAGATATTTGTTAAGGGGTTCTGGTCGTTTTCTATGTATAATAAAAAAATATCTATCTATTTAATAAAATTTTGTATTATGTATATCAGTCATCTAGTACCCATAACACAAGCTCTGCTTAGCTAGGGGCTGGATGATGCTGTGTGGATTGTCCAGCATTATTTATTTATTTTATTTATTAAGATGCTAAATTGGTCCATTATTTTGTGTGGATTGCACTGACATTATCTAGCGGGCCTTTGTCATCGCACCAGTTACTCTGGAACCAAATGGTCTGTTGCGTGATCGATGATGGTAAGAAGCCCGCCGTTATGACACTCTTCTAACACGCGTCCCATTGGTGTTGCTAAGCCCATTGTGTGGGATGCTACATGCGTCAACACGTGTGTTGTGATAACCCATTTGTGGGATTTTACATGCGTCCAAACACTGGCGCCGTGAGGGCTGGTGCGGCGGCAGATTTAGCCGAGGATCGTAAGAGACTCAAATGTGCAAATCATCTCTCATCTCTGCAAAATATCAGCTACTTAATAATAGATAATCATCTATTTTTTGCTATACGCGATAAATACCCGTTAAAATAGTACTAATAATTACGTTTTCAGATCGCGTAACCTTAAAATGTTTATTTTTCTCTTCCAGAACAATCCTGATCGCGAACAACATAACCCAAATCAACAAAGACTTCAATATGACCATCACGCTAGAAGACGTCAAGCTGTGCAAACGCCTCGCGCGGCGCTCCAACGTAGACATGTTCGAGCTGCTGGGGAAGTCCCTCGCACCGTCCATCCACGGACACGAGTATATCAAGAAGGCGATACTGTGTCTGCTTCTGGGGGGGATGGAGAAGATTCTACCCAATGGAACTAGACTCAGAGGGTGAGTTTATATTAAACGTTTTTGTCTGGGCTTTGGAACTACTGGGCAATTCTCTCTCGCCGTCGATCCACGGTTCTCTCTCACACGGATCTTAGACGAGAAATAGCAACTAGCTCATTAACGAAGCCACATAGTAGTGATTTAGTTTTTCTCAATCTTTTATGATATTATAGTACCCATTTTTGTAACTGACTACACTTTGGGTTACATTATTGAAGTTTTCATTCGAAATTTTAACCCTGACTAAAGCCTATGTCATCAGGAATAAAGTATATTTCTAATGGAATAAGAATTTCAAATCGGTCCACTAGTTTACGACCCTATTCAATTAAAACAAACAATCAAATCTATCCTCTTTAAAATGTTAGTATAGCAAAAACATATTCTGGTCGTTTCTTTTCGTGTCGTTCTATAGTAATCTATTGTATTATGTATATCATTCATCTACTACCCATAACACATCTCTGATTAGCTTGAGGTTAGATGATGCTGTGTGGATTGTTCAACATTATTATATATTCCAGAGACATAAACATCCTGCTGATCGGCGACCCGTCGGTGGCGAAATCCCAGCTGCTCCGCTACGTGCTGCAGACGGCGCCGCGAGCCATCACCACCACGGGCCGGGGCTCCTCCGGCGTCGGGCTCACCGCCGCAGTCACTACGGACCCGGACACCGGAGACCGCAGGTAGGAACACTTACAACATCAGCTTATAATAGTCCTCTGCTGGACATAGACCTCCCCTAATGAGCGTCATAGAAGGCTTTATTTATCATTCGGGGTTATTCCCCATAATGCCGTGTGGTGCCGGCATAGAATTTCACCACCCCAACTCTTCCCTTGAGTGTCGGTTTATTAATGTTTTTCTATGTAATTTAATCTAATATTTATCTTGTAGGACATTAACCAAAGTGCTGAATGACAGTAATCAAACCAAAATGCACTGAGCACTGTTCTTTGTTAAAAACCTTAGGCTTTGAACAAAGAATATTTCATAAATTTCATAGGGTAGTTTGTGATAAGTACTATCATTAGTTTATTTGATTATCATAGATTAATTCATTGTTTTTAATCTCTATATACTAGAATTTAATATTTTACAAATCATTGTTAAATTTTCCCTATTACTTGATTAATAAATTGACCTATATGTGTGACTTATACAACATTATACTAACTTAATTATAATTCCTCAGGCTAGAAGCTGGTGCCATGGTGCTGGCCGATCGCGGCGTAGTTTGCATAGACGAGTTCGACAAGATGTCAGACATCGACCGCACGGCTATCCACGAGGTCATGGAGCAAGGAAGAGTTACTATCGCGAAGGCGGGCGTGCACGCGACCCTCAACGCTAGGTGTTCCGTCTTGGCGGCGGCTAATCCGGTCTATGGACGTGTGAGTTTGGACTTTAAACCCTAGGCGTAAGTAATTAGATTCAAGATCCGATGTCTCGCACGTGGTCATGGAGCAAGGAAGAGTTACTGTCGCGAAGGAGGGCGTGCACGCGACGCTCAACGCTAGGTGTTCCTTCCTAGCGGCGGCCAATCTGGTCTATGGACGTGTGAGTTTGGACTTTAAACCCTAGGCTTAAGTAAATTAGATTCAAGATCCGATGTCTCTCACGAGGTCATGGAACAAGGAAGAGTTACTATCGCAAAGGCGGGCTCAGACGCGACGCTGAACGCTAGGTGTTCCGTCCTGACGGCGGCCAATCCGGTCTATGGACGTGTGAGTTTGGACTTAAAACCCTAGGCATTATGTAAACTAGATTCAATATCCGATGTCTCTCACGAGGTCGTCGAGCAAGGAGAGTAACTCTACTCAATTTTGCATGTCTAGAAGTTTCCACATAATATACCTCTAAGTCAAGAATACCAAATTTCCAAAGTGTCTCCTCCCTTCGGGTTAGGAACCCAAAACGTAAAATAAATAATAAATCGTTTATTATGGAACATAAAAAATGGTTACAGTATAAAAATTTAAAACGATGCCACCTGCAGAAGTTCTAAAACTGTGTTGCAGATGACAAACACTCTCCGAAGTTAAAGTAGAAGAGTTCCAGGAAAAAAATAACATTAAGATGTCAAAATTTAAGACAAAATATAATACAATATACTTATTAATACCCTAAAAAGTATAATATAAAGTTCTATCTATCAGTATAATTCATCATCTTCAAGACTTTCCGGCTGCTTTTCGCAAATGAACGGTAATATCCAACTGCAGGGCGCGTCGAACAGATTAGCGTTGCCTCTATCAGTGACTCCGCAGAACTCCCCCTCGGGCTGAGTCGCGTTCTCGGGCTGGCCGGGGTGCCAGCGGTCGAAGCCCGCCTCTTTCAGGGTCTCGCCTGGAATTGGATAGTTCACAAAATCATTATGATAAATATAAAGGCCAAAAAGCCTTTATTAACAAAAAAATACAATTATCTATCTAACAAACTACACACTACACTACACTACAAACTAGTATTTACATTCGATACAATTGAGCTAACTGCAGACTGTTACGAACAAACTACAGGTAGCGCAACTGATCCATTACAATACCAGTTGGAAGTGTAGGTACCCAAGATGCTGGCTGTTTTTTTACAATACTATATTATTATTACAATCATATGAAAGTTGATAGGTATAGTATATAAAAAAATATAAAATATACAAAATATCTATATACTTTTGTAATAGTATTGTATTATGTATATCAGTCATCTAGTACCCATAACACAAGCTCTGCTTAGCTTGGGGCTAGGTTATGCTGTGTGGATTGTCCAGCATTATTTATTTTTATTATTTGTTTATTGAAAAAACTAAAGAACGACTTCAAATTCCATAAATACTGTTTGGCAGTGGCATTTATTAACAAAGAAAATTACAGTATGTACTGTAAAAATTACAGTATGTACTGTAAAAATTACAGTATGTACTGTGAAAATTACAGTATGTACTGTGAAAATTACAGTGTGTATGTGGCTTCGGCGATGAATTTCCCATTCAAACGTTATACCAAAATTATTTGTAATTTGAACATATTTTCACCATGATCTGCTGTTATTTGTATTAGAATAGTTGTTATCTAGGTTCCTGCCACAACCTTTTTTGAAAATCTTTATCTACACAAATAATAAGAAAACATGTTTTCTTTGAAATAATCCGATTTCCTTAGTTTCATTTCTATAAAGTATTTTGAAAAACAACTGGCAGGAACTTAGATAAATACAATTATAATAGACCTTAATGTCAGTGTAGAGTTGACTCACCATGAATAGTCATCCAAGATCCACCATCATTGTAATCGTACATTCCTATCGACGCAAACTGTCCGTGTTTCGACGAGATCACGCTATCTGGATGCTTCGCGTATATCTCCCTGACAACGGTGGCTTCCTGGACGCTGTTGATGATGAGCAGGTGGCCTCCCTCGGCTATGCAGGTCCTATAGGCTTGGCGCCAGGTCACACCGCGCCGGTGGAACTTATAGCAGCTGCCCGTGCGGCTGTCTAGGGTGTATTCTGTATCACGGGTGAAAAGTCCAACTGTTTACGTGCGTTTTTGTTGTAAAACTGCAGCTGTATGACTAACTAGCGGTTAGCAGGGGTATTTAACAAAAAAAATATTTTTCTTGAAACAGGCGCATTCTGTAAACGTTCAAATTTGAACTCGAATTCACTTAAATGACCCGAACTGAATTTGAACGCATTTTTGTCAAATTAACAACGAATAAGTGAGGATAATAAATGAGTGTAGATAGAAATGAGTTTACTTACAGAATGCGCCTGCAATTCACAATTTTTTTGAAAATACACTCTAGTCTATTCATCAGGGCAAATTGAGGATTTTTTCAAATCGGTCCAGTAGTTTCGGAGCCGATTCCATTCAAACAAACAAACAAACAATCAAATCTTTCCTCTTTATAATATTAGTATAGAACAGTGGTGATGTTTTATTGAATATTTCATCATTGCGTACTTTGTGAATATGAGTTTAGAGTGAAACTTGCAGCGGCAAATCACGCTAAAGAACGCGGAACGTAACGTGCGTTATTTGCGCTAATGTATAGCATAATTATCATGATAGATAGATAGATATTTGATCTCAAAAGCGACATACGAAATCCGTTTCATTTTTTTAAACGATGACATGTAGCCCAAGAGCTGGTTACTAACTGGCACAAAGCATTATCATTGCCATACAGCGGAGCAATACAGCGCCTTGGGGACGCTTCCGACTGGTTCAGTTATGCTACCTCTAGTTTGTTTGCAGTCTACTGTTACCTCAAATGTTTCAATTGTAAATACTACTTCTATTTTGGTTATTGTAACATTTATTAAAATACTATAAGATCATCAAGATTAGAACCAGTATCGTGCGTGCCGCATCCAGTGATGACCAGAGTTTTGGTCCGTTTCTTGTAGCAGACGAAAGGAAGCACGTTGGTGCATTTCACGTCGCTCATTGTGCCGTTTCCAGAAACGTCCATTGACAGGCAGCTCTCTGAGTTGTCTCGGTTGTCGGGGTCGCCGGCCGCCCATTCTATCGACAATCTGGATAGAGGTACACCTGATAAAAAAAATACATTGTGAATCCAAGTAGGATTGATCATAATTTCATTAGGTAAATTCCATTGTGTCCGAAGCGGTGTCCTACTCTCGTTCCAAAGACTTAGAGATATAGAGCCCTGGAAGGTAGGTTTAGTTTATTCTCAAAAAATATATGTATAAATATACTGTTTTTTTAATAGTAAAAACTCCTTTTTTGTAGTGTTTGTATATTTTTATAACAGTGCCGTAAACAAAAACTGCAAATAATTCATAAGTTACTTTTACCTAGAGTATAGTTCTCTTAAAACAGGTAATAAAAAAAAATTCTACTATAAACCAAATAAGGTAAAAAGTCAAACCTAAAAACATACCTTCAATGGAAGTATAGACACCTTTTGCGAAAGTGCTGTGGACACCCGTAAATATGGAATGCACTGACTCCTCCAATTTCATAAATTCGAGGATCGCATACTTCAACTCCGTAGTCAGAGGCGATACTAGCACTGCTCCTGTGAATATACAGACAAAAGGTTAACAAGAGGGTGGTAACTTCAAAAGAAACGAAAATATGATTATGACAGGCATGTTGTTTGTCGTATCTGTCGTGTTTGTGATAACCCCAGACAAAACACCGATAAACTATGGCGAATGGGCTCTACAAATAGCTGCTTCGTGCGAGTCGAGAGGCTTTTAGATTTTCTGGATGCACACTAATCTGTATAATAAAAACTTATCACAAAATGCATTAGTGGCTAAGCGCAAAATTCGAAACTATGTCCAATTTACCTTCTTTTTGTTTTTATAATATCTTGAAGGCCGAGAAGTTTCTTGTTGCTAAAAGTGTCAGGAAAAACGTATACCAATCCGACCTCGGGTAACGCCGCGGGGCGCAGCTAGTAGTATACATAATGTTGATGAAATGTTGAGAAGTTTAGGATTTGGTATTTTCGTTATTGATGTTATTTTAGTTCATAATCATATTAGTACTTAGACATTATAGTTGCATGACGGCAAATTATTATTCTATTTATTGATGACATTATATCTTAATTTTTGACTATAACTACTTTAGATATAATAACTTTATGACTTATTAAACTAGAATTTAAGATACTCGATTGAATCGGGTGTACCTGTAAGGGTAGAAGTGCATAGTGCATGGTTATAAATAAACTAGCTTTTTATATATATTATTACTGCTTATTTAATATAATATAATAATATGCACTAATGTGCATGGTTATGAATAAACCAGCTTTTGAGCTAATAATAAATAATGTAAGTGTAGAAAGAAGGGTACATCTTGGGTACACTTCTAACTGGTATTGATATGGATCAGTTGAGCTACCTGTAGTTTGTTCGCAACAGTCTGCAGTTAGCTCAATTGTTTCAATTGTAAATACTACTTTTTATTTAGTTAGATCAAAGTGTAGAAGTAATATTACCTTCGTCGTGGCACATCAGTTGCGCCGTTCTCCAAGTTTGCGGCACCCGATGCAGTTTGAACCATCCTTCAGCTGATCTACTGAATGTATAGTCGTACCTAAACTTTGCACCTGTTGATATAACATTGGTTTATTGAAAAACAACTGCATAAAGGATGAATTTTACTAGACCGTAGCGGGCGAGAGCCGTTCCTCGTGTAGTTTATAGTTAGTTTATAGTTTATTTTTTAGTTTATCCTTAACTAGCGACCCGCTTCGGCTTCGGGTGAAATGCTGATACAAAAACCTTCCTCTAGAATACCTCAATCTTTAAAAAAAACCGCATCAAAATCCGTTGCGTAGTTTTAAAGATCTAAACATACATAGGGACAGACAGACAGAGGGAAGCGACTTTGTTTTATACCATGTAGTGATTTCGGGTGAACGGAATAGTCATTTGCCAGTTTGATCTAAAGCCATTATGAAACGTTACAAATAAATATATAAATAATGCTACACAATCTGTGTGGACTGTCTAGCATTATTTATATACATATCAAACTTAAAATCAACTGACTTACCAGCAACATCTGAAAATTGCACAAAGAACAACAAAAACACCGAAAAAATAATCATTTTTCTTGATGAACGCTCTTGGGTAGAAACGACCCAATACTAAAATTCTGTGGATGAGAGCAATAAAGTTTCAATGATAGGTACTGTCAATTAAAAAAGATAACGCAAGGGAATCCCGGGTAAATTATACATATTGACACTTGTCTTGTTATCTGTAAATAATGATGCAAAGTTTATCTGAGCACTTCAACGGATGAAATAAACACTGTAAATGATTACTGTGTAGATAGGTAGAACATTACTTATTGCACATTTAACAAAACAATATAAAGATAAAATATAAAATTTGTTTATTCAGAAAACTTTTGTCTATTTCTATTTCATCTAACAATGAAAACATCAAAAAAATATATATTAAATATGTCAGATAGCGGTCTTATCACTTGGAACTCTCAAAATGCAACTCTAAATAAAACTGGTGTTGAGTAAAATGAATTTTTGTTATTAAAACTTTATTACTTCAATTCAACTCCTACATAAAATTACTTTTATTACCATTGACATTGTGTACCTCTTCTTAGTCGTAAAATAATAAGATAATAAGACCCAAAAGTACACTTAGTTTAACTTATTTGTAATCTTTATAATTGTAGACTCCTTTGTCAATAGGCATTGTTGCCTTCAACATTGTAAAGGAACCAATAACTCCTCTATAACAGACATGATTGAGAAAAACGTATAATTTGCCTAAATATTTATTTATTGCATTCATGTCTACTGTACGTCTAAACCGTCTGCCCCGGCTTTACACGGGTATTTAACAAAAATTTAATTTTTCATGCAGATTCCTAACTTTTTTGTAATATTCTACCTCTATATAACCTATGTTCTCCAGGGAAAATTTAGGATTCTAATGGTGAAATAATTTTTCAAATCGGTTCAGAAGTTTCGGAGCCTATTCAATTCAAACAAACAATCAAAAATCTTTATAACAATTATAATATTAGTACAGACGACACGAAATGCTTCAAAATCAACGTGAAAATTATATTATATTATTTATCAGCTAGTAGGTATCATATTTACAGTATATATACTTACAGTATAAATTCGTCAGCTCACGTCACATTTCTTTCCAGTATGATCAATACAAGACGCCTATGGAGAACATCGGGCTTCAAGACTCTTTGCTGTCCCGTTTCGACCTCCTGTTCGTGATGCTGGACAGCGCTAATGCGGACCAGGATAACATGATCTCGGAGCATGTGCTCAGGATGCATCGATACAGGTACTTAAATATGTTTAATTTGGTTATTGAGATGCACAAAACATAAAATAATCACAAAATACGGTGAATTTAAATGATAAAGATCTATAGCTTCATTATTATGACGACCTGTGTGGCGTGGTGGGTGAAGGTCCGCCTGCGACGCAGGAGGTTGCAGGTTCGATTCCCGCGTCGGGCCAAATATTTGTACGTACTGCAGATATTTGTTCAGGGTGTTCTGGTCGTTTTCTATGTATAATAAAAAATATCTATATATTATGTAATAATAATATTGTATTATGTACGAGTATATCAGTCATCTAGTACCCACAACACAAGTTCTGCTTAGCTTGATGCTGTGTGAATTGTCTGGCATTATTTATTTAACAACTTAATGTGCAGTGCATACAGAGTATCAATATGAACGAGACATGCAGAGCAAACAACTAAAAATATTAATTTTATAACAATGTTCAGGGGATACCTATTACCTAACTTTTAACTAACTTATAGTACATCTACACTTTCACAATTTTAAGCATGCAATTACAAAACTTTAGTGATTTTAGAGTTCTAGTTAATTGGTACTGGAATGATTTGTGATACAATGATTGCATGGATAAACTTCAGGATTGCTTTGTTGGTTTGAATTTTTTATAACTTGTAACTTGACTAAATTGTGTATTAATTATCCTACTTAACGTACGAAATACAAAAATGAAAACTATTAATAACCACTCTACGATTTCTTGGCCAGGCATGCAATAGCGTCATGCGACGCTCATTGTTTCTCTTATCTATCTACGTCTGGCTTTATTTTAGTCCTCATTATGTACCTACCTTTTTGGGGGTCACTTATTTGTTACCTACATGTTTGGGAGGTTTGTTTTCTAGATTGGTAAACGCCGCCGTAGATCTACCGTAACTTAACCAAATAATATTGATAAATAATGTCGGACAATCCACACAGCACATCTAGCCCCAAGTTAAGTAATACTTATTTTTAGTTACCAATGTATACTCATTCTTAGTGGACTTGTTTGTTCTTTTTGAGTATAAATAAAGATATTAAACCGAATTGATGGCGTAAATGAGCATATAATTCTGAGATGCACTGCCATCGTTGGATGGCATTACTAATTAATTGACAAATTATTTAAAGATTACAAAATCACAGGCTTTGTTATTGCTATCTGACATTGCCAGCTCTCTATTTTCTGAGTTCTGAGCTCGCTTCTGAATACGCTGATTTTATAAAAATACTAGCGAACCACTCCGGCTTTTCTCGGATCCAATGCTACACAATAACGTTCCTCTTCAATCACTCGTATCTATTACATAAAACCGCATCAAAATCCGATGCGTAGTTTTAAAGATATATCATTATCTAATAAAAATTATATATCTAAGGATACATAGGTCAAACAGACAGCGGGAAGCGACTTTGTTTTATACTATGTAGTGATACTCGCAAACAGGTTTTAAAAATGTAGTTTCAGTAACTTCAAACTTGAATGTTTCAGGAATCCTAAAGAGCAAGACGGTGAAGTGCTCCCCATGGGGTCATCAGTCGAGATGTTGTCTACTGAGAACCCGGACAATGATGAAGCAGAGGTAAGAATAAGAACATCTGTGGCCGAGAATACAAAGGAAATTAGGTGGCAACGCGTTATGGTATCTATTCAACCGATAAAGGTTTTATTGAGCAAAATTCGTATTTGGTGACGCATACTATAGAATTTCACCACCCCAACTCTTCCCGTGGATGTCGTAAGAGGCGACTAAGGGAAACACACCGGGGGGTGGGCAGCAGCGCCCTCTGCAGAACAACCACCGTACTGCGATCTCCAACCCGCATGCCCATTGTGGGGATTATGGGCAATAACCCCCAAATGATGAATAATGCCATCTATGGCACTCATTTGGGGAGGCCTAGAGGTCCAGCAGTGGACTATTATAGGCTGATGATGATGATGAAATGCTCCAGTTTTAAATGATCTAACATATATCTATTTAAAATAATGACTCATTTTGAGCGTCAGATATTATTTCTTCTCATTCGTATCAAAAATTAGGTTCGACAGAATACGTAACTAAGCTTCAGCGATACTAAACCTAGTCGCTGAATGTGAAAAAAAATGGCGGATGTTAAAAAAAAGCTGGAAAGCGGCAGTTCGGTCTTCAATTGTTCTCTTGTGTTGTAGAGTTTTGTCAAAACTCATTGTAATGAGTTTTAACGCCTGATTTCATAAAAGAAGAGGGTAAAGCAGTAGTGGCAAAACTTTTACTTCCTTGTTATCGTAATGAAAAGCAGTGCTTACATCGGGTGAAAGTAACTTATTTAGGTCCCACGAACTATTGGCGCCAAACCCAGTCTCAGGACTAAATAAGTTACTTCCAACCCTAGGCTAACAATTTACTATTATAGTTTTACTTCTCACATTTTTCATTGCTTATATAATTTCCAGGAAACAAACCAATCAATCTACGAGAAGTACGACCCGCTTCTCCACGGCAACACTCGCAGCAAAAAGGACCAGATTATCAGCACCAAGTTTATGCGCAAGTTCATACATATCGCGCGGCTGATGAAGCCCAAACTGACGCAGGAGGCGTCTGATGCGATCGCGGATGAATACGCCAAGCTGAGGAGTCAGGATATGATGGAGAGCGACGTGGCTAGGGTGAGTGCTCTATTCGATAGCGGAAAGTCTTCTCAAATCGGAAGGATGCGATATATTTCTATGGCGCTCATTAGGGGAAGCCATGTCTTTGACTATTATGGGCTGATGATGAGAGTTTGGTTTGTATTATAATGAGTTCATCTGATTCAGATATGCATTTAGAAAAGAACCTCTTCTTTTATTTTTCTTTTAAAAGCAGTAGTGCAAAACCTTTACTTCCTTGCATTCATAATGAAAAGCACAGTGATTACTTCGGGTGAAAGTAACTTATTTAGTCCCTCGCCAAACCCTGTCTCGGGACTTAATAAGTTACTTCCTACCCTAGGGTAACAATGTACTATTTTGGATACAAATAAAGATTCATTTCTTTCTATATAAATGTCTCACAAAATGGAACAATCTTTCCATTAAAAGATTGTTCCATGGTCTATCCCTAGCATATATGCGGTGGTAGTGAGTCAAACTTGCAGCCTTTGCCGTGTCAGTTCAGTAAAATAATTACCGTGTAAGTTCAGTAAAATAATACCAACCTAAAATTATTAATACCAACATAATTGTGTTATTGCAGACTCAGCCCTGATTAAATACCAACATAATTCTGTTATTGCAGACTCAGCCCTGATTAAATACCAACATAATGATGTAATTGCAGACTCAGCCCTGATTAAATACCAACATAATGATGTAATTGCAGACTCAGCCCTGATTAAATACCAACATAATGATGTAATTGCAGACTCAGCCCTGATTAAATACCAACATAATGATGTAATTGCAGACTCAGCCCTGATTAAATACCAACATAATGATGTAATTGCAGACTCAGCCCTGATTAAATACCAACATAATGATGTAATTGCAGACTCAGCCCTGATTAAATACCAACATAATGATGTAATTGCAGACTCAGCCCTGATTAAATACCAACATAATGATGTAATTGCAGACTCAGCCCTGATTAAATACCAACATAATGATGTAATTGCAGACTCAGCCCTGATTAAATACCAACATAATGATGTAATTGCAGACTCAGCCCGTGACAGCCCGTACATTAGAGACGCTGATCCGACTCGCGACGGCGCACGCCAAGTGTCGCCTCAGCTTCCAAGTCACGGAGGACGACGCTATGAAGGCCATCCAGCTTGTGCACTTCGCATACTTCAAGAAGGTAACATCATTAACAAGTGGCTGTAGTGATCACATTTAGGCCGTAGAGAAAAAGCAAGCACCGTGCGCTATACAACCTCTTTTTCTATTCTGACGCGCCATAATAGAAAAAGAGGTTGAATATACAGCCCACGGTTCAATTATTGAATTTTTCATGCGGATCCCTAACTTTTTTGAAAATATTATATACCTAGCCTATGTTCATCACGGAAAATTAAGGATTCTAATGGTGAAAGAATTTTTTAACTCGGTCCAGTAGTTTCGGAGCCTATTCAATTCAAACAAACAAACAAACATACAAACAATCAAATCTTTCCTCTTTATAATATTAGTATAGATATTGTAAAGTTCCGCACTAGCTACATATACAATACAAATACAAAAATGCTTTATTGTACACCAGAAATAGAACATTAAAAAAAGACAAGTACAATGGGCGGCCTTATCGCTTAGAAGCTATCTCTTCCAGGCAAGCTTTGGATGGAAATAATTTATTGGATATAAAAAATGCAGGGGGGGGGGTACCAGATTAATATACTATAGAGGTATATATCTATTAGCTATTATTACTCACCTTTAAGCAATAAAGCTTTATTAATCTACAATCTGTTGAAACTGAAACGTTTTGTTATTTAAAACAGGTGCTGACAAAAGAGAAACGTCAACGCAAGCGGCGCGCGTCCGCCGACGACGAGGCCGCGTCGGACGGCGAGCCGGCCTCGCAGCCGCGGCCCAAGAGGTCCAAGAGAACGGTTAGTCACTAAACTAATATAGTTATATCATCATCAGCCCACATCAGTCCACTGCTGGACATAGGCCTCCCCTAATGAGCGCCATAGCGCCCTGTCCTCAGCTTGTCGCAGCATCTGCCAGCAGTCTTTCGCAGATCGTCATCCCACCTGGCCGGATCTATTTATATGCAGTGCCATAATTAGCTGTCCGCCCCGGCTTCGCAGGTGAATGCTATATGTGCGTGCTAGTTCAGCCAAGTTCAAGAAAAGTTGTTTGACTCTATGTGTAAAAATATATATTAAATACTTAACTAACTCTAACTGAAACTGAACTGTAATGATTGGTTGGAAGGAGTAATTAACACGACTGTAGTGGGTTTGAATACTGAATGTTTATTGAGTAAAAGCAAGGCTTTATATACTATAAATTTACCTCTAATTTTGATTTATTAATTCCTTATCTTCGTAATTCGATATGCTTATTGTTTTACGAATAATGTTATCTATTTTCTTATCTTAAAGATTCTTCGTAAGTAATCCGATATGTTTACATTGCATTCAATTAATCTATTTTTCTTATCTCTAACTAGGTCATAGAGTGACGTCGTACATTAGGTATGCACCTACACTACAGAACGATCGCTCGGTATAAACTGTATCATGACATCTTTACCTTCACAAATTCTTAGTGAAAATAGATATTACTATATTCCTATTAAAATATGTTTGAACAGAAAAAGTAACTTCCTAGCTAACCCAATTCTGAATTCTATTCCAGACGGCAGAAGGCACAGCGGATCCGTACGAGTTCTCATCAGACGAGGAGGCCGAGCCGGTGCTCCGCGCGGCGCGCGCCCTGCAGCCCGACCCCGCCGCAGACCGCGCCGCGCCCGCGCCGCAAGGGAAGGGCAGCGTTACTGCTGACAGGTACATATCAAAAATGCACCCCTATCATAGACAATCTTACTCTACAATTATCATCAAAACTAAGCCACTCATCGGCCAATAAATAATTCCAGTAAAAATGGCACAGACTATGTCTGACCTCTGTGACCCCGGGACTATACACAACCTGTCTTTTGGAGGAGTTCCAAAGAAGGCTGGAACTACTCACGTAGATCATAGTTAGTCTGGATTGTGGGTATCTTTTACATAAGTCGTATATAACATAGACGGCCTCTTTGGCGCGGTGAGCGAAGGTCCAACAAACCCGGTACCTTATACCTTCCTTATAACATAGACGACCTCTTTGGCGCGGTGG
>OZ007523.1:1506267-1542928 GCA_963931895.1 Eupithecia pulchellata
GCCGGACTCAAAATAAATTAGCTCTGCAGACCAACATTTCGCGAATATCGGTGAACAGGATACATAAATATGATCTTAAACTAAAGGCCTACAAAGGAAAGTGCATTATTTAAACGAGCGTCTTCGTAAATTGCGACTGGAACGATGTCGGAACCTATTGAGGAGACACGATCCAAAAATATCCTGTTTACCGATGAAAAGATCTTCACGGTGGAAGAAAAGTTTAACCGGCAGAACAATAAGGTTTACGCCAGAAGTTCAAAGGACGTCCAGCCATCTGTACGCAATGTCCAGCGCACTCATCATCCAGCAAGTGTGATGGTTTGGTGGGGTGTTTCCTACGAGGGGGTCACTTCGCTTCATTTTTGCCAGCAAGGCGTCAAGGTGAAGGCACAAAATTACCAAACCGACATATTGGAAGCGGTGGTTAAACCATTAAATGATACGCTATTCGCTGGAAAATACTGGGTTTTCCAACAGGACTCTGCTCCCTCCCATAAAGCTAAGACTACCCAACGTTGGCTGGAGGCCAATTTGCCAGGCTTCATTCGGAGCGAAGATTGGCCCTCGTGAAGCCCTGACTTGAATCCTTTGGATTATTCTTTATGGACGGAATTGGAGCTGAGGGCATGCAGAAAGTCTCACCCAAACCTGGATTCTCTCAAGCGAGCCCTTATTAAAGAATCGAAACGGATTCCCATTGAAAAGATTCGTGCCGCCATAGATGAATGGCGCACGCGTTTGAAGGCCAGCATTGAATGCAAAGGCGGCCATTTTGAATGATTTATTTTTAAATACAGATCTAGATGTCAGTAGTTTTAATTTTAATATCCAATAAATGAATACTCAACTTAGCTCCAAAAATATTTTAGTTTTACTGTGTCTCAAGACTTATGAACACACGAGGTATATATCTATTAGCTATTATTACTCACCTTTAAGCAATAAAGCTTTATTAATCTACAATCTGTTGAAACTGAAACGTTTTGTTATTTATAACAGGTGCTGACAAAAGAGAAACGTCAACGCAAGCGGCGCGCGTCCGCCGACGACGAGGCCGCGTCGGACGGCGAGCCGGCCTCGCAGCCGCGGCCCAAGAGGTCCAAGAGAACGGTTCGTCACTAAACTATTATCTATTTATATCATCATCAGCCCACATCAGTCCACTGCTGGACATAGGCCTCTCCTAATGAGCGCCATAGCGCCCTGTCCTCAGCTTGTCGCAGCATCTGCCAGCAGTCTTTCGCAGATCGTCATCCCACCTGGCCGGATCTATTTATATGCAGTGCCATAATTAGCTGTCCGCCCCGGCTTCGCAGGTGAATGCTATATGTGCGTGCTAGTTCAGCCAAGTTCAAGAAAAGTTGTTTGACTCTATGTGTAAAAATATATATTAAATACTTAACTAACTCTAACTGAAACTGAACTGTAATGATTGGTTGGAAGGAGTAATTAACACGACTGTAGTGGGTTTGAATACTGAATGTTTATTGAGTAAAAGCAAGGCTTTATATACTATAAATTTACCTCTAATTTTGATTTATTAATTCCTTATCTTCGTAATTCGATATGCTTATTGTTTTACGAATAATGTTATCTATTTTCTTATCTTAAAGATTCTTCGTAAGTATGTAATCCGATATGTTTACATTGCATTCAATTAATCTATTTTTCCTTATCTCTAACTAGGTCATAGAGTGACGTCGTACATTAGGTATGCACCTACTCTACAGAACGATCGCTCGGTATAACTGTATCATGACATCTTTACCTTCACAAATTCTTAGTGAAAATAGATATTACTCTATTCCTATTAAAATATGTTTGAACAGAAAAAGTAACTTCCTAGCTAACCCAATTCTGAACTGTATTCCAGACGGCAGAAGGCACAGCGGATCCGTACGAGTTCTCATCAGACGAGGAGGCCGAGCCGGTGCTCCGCGCGGCGCGCGCCCTGCAGCCCGACCCCGCCGCAGACCGCGCCGCGCCCGCGCCGCAAGGGAAGGGCAGCGTTACTGCTGACAGGTACATATCAAAAATGCACCCCTATCATAGACAATCTTACTCTACAATTATCATCAAAACTAAGCCACTCATCGGCCAATAAATAATTCCAGTAAAAATGGCACAGACTATGTCTGACCTCTGTGACCCCGGGACTATACACAACCTGTCTTTTGGAGGAGTTCCAAAGAAGGCTGGAACTACTCACGTAGATCATAGTTAGTCTGGATTGTGGGTATCTTTTACATAAGTCGTATATAACATAGACGGCCTCTTTGGCGCGGTGAGCGAAGGTCCAACAAACCCGGTACCTTATACCTTCTTTATAAAATTGAGGACGTCTGTGGCCGGTGAGCGAAGGTCCAACAAAACCAGTACCTTATACCTTCCTTATAACATAGACGACCTCTTTGGCGCGGTGGGCGAAGGCCCAACAAACCCGGTACCTTATACCTTGTTTATAACATTGACGACGTCTGTGCCCGGTGAGCGAAGGTACAACAAACCTAATACTAACGAATGTTCGCTCGCCTTTGTTACTTTCTTAACCAAATGCATGGGCTCAATATCATTCTAAACTACCTAAAAGACTAATACGCCCCCTGAATATAATTGTTTACTGCCAATAGACCATAACATTTGTGCCAATATTATAATATTATTACATGTCCATATATATATTTTTGGTTTTACATAGAAAACGACCAGAACACCCTGAACAAATATCTGCAGATTGTATAACATTAAAAACAACCCTCATTTCCACCAGACTGGCCCTCTTCAAGACATCTCTCCAGCAACTGTTCCGTGAAGAGCGCGCCAACTCCCTGCCTCTGGACCGGGTGATGGCGCACCTCGACCAGCAGTACTCGCACGCCCCCTTCCAGAAGCCTGAAGTCACCGCGGCGCTGGAGAAAATGACCCAGGACAACCATGTCATGATGGCAGATGATATCATATTCTTGATATAGTTTAACCACTGGGTTTGTTTGGCTGTGGCCAATTGATTGGCTGTTTAATACCTGTTGTAGATGACTGGAATTAGCATTGCAACTGGTTTTGCTATGCTATACTAAGGAATCAAGCTACGCGGGTACTTGATACAAATGATTTTTCGCCTAACAATCAAAATCATGTATTTTATAATGAATTTGAACTAGCATTGCAACTGGTTTTACTATGCTATACTAGTTTGTTATCGAATAAAGCTGCGCAGGTACTTGGTACAAATGATTTTTCGCCTATAACATTGTAACAATGAAAATCATGTATTTTTGTATTGAATTTGAACCATGCAGCACAGCGGTTTGATAATAGAAAATTGATTCCACCGAAATCTGTAGTTCAGTGAACTTGTTGTTTAGTTGTAAGATTTGTACTTGTGTAAAATAATTCTAAGGAAATAATCTCAATAAACTTGATTTTGTATAAAACATGTTTTATTTTAAAACAAATTAACTTATTCTGCTAACCATACAATCATCTAGTTATAAACTATTTCTTCCCCCTGCCCTTGCCCCCTTTACTTTTTACTCCTTTACCCTTTCCTTTGCCAGATTTGTTAATTTTGCCTCCAAACACTTTCTTTGATTTGTTAAATTTGTCGCTCTTAAAGTTACTTCGCGAGCCACCATCTTTGTTTTGGAATCTCTTTCCTCCATCTTGAAAGTTTCTTCCTCCCTTCTTATCTTGGAAATTCCTTCCTCCCTTTTTATCAGCAAAGTTTCTTCCGCCATCTTGACTTCTATTAAACTTTCTCCCCCCATCTTGGTTTTGGAACTTTCTTCCGCCTTCTTTATTATTCTGGAACTTTCTGCCGCCATCTTGATTCCTCTGAACATTGCTGCCGCTTGTGTCGTTATTTTTCTGGAATTTCTTCTTTAGCTTTTTGTCTAATCTCATCTTCTTGAAGCCTCTGGGTTCGCTGTCATCGCCTGATTTCCGTTTTCTTGGGTGTTCACTGAATAAATCTGCGAAGAGATGACATAAACTATAGCATATCAGCTAAACACGATGGTTCAATTGGAAATGTTCCAAATATATCAGCCAAGGTAACTTAAGTCCCAAGTCCATGCGCTCTCATCCAACCGAGGTCTCAAGTTAACTTTGGGATGCTAATGCTAAAATGTTAAACAAATAAATGATGTTGCTTACCTTTCTCTGGCTCAGCCCCGACCTCCTTCCTGTAATAATCCGCGTCGTTATCTTCATCGGTGTCCATATCGGCTGCGTTCTTAGATTCAGCTGCGGCAAGCTCCATTAGCCTGTGAAACAAAGCATGCATAAATCAATCATCATCATCTTCCTATGTTAGTCCATAGCTGGACAAAGGCCTTCCCTAATTAGCGCCATAGCGCCCGGTCTTCAGCTTGTCGCATCCAGCATAAATCAACATAACAATATATTTTTGATTTGGCAGTTTTCTGCCAGTGTTCAGTTTAAAATTTGGTCATGGACATGAGCGGTAAATTTTGAAAAACACCAATCATATTTACTTATCATCAATAGAATAACAGTGCCTGCTGTCTTAAATGAATGTTTTTGATGATTCCAATAAAGTAGGTAACAGTTGGCTGGTACACGAGTCAAATCAATCAAAAAGGTTAGCTTGATGATTAGTACTATTTTAACAGGTTTCAACAGGTTTGCACTCTGTCAAAAAAAAAAAACGCGATAAATAGCGTTTTTTTTTTCTGACAGAGTGCAAACCTGTTGAAACGTCGAGAAGAAAAAAACAATAACGCGTTAATACCCCTTAAAATAGTACTAATCGTTATGTGTTCAGATCGCGTAAGTTTAAAAACATTCAAGGTTAGCTTGATTTTCAAAGCTTTTCGAGAGAGAAACTGCAAAGATATTAAATATCTTTAGCCAACTTATCTTAGAAAAGCCTCCTATAACAATAGTTGATGATGAACGAAATCTTCAAACCCCTTTAACTTAAAGAAAATTAGTAATGTCAAAATTACCTCTGACTCTCAGTTTGTTCTTTCTTTTTCTTGATTCCTTCCATCGATTTCTGTTTGAGTTCCTCTTTCTCCTTTTCCTTCTTCTTTATATTCTCTTCTTGTTGCGACTTGCGCTTCTCTTTTTGTCTCCTGTAAGCAAACAAAAAGTTAAGCTAACCTGTAAATACTTCCCAACCCCAAAAGAAAAGTAGTGATTGCGGAATCACTACAAAGTATAAATTAAATTAGCTAGTTAGCTATAAACAAAAGAGCATCATTCAAGCGAGGAACATTTTTTTGTATGGTTGTTTGTTGACAGTGAACTTCTGTGTACGGTAATTCCGAGCCAAATATTCTTACTTTTTCTCTTCTCTCTTCTTCTTAATAAGCGCTTTCTGTTCTTCTGTCTTCTCAACCAGCTCGTGGTATAGAACCTCTCCATCCATCAAACCATCTTCCACCTGTAAAGATAAGCGTATTATTGCAAGTTCAGATAGCCCAGTATTCACTGAAGAATTGGAGTGAAGAGTAAAAATAACCAGAATCTCGTACCACCTACGCAATTTTGATACCATGATATTATTTTTAAAGTTCCGAAATTGTTTTGGGAAACTTTATGCAGTCGCTTTGTCTGTCCTCTTCATCAAATTTTAAGTTAATAGCTACAGTATTGCCGAGATATTTGAGATTGAAAATGGACATACAAATAACATAAGCAAGACCATAAGGGTTTCAAAAACGATCTCGAAACCCTAACTATGAAAACCTACCTTTAAAGCGAATAAAAGAAAACCTAAAAAAACTTACCGAACAAAGGAAGCCTACCTTTATTAACTGGAAGGATATCCTAGGGCCGAGCTCAAACAGTCTGATAGCGGATTTGGACTCCGCGGCGGCGCCTCTCGTGGCCAACGACTGTGGCAGCACGATCTGAGAGGCGGGGTCGTCTTCGAACTCGCTTTCTGACATCATTGCGGCCCTAAGGAGAGGCATGACATGTTTAATTTCTTCTAAAATACAAAGGAAGCAATCTTTGGATAGTTTACTTAGATTTTCACGCATTATAGAGTTTACAAAGAAAAATCTTTGTCAGTTAAAAATTATCTTATAGCGTAAACGCATTTTCTCGAAAGAATTATTTTTAAGTTCCTCTAACTAACTGGTATTGATATGGATAAGTTGAGCTACCGTTCGTTTGTTTGCAACAGTCTGCTCAGTACTGTTAGCTCAGTAGCTTCTAGCTCTAATCTATACTAATATTATAAAGAGGAAAGATTTGATTGTTTGTTTGTTTGTATGTTTGTTTGTTTGTTTGTTTGTTTGTTTGAATTGAATAGGCTCCGAAACTACTGGACCGAGTTTTTTTTTTTTTTTAAATCTTTATTTAAAGAGCTTAATCACACTGCGATTATGTCGCTCTAACTAATTAACAGAAAAGAGAACAAAAACATAATGATCAATTTTAGAAAAACTTAACAAATTTAACTTACATCTACAAAAGTATTTAAACAAATAATAACATTAAGTTCAGCGCCGATCGGCCTGATCGGAGCTGAACTTGATGTTGTACAATTTCACCAGATTTTTGACTTCTTCCGAATCAGGGATTGATAAGGCTATATTACAATCAGCAAATTCTTTTAAAAAATATTTACATTTTTCTGTACGGAAGGTGTCGTTCTGGACACACTCCATGAGAACGTGAAGTACGTCCTCCAGTACTCCGCACGAGTCGCAGTTAGGAGAAGGCACTTTTCCCATAAGGAATGCGAATTTCTTTGATGGAATGTGTCCAGTACGCAGCCTCAAAATCACTACTATATCTTTTCTAGACATCTCATTATCATTAATCCATGGAATTCGAAGAGGTTGTGGCTGGACAGTTTTGTACCAAATCCCTATTTCTTTCGAGCGTAAATCGAAATACTCTTTCCACAAATCATAACACTGTCTTCTAATTAGATAAATACAGTCGGCATAATATGGAAGTATGTTATAGTCTACCCCTTCGCTAGTAGCCTGCCTAGCTAATAGATCAACTCGCTCGTTATTTTCAATTCCACAATGAGAAGGAATCCATTGTAGAATGACAGATTTTGATGTAGATATTAAATCAATTATAGTGTTAAGTACAGTGTAGGCGATAGGTGTACCTCGGACACCCGTAGTACAACGAACCACGTGTTGTAGCGCACTTCGGGAATCCGTAAATATGACTATGTTGCTTACATCGAGGGACATCGCGTATGACAAAGCCTCACTAATCGCAATAAGTTCAGCCTCCATAATACACATGTTTAAAGACGTAATTTTGAATTGTTGACTAAGATTACATTGTGGATCTAAGAAAGCTGCGCCGATTCCAACTGTATCCTTAGAACCATCAGTAAATATTTTGTAAAAAATACTATACTGTTGATTAATGAAGTCCTGACAAATCGACTTTAAGTTATAACTAGTAAAATCGCGTTTAGGTTTATCAAGGTTTGGTATGTTGCAGCAAATAACGTTGTCTAGGTCTACACTACTCACCCAAGTACTCATCGCAAACACCTCCAGCCGGCGACTCGCGTAAATGCGTGTGTCAGCTAGATATGTGTACGACAATAAAATCAACGGTTTTCTTTTGTTTCGCCAGTACCTGCTATCTTGACATTGAGACAGCTCATCTAACAAAAGATTGGTTGTATTATTTTCACGAGATTTAGTTTTCAACATGAATTTACCCGCTAAGTATGTTCTTCGTACATGCAATGGAGGGAGACAGAGTTCACTCTCCATTGCATAAATGGGAGTAGTTTTAATAAAGCCTCCTATTACTCTTAATGATTGATTCTGTATTTTGTCTAGTTTATAAGTAAGATGTTTACTGCAATTGTCAAATAAAAAACTTCCGTAATCAAGACGACTTCTAATAATAGCTATATACAATCTTCTTAGATGTTTGGGATGTACCCCCCAACCCGAACCTGCTAAAATTTTGAAAATGTTTAAATATTTGGAAATCTTGTCCAATAATTCAGCAATGTGCTTATTCCATTTCAAAGAACGGTCCAGCCACATTCCCAAGTATTTCACAGCACCGACTACTTCTATGGGGTTATTATCCAAGTTAATCGCTATCAGGTTTCTATTTACACCTTTCTTAAAAATACAAATCTTCGATTTAGAAGGTGATATTGTTAATCCTAAATCACTAAGCATCTTACACAGGTGAGTCAAAGCGCTTTGTAACTCATTTGATGCAGTACCAGGGTTCTTATCAGTTATATACAATGCATAATCATCTGCGTACTGTGAAATGTTAACATTATTAATGTTCCTACAAATTTTATATGTCACAATGTTAAATAATAAAGGGGACAGAGGGTCCCCTTGGGCTAAACCTCTACTAGTACTTCTAGAAATTACATTATTATTGATCTGAATACTTAAATGCCTTTCCTTCAAAAATGACCACAAGTATGTACATATTTTTGAACCAACACCCAGTTCGTTCAAAGTAGAAATCAAGACCGTAACGTCAACATTATTATAAGCATCTTGTATATCAACAAAACAACCCAAGGTTATCTGATCTTTCGAAATCCTAGTTGGATTCTTGTTACTAAATTGGTAAGATTATCTAAACATGATTTCGTTTTTCTAAATCCCGTAGTTTCCTCAGAGAAAAAATCTCCATTTTCCATAAACCATTCCAGCCTTTTAGTAATCATAGAATGAAAAATTTTGCAAAGGCAAGACATAAGTGAAATGGGCCGTAAAGCCGATACGGAAGAGGAGTCACGTCCTGGTTTGGGAATAGGTATAACTCGTATTTCGCGCCATTGGTGAGGCACAAAACCACATGAATAGAACTGGTTGAATAATCTAAGAAGAATGTTAAATGCAATCTCTGGTAAATTCTTGATCATTGAATAAGAAATGGAATCCACTCCAGGTGACGTATCCTTTGATTTGATACATCTCTTTAGTTCACACAATAAAAATGGGGAATCTAATTTACTGTGGGTACCATTAAATGAAAAGACTGGGTTTTTTGGGCAAACATAGTCCGGAGTCAAATTACGCAATAAAGTATTCGCCATTGATTCATCAATATGTGAAGTAGGAGAATTGTATCCTTTCAACCACTTCATCTTACGCCACATTTCAGAAACTGTAGTGGATTCGTCAATAGAAGAACAAAAATCACTAAAACTCTTAAATTTAGCTCTTCTTAGAAGTAGTTGAGAATTTCTGATTTTGTCTTTTAATTTATTTAAATTATCGGGAGTAGGATTCCTTCGAAAAATAGTAAGGGCTAGACGTCTCTCTGCAACTGTCCTAGAAAGATCGGAATTCCAATAATTCTTGGGCTTGAAATGTTGAGATGGATTATGACTAATTTTGTATAAAGGAATATTGACATCAGCGGCCTCATTAATTACATTAAGGAACGAATCATAGCTTTTTTGCAAATCATCATGAATAGGATAATTATTAGATAAATTTAACTTAACAGAATTCCTAAAATCTACCCATTTAGCTTCTTTAAAATTGCGCTTCTTAGTACATTGAGGATTAATATTCCTGTACGAAGTTTTAATTTTAATTAATAAATGATCGCTACCTAATGTTTCATTAGTGACATTCCAATCAAAACACAAAGCTATATCAGACGATGCTGTAGAAATATCCGGGGAAGATTCCTGTAGAATTCCATTCACATATTTAAAACGGGTAACTCGACCATCGTTTAGAGAAACAAAATTATTTTCAATTAGGGAATCAAAGATATTATTCCCTGTCAGGTCAGTCTTACAAGACCAACTGGGGTGATGCCCATTAAAATCACCCAGAATTAATGTCTTATTAGTTTTAAAAGAGAACACTTCATTCCAATCGCTAAGGGAAGTTCGTATTGATGGCGGACAATAGACAGACATTACATATTGAATGTGTAAACAGTTCAAAATTTTGATACAAACAATTTCTATTCCAGGATTAGTTAAGTTCAATGATACAAGTTGGGCTTTTACTGATTTATGAACTAAAATTGCCACTCCTCCATAGGAATCTAAACGATCTTGACGAAAGATGTTATAACCGCTAATCTTAAAATCAATTTCACAATTTAACCACGTCTCGCTTAGAGCTGCAATATGTATTGACTCACGACATAGAAATTGTTCTAGTTCCACTTGCTTAGGTTTAACACTCTGTGAGTTCCACTGTAATATGTTAAATTTAACTAAATCCATTATAAACCGAAAAAGTTTTTAAAAGGCAGATCACTAAGGTACTGCCTTGCCGCCGATGTCAGCCACTCAATCAATAAGGAAACTATTTTATTAATCTTACCCTTCATGCCATCCTCACACTCTGAAAAAATTATTGCACTCAACTTGGCTATGAGCTGTGCGAAACTCATGTTGGTTGTACGATTCTCAGTCTTATCTACTCTCTGTCTTCTAGGTCTCTTTTCATTGGCCGATTGATCTGATAGGGTATCTTTCTCGCATTCAGACACCGACGAAACATCCCAATTAAACACTTGATCATTGTCCAAACGACTTCTTTTATTTTTCTTTTTCTTAATCTTCTCTTTAGGTTGAGATGCATTCACACAGATCGGTTGAGATACCAGGTCACTATCACGCTGAGAATGATCTCTAGTCGGCTTTGTCTTGACTGCACTTGCGTACGAGAAGTTATACGAGCTTGTTTGTGTCGTAGGGGCAGGGGCGGACTCAGGCAAATCAAATGTGGGTATCGTTACAGGTTTGTCGAATGAAACCGGAGGCTCTGGAGGAACATACACCTGCAAGGCTTTCCGATAAGAATAATTGTTTTCTGCCATAAAATCTCGTAAATATTTTTCTTTTCGGAACACGGGGCACGTTCTGTCCAGCGCGGTGTGACTACCGGCGCAGTTGATACATTTATATCTAGTAGATTCACAGTTCTCGTGTCCCTTTCCACATTTGGGGCATGTTATTTTTTTCGACGGGCACATCCGTAGTAAATGCCCAAATCTCCAACACCTGGAGCATTGAGTTACAGGAAATACGTAGGGTTTTACGTTGATCTTCATCCCATATATGTATACAGCGTCAGGCAACGTCGGACCCCGAAATGCCAATCGAACCGATTCGCTGTCTTCCCATCCCGAGCCATCCTGTATTCTACGCCTCAGCCTTTTTACAGCCATTAATTCAGACTCACTTTTGATAATCTCCATCATTTGTTTTTCTTCTAAATCTGTTTCTATGTTTTTAATAACTCCATAAGAGGTAATCACTTCGAGAGGTTTTTGAATTCTCCATCCTAGGTCCTGCAAAGCTTTGCATCCGATTAATTTTTCGGCGTTCTCAGAGTCATCGAATTGTATAAAAACCTTGAACGGGTTTAGGTATTTCACACGAGAAATTTTTTCAATTTTGTGGGTATTCAGTAATTTAGCCATGGCAAATTGTTTAGGCAAATTCTCTGAACTACTAATATAAACATCGGTCTTCTGTGTTAGTTTTGCATTCTTTCTAGAAACCACTGGAATCCATCGTTCTTCACTCTCATCGTGTCCTCTTTTACTTTGTTTCTTAACAACAATTTCCTCCGCATCCATCAAAATGTCATTCGTTATTTCGTCCAGGTCCTCAAGGTCGGAAGGTAACGGTGCCATCATCAAGTCACTGCATCCACTGTTCACATTCAAATCATTCCTCACATCTTCACCGATCGCGTCTTCCGCCATAGTGCATAGCGTGCACAGGCGAGTGCACGTTACGACACGTTCTCAGCGAAATAACCGGTTTGAGCGCGCGCGAAAAACAAAAGACGAACGTGTGTGTCTCGTTCCAATGCTCACAGCAAACTGTGGACCGAGTTAAAAAATTCTTTCACCATTAGAATCCTTAATTTTCCGTGATGAACATAGGCTATATAATATTTTCAAAAAAGTTAGGGATCCGCATGAAAAATTCAATAATTGAACCATGGGCTGTATATTTAACCTCTTTTTCTATTATGGCGCGTCAGAATAGAAAAAGAGGTTGTATAGCGCACGGTGCTTGCTTTTTCTCTACGGCCAGTGTCAGTTTTGGAATGTCGAGTCAATGTCAAAAACCCCAATGCTGTTAAAAAAAGTAAAGATCCGTATGAAAACTGTGAAACCCATCGTTTTAGTGTGTATAATTTCTGAAATTTTTGTTTAATACCCGTGCGAAGCCGGGGCGGGCCGCTAGTTTACTAAATATAATTGTAATTTTCTTTGCTAATAGGTTTTATTATGTATTGGTCTTGTACACCTTCGTTGGCAACATTATCTCCTTCCGAGTGAGATTGTGGGCAAAGGTCTATGAATAAAAAAAACTAGATCCGTCAAGTGCGAGTGTAAGGGCGCCTTCAAATTAGCCGCAAATTGTCGCGCGTAGGCAGCGCAGCTGCGCGCTGCCGATTTGCGGCTAATTTGAAGGCTCCCTAACTCGCGCGCCATGGGTCTCAATTATGGTGGCAATTGTAATAATTACAAGATTGTCTTTCTTAGTGTGTTTGGTTATAATTATCAACAAACATTAAACCGAAAGACAATCAAAAGAAGAAAAAAGTACAATGAAAATACTCACTTTTCGAAAAACTCCGACATATCCTTGCAGCGGTTGAGATTCGGTATCTTTCCCTGGACCATTTTCTTAGTTCCCTTGTTGAGGCCGACCGGCGTGGCTCTGATGACGTAGTGACGCAGGTCTATCAGCTTTGTGGCAGGGTTGTAGTTCATTAGGACACAGCGGCGGATGTTTTTCAGTTTTACCTAAAAGTAGACATTTTATTAAACTTTTGAAGTTTGGGTTATATTTTCCGCAAAATACTCAAACGCAACTCAAATTTAAGCACGTCGCTATTAGCAGTTTACGACAGCTTTCAAACTTAATCCGTCAAAAATTTGTCATTTGACACTCAAGTAATCTGAGTTACGTTTGACTATTCGGTGGTTAGATGATTAATTGTGTGAGAAGTCCTGGATTATATTTATTCTAACTTTTTTCTTGTTCTTTCAAAAGCTGTACACTGAAAAGGTATGGTATGCGATAAATAAATCCTACTTATATATAAACGCGAAAGATTGTAAGTATAGATGGATGATTGTTACTCTTTCACGCAAAAACTACTAAACGGCTTTTGATGAAACTCTGATGATCTCGATTAACAAATAAGTTAGACTAAGGGCCATTTATTATCCCGAAAATCCCACGGGATCGCGAGTTACGCGGGTGAAACCGCGGGCACCCAGCTAGTAGGCCATAATCCAGCTAAAATTAATACCAGAAGGTACTTACGTTAGTAATGTTGATAGTAGGAAACATGTTCTGGAACATGGATGCCATGAGTTTCATGTGCATGCCTTCTCCGGAGAAACTATTGAGGACAATCAGCGGGGCGGACTGGAAGGCCCTCATCATCACATACTGCTTCTTTAGCGAGGATATGACGTCGCGGGCCAGGCTGTACTGAAAAGATGTTCTAATTCTAATTCTAAGTGGGGGAAGAAGATCTGCGCTGACATCTCAGTAGATATTGTAAATATACAAACAATATATAATTTATATTATTTACATGACTGTTTGGCAACACATCTGCAATGTAGGAGGTTGAAGGTTTGATTCCTGCCTCGAGACAAAAGTTTGCAATGTTTGTACAGATATTTCCATGGGTGTTCTAGATGTTTTCTATGTGTAAACAAGATCCCTCGCCAAGAGATTTAATCTTTTGTCAATACTGTATACAAATACTAGTTACCAGTTACTTTCTAGGTAAGTTCTGGTAATTTTTTCTATTCTTTTCAATGTGTTTAAAAATGTATGAAACTTAGACAATTTTGAAGAACCATTTTGAGATGTCAAAATATACCGTTGATTTGATTTTTCCCCTTTCAAAATTACTGTTTTGACCTTTTTCCAAAAGTGTTCTTTTTAAAGACTTCTTGATATTTTTCCTGTAAAATATGGATCCATATCTACAAAGTAAAGATTGAAAAAAGGACCGACAAAGCAAGAAGAGGGTTCGAACTGATTTGCATACCCTAAAAATACTTTTTTATGTACTGCCTGCCTTATGTAAATCAGTTATCCAGTACCCATAACACAAGTTCTGCTTACCTTTTGTATGAATTATCAAGCATTATTTATTAATTATGTATAAAATTCATTCTTACATGGTGTAATTTGAAAGTCAGTGTAGGTCCCCTGGGTAGTCTAGCTAGCCGCATGTAAGAACCCAGCTCAGTCTCCGTAAACATCATCAGGTGAGAAACATGTAGATATCCAGATATAGACACAAAGTCCTTTATTGTGTTCTTCTTCCTTTCCTGTAATCAGATAATATTTTTTGTTAAGTGTTTTACTATATCTATACTAAAATTATAAAGAGGAAAGATTTAATTGTTTGTATGTTTGTTTGAATCGAATAGGCTCCGAAACTACTGAAAAATTAGTTCACCATTAGAATCCTAAATTTTCCGTGATGAACATAGGCTATATAAATATTTTCAAAAATGTTAGGGATCCGCATGAAAAATTCAATAATTGAACCGTGCGCTGTAATATAATAATACGCACGCATCTACGGCCAGTGTCAGTTATGGAGTGTCGAGTGAATGTCAAAAACTCCAATGCTGTTAAAAAAGGTAAGGGATCCATATGAAAACTGTGAAAACCATCGTGTGAGTGTTTAGTACCCGTGCGAAGCCGGGGCGGACCGCTAGTATATTTATACACAGGATTCGAGAAAAATGCTAAACAGCACCAAAGGTATGAACAGTGAATGGATAAAACATGTTGTTGATGATACTTTATCCATTCAGTGGTATGAGCAATCTCTTCTAGTTATAATTTATTCAGAGACCATTTGCTATTAATAAATAGCTATTGAGAGAAAGTTTCATGTGTATACAATCTCAGAAAAGAATCTTATAGCACTATAGGTACCAACCTTCAATGCAGAGGCAGTGAAGGGTTCCATAATTTTCCTGAAGTCCTTCGCCAGATCCATCAGATCTTTACTGCATTGTCCGCGGTGGATGACGAACGAATGAGGAGCTTTTACCAAATTCTCGGGCTCCAGTGACTCTTTTGTTGCTGGATTCTTCTTCGCACATTTACCTTTGCGTTTACCCATCGTAGAATTTATACAACTTCACTTTTTCTATGCCTTTACGATTTTTTTGATATTAATGTTCTAAAGAATTCTTCAATTTTAAATTTCTTTAATTTTGTAGGTTTATCTAGCAGAAAGGTGCATGTTGTTTATATTTTAGTTTTTGAGGTTAGAACACACACGGCTGGCTGGCCTGGCACGATCGAGGATTTTTTTTTGTCACTGATGACAATGACAGACCAAATAAAACATCAAAGTCAAATTTATATTTCTGAACGAATCTTGTAACGTAACCTCGGGCAAGGGTTTTGAACAAAGCTTAATTTTTAAAATGGTTGTGCTAACGTTTTATATGCTCTAAGCCGCTAACCTCCGCTAACCGTTGCTATCAAAGAGAATACCTACAATACTATACGAAGCCAAATACTACTCTTTAACTATAGCCGGTAGTTGCGACGATTACTGCGCCAATGTATTCGTCTACATGCCTCACACTACCGTACGTGATTGATCATGGAGAAATCAAGATGGTCGTGGAGCATGGATTTATTAAAAGTACGGATAGAATCCTGTCAAATCAAACTTGAATCTTAGCAATGGCGGATTGACATTGAGTGTCAGTGTATAGAGAGTTGCCAACAGAAGAAAAAATTACCCATAATTTTTATAAATATTCTTCCTAATAATTGTTCACTTATTAATATGAATATGTAAAATTATAATGAATCATTTTAGGTACTGCTTTAGCCACGGTAATCGTGATTATTAGACCTACTTTTTATAATTTTCAATTTACGCCAGCGCTTTATGGTGCTAACTGCAGTGAATTTTAATGTCCCACAAGAACGGAACAGAACACTTTACTTTCCCGGGTTTAAATAGTAACTATGCTAATCGAAGAAATTTCAACAAAATCTGTTCAGGCCTCTGAGTGTGTGTGCAGAAGTAACAAAGATAAAAACATCCAAAGTCTCATTCCATGTCTAATTTTAGTTTGAATAAATTATTCTTTGTGCCTATTAACTGGCTGACAACATTTTCTGCCTACGGCTTCGCATACATTGTTCCTATGGAAATGCCTAACCAATATAATATAAAAAAAAATATAATTATTTAAATGTACATTTGCAGCCATATCTTATTATGATTGTTACTGGGAAGATCAATGAAATGTTATGTGAAAAATATACATTATTCTCATATTCATTGTTTATTGATACATTCTAAATAAAAATTTATGTATTATATAATATAATGCCCGCATGCTTTGACATGAAAAATCTTCATGCACATTGCATGCTACACTTGATTTATTGGGCTTCAAATTATTTTAATTATGAGATTCTCTGATTATGCGAATTCAATTTAACTTCCAATTTTCGTCACCCGGAAATCTGAAAAAATATTGACTTTTAGTTATGCCCCACGGCTATCGTTAATCTCGTTATAACATCTGCGTAGCATGATCGTCACTTAAAGTATTATCCAAATGGGTTCAGCTATTTTGGAGGTTAGCTCAAATAAAAAACAAACATATTTCGAAATTCGTATTGTATAGATATTACAAACTGAAATTCAATATCCTAATTATATTTCGAATACTTAATACATATTATTTTATAGGTATAACCAGGATGATAAAGAAATGCCTATAAACCTGATTCATAATATAAAGTCAATAAAATATTAGAATTAAAACATTTTTAATATCCTCCCACACTTACTGGAAAATTTACATGTTTACATGTTGGCAGCACTGGCGAGATTTTGTGCTTGTAGTTTGATTTATATGTTGATAATAATTTTGCGTCAAATCGATAAAATAAGTTGGTGATATAAGAAATTTATCTACGAAATGTGATCCGGTGTTTTTTATTGACAAACCCATTGTGACTTTTGCAACATCTGACCACACAAGACGGCGTTTTCCGTTTATTTTGGTTTGTTTACAATAGAGTTCATCAGTTGGTGTCTATAGCTGTAATGGCGATGGCCAGCATACTATTTGATTGATTGGCATGCTTGCTTGATTGGAGTGCTTCATTTTATTTTGTTCTGATACTCCTTCCGAACTTATTTAAAGTTTCATGTCGTGGAGTTTATGCTCCTGCTACCAAAGAGAATAAAACCAGTACACTGCTACTATTAGCTGCATGCTTTGCTGCATGTTAGAATAATATATGGCATATTACCTATTATTACAATACGCGCAACGAAAGAAGAGACCTGGCCGATCACGTGGTTATACCTGCGCAGTAGCTATTTCGCAGGCAATTTTGGTGGTATGCAAGGCAAGCGGGGAGGGGCGGGACCGTCGCGCGGTAAGACAGGAGCGTGCGAGGCGAGGTATGGCGTCCGCGCATGCGTATTTATTTAGTCGTGTGTGTGTGTCGTTCCCCGCAGCCCGCGCACACGCCGCTGTGGCCCGAAGTACCAACGAATACAAAAGTAGTTAGTTGTGTTCATTCTTTTTTTATTGTTTTCTTTTGAATATGCCTCGAGGCAAAAGGCTTTAAAACAGCGAAGTAGGAAGATGGTGTTCGACGTTTACAAGTTTATGGCGAAGGAAGCGAAAATATGTTTATTATTAATCCGAACTAATTATTTTATTTACCTATTTTAAGCGCGACTGTACCTGCGCGAAATCCCCTCCACTGGCATCTGACAGGTCTCATCTTTCGTTGCGCTTACTGTACCGTAATAGATAATTATGATATGACCTACCGAACATACAGTAACTAACCCAGAAAACTCCAAGATGATGTGCACCACATCTAGATGGACTGCACAAAGTTTAAAGATCGAAGGGAGGCACTGATGACTGAACATAAATTAAGTAGATTCAATTTAGCCACTTGAACGTCCGGCCCGCGCGGCGACAGGGGGTACACGAACGTTTAAGTGGTTAGGCACAATTATTAACATTTTAGCGGAAACAAAGCCAGCGTCATTCATCAGAGACGTTTTGTTTTTTTAAAATTTTTTTGTTGTTTAAAATTTTTATGCATCAGTGACTCCCTTTAAACATACCTATATCTTAACTGATTAGTCTAATTTTATTGTTTGTTAGTAATTAAAAGTTTAGGCTACGGCTAGGCTAGGACTGACATACTTTTCAAGTCCTTAAAAATTAATAATATTAAAAAAAAAACCAGAAAACAAGTCTTAGGTGGATTTAAATGCACCACTCGCTATCATAGGCTTATCTATAAAACTTGCATCATCAATCATTCTAGCCCAGTATTACCCTCTCTCTGTCACTAAACCCGGATTGGATTATTTGTAAATGTAATTTTTGTATGAGTCATAGTATGTACTCGAAATAAATAATTATTATTTATTTTATTTATGACTAGGACCTAGTTTTCATGGTATTTAAGGAATGTAATAAAAAACACGTCAGAACAAATCAAAACAGCTTTATTTTCCTGCTGGTTCGTTTGTAATTTCCCATACCTACACTTTAAAACATTTAGCATCTCTCTATAATATGCCTCCAATCATCTGCGGCTCATGTAAGTAACGAATAAGACAGAGATCAATTAAAAAAACTTATTTTTTGCCTCGCCTCTCTGCGGAGGTTCGATTTCATCAATTCAATTAAACTGGGAATTTTGTATTTTTGCGTGTAGGTAGGAACATATTATTTAGTTTTATATCATATTATGGTCTCTTCCCTACATAGGCCGCAGTTGTCTAGCATGGCATTAGTAATAGGGTGATAGAAAGGTATTGCAAATTGAAAAAGTACAAAATCTTACTGAAATTGAGACATTACATTAAAAACTAAATAAATACATAACACAATAGATATATAAATTAATGTAAACTGGCTTTAACTGTACAATAAGTCCATACTTGTAAGCAATCTTTTGTTTAAATTATCTCTGAGTTAGATATAATATTCATACATATGAATGGTAAAGTAATAACAAAATATTTAAATGGGAAAGAGAAAATTATTTTATGTTTGATCAGATAAGAGTCTCGGAGAGATCAAAGAAAAATATAATATAAACAAAACTTAGATGTACTTTATGAGAAATAACATAATACCAAACCACAGTACCTAGAATTAGAATAGTCTTCAAAACACCGACTCGCAGAAACATATACCAAATGAAATATTATACAAAATACTGTTCGCGAGTCGGATACAGGCTTATTCATTTATATCTTATTAGTGCAGGTGCGAATATTAAATTCCCAAACTAAGCAACTGTTTTCTTGCATTAAAATGTTTTATTTAGTGTATTTGGTTGTAAATCTCTCAGATAATTTAAGAGCTAATTGCACCTTGTTTGGCGTGACTTAAGGCTCATTGCTAGCTTTAACTATTATCTACCTAAAAACTACAAGTACAATGTGTTGATACATTTAAGTAAAATAGCCAAATATCTGCGCAATGGATTAATATATGGGGCACAATTCTGCAATCCAGTCTTCAATATGACAATGCAGCAAACGACAACACACAGTCGCTGAATCGTCAACTTAAACCCTCATTTAAAAGTATCTCTAGAAAGTGTCATTTATCCCTTTTTATACACAAGTACCCACTTTCATAGAACTCTATCCCTTTACGGTTTGATGGAAGAGAACTCATTTTAGGGTTAAGCTCGCCTTTGCCAATATTTTACATCTAAATGTTTTCTAGAATATTTTATCTTGCAATAAAGAATCAAGTGCCTGTGGTGAGATTGATAAAATAGTTTCAAACTACTCACGGTAGTTTCTTTAATCTAAGGTAAAATATGGGGGTTTATATGATACGGGGGTTGGGTTGGAAGGGGTTGGTTTAGCAGAAAAGAGCCCAAGTTTTACATAAGGCAAGAAAATTTTGTGTTCTCTTGTGAATATCATATTGAAGCTCTTATAGCAACTAGAATACCTAATATTTTCAGAGACTAGGAGTTGTCACGCCAAAATGCACCTTGCTGGATGAACCGAAAACAAAATATACAGAACATCTTATCATAAACGTGCAAAAATACACAAAAAGAAAAAGTTAGCGAGATAACTAGATATAAAGTTCATGTTATTATACAAGTTGTTTTTCGTTTAGAATGGTTAAAAAGCCCGTATTTTCCCTAATCAATTAGCTACTAATCTATAGTCCATTCTATGCTATCATCAGTTAAATACAGTATCAATAAGTCGATTAAAATCATATTAGGTACATCTTAGAGCGAGTCTATAAATATGGGTTTTTGGTTTGATGACTTTTTTTGATATTGTTTGAGCTATGATTGGAAAGTGTGAATTATTTTGACGATGAATATCGTAACATCAAACATTTAACTACAAGACCGCTCTACGAGACCATAATCATGTAATCATACGAAATAAAAATTAAAAGAATTAACTGATTTTTCCGAAGTTTGTAGAGAGTAATCGTTTGTATTCCGAAAAGAGCGCCCCTGGCGGAGCGTTTTGGCAACTCCGAAACACGTGACTTCCTTAACAGTGCTTTACGTAGGTAGTACGTAAAAACTGTTTTTGTCGTAAATAGGAAGAGATATTCGTGCTGAACATTATTACTCGGTAACATAATTATTTTAACATTAAATTAGTATGTGCCAGAATTATGTTAGCTAATTTAGTAAGTTAATAGTTGTGGCATCTTTATTTTCACAATTAAATGGTTATGCATGAATGAATATTATTGACAAGATTCCAGCATAAAGAAATTAGTATTATTATTAAAGAAATAAGCATGAAATACAAGTCAATTTACTATTTAAATGAAGACATGTCATGGCCCTAATGTCATATAAAAGCGAACAAGATTTTAAGTGCAGAAGATAATAACTTTGAGTTCTAGTGGGGCCTAAAAATATTACATCAAACATTTAAAATTTAAAACAACATGAATATGATATATGACTTTGATTAACACACTAATGTAGGTACAAAATGACTATGCTACACGATGAGGGGTGAATTTTCACTATGCAATAAGATGGTTCTTTGTAAAAATGTTGCATGTACTTTACACCATATCTATCTTGGCATATTAAATATCAACTTTGAAAAAAAACGCTACTTTAATGAGTTAATTGTTCATAGTACAGTTTACATGCTCATACAAAGCATCACAAAAATACTACAAAGAATAGTGTAGACAAGAAACAGTTTTTTTTTAATCGAAACAAAAATTCGATAAATTAATAACAAAATAATGTTTATATGCAAAAAAAATATAAGGTATCGCCCGCGCTTTGTGGTGGCGAGGGCGCGGGTAGCGTTCATTTAAATGAGGTTAAACATTTAGATGAACTTCATAAGTAGAGTTGATCTGACGTTTACATCGTTGATCCAAAACTTTGCCGAGTCGTTTAGTGTTGATCCATCTGGAACGTTAAACAAAAATTAAATAATATTTATTTGCAGAAATCTAAGTTAACAATAAAAGTCTAAGAATAGTATAATACTATAGTATAACGAAATGTTTGGCCGAAACCAGCGATCTAAATTCCTATAATCAATAAAAAGTCCTGACTGTAATATTAAGTATCTGAAACAAAAACAATAAATGAATTACTAATCAAAGCTTTAGGCCAAGCACGGGGATTGTTCTCTAGGGTAGAATAGACAATAATGACATCGCATCGCCATACATTGCGTACATTATTGAAGTTGAAGAAACTAATTTCAAATAATTTACGCATTCGATCACAAAGTGACGTAATTTTTGTCTATTCTACCTTAGACAAGAAAGCCCGTGCTTGCCCTACTGGGTGTATGTATTCCGTACCCAAACCCTCTAGACTTCTAGAGAATGTTTGTAAACACTCCTGCCACTCTTTATACGCAATTTACATTACTAGTCGATTTGAGATGCTTTTCAATAAAGATTGCTTAAATGAAGTCTATCTGAAACTCGACGGTAAACAATTGAGTGTCAGATAATTGTGGATTGTTTACAAACATTCTACATTGAGTTTGGCTGGAGTACAGGTAACCTGTATTCTGTGCCCCTCGTGTCAGTTTTGGGCTGAACGCATCCAGTTCTTGTAATTAAGCCGTTCAGTATCAAACCACCACCTGATACCTGGTATCTACCAGCGCTGTAAGTAGTCTAGTGTCTCTTGGAATCTATTCATTTAAATATCTATAAACCAGTGAAATTGGATGAACAATATTTGTAAACAAACTGAACATACTTAGGGGCTAAACTTGAAGGTTATAATTCATCTATGTTAAAATAATTTCATGCTATTTTGAAATTCACTCTGTACACGCATATTCTTATACATACACATGACACTATAGCCATTTATTTTAATTTTTGATATCAATCCTTGCTTATAAACATTTCACATCGAATTTTGCTAGAGTATACACTGACGTCACTACGTCTGTCTAGCTAATATCATACCTGTTCCTGTCCATTCGTCTCCTGGGATTTCATGACGTCCGGCAGGTCCGGGGGGGCGGAGTACGGAGTCAGATCCAAGGCCTCGAACTCGCCATTCTCCTTTCTGCGGAGACAAGAAGAAGAAGCTTAGCAGATAGGCTTTAAAGTAGTGTTGAGAGAAGGCACTGATAGTGTTTAATTATTAAATCAATAATTAATACAACATCAGCCTATATCAGTTCACTGCTGGACATAGGCCTCCTCTAATGTGCGCCATAGGTGACGTTATTTATAATTTGGGGGTTATTGCCCATAATCCCCACACTGGGCATGCGGGTTGGGGATCGCAGTTCGGTGTAGTTGTTCTGCAGAGGGCACTGCTGCCCGCCCCACGGTGAGTAATAATTAACAATCAATTGTGCCTCATCATGGGAGTTGGGGAGGCCCATTGTGTGGGACGCTACTTGCGTCGACACACTTGCGCCCTCCCATCTTCTCGCGTCTGGTCAGATCTGTAGCACATCAGTATTACCATAAAGAGATGCAATACCGCCAGCATCTTGGGTACATTTCCAACTGGTACTGATATGGATCAGTTGAGAGTCTGCAGTTAGGTCAATTGTTTCATGTGTAAATACTAGCTCTTAATTAGCTTTAAAATTGTAATCTTCTTCGTTAGCAAAGATTCTATCATATTGTTTAAAAACTATACTTTCATCTAGTGCTAAACTTCAAGTATACATAATATAATGTATCTTTAAAACTAAGAAACTGCAGTTTTCTTTAATAGATAGAGTGATTCGAGCATTGCACCCGTGGGACCTTTGCTAATAAAACTATAAAGCGTGATCGCTAGAGAAGCTCGTATTGATCAGCCTGCAGGCGAACCGACACTTACAAGGACGGTGCCTCATAAATAAGGTAAAACCTCTTACGGGCTTGCTTACCCTTGGCGAGGAATATTTCTGAGAAACATAGTATTTATTAACCTTTCAAAATTAATAAAACAACAAGCTTCCTTCAGGGTACTGGTACGTGTAGAATTGAGGAAAAGTATTATTTTTTATTAATTTTGAATTTTATATTATAATTTATAATATCAAGTGCTCGGCGAATATGGGTTCCATTTTCTTACTTCATTGTCATGTTGATGTGAATGAAAAATAATATAACGATTTGACTACTTCTGGCTTTCGTGGCGAAGGTGGCCCGCGAGTGGGTTCGATTCCTGATTCAGGGCAATTGTTTAAATGTCTGCAGATTTTTTCACATGTGTTTCTATGATAACCAAGTAAAGAATAAATAAGTCCGCCTATTGTATCAAGTGTATCAAATACCCATAACAAACTCTGTTTAGCTCTGCACTAGATGAAACTGTATAATTGTCCAGTATTATATTTTTTATACAATAATATATTACAACAAAAACATCGTTTTACTTCTCGTCGTCTAAATGGACAGAAATTTTATAAGGGTCTTATTACTATTACCCCCATATATCGTTATCTATTATCTCTTCTTATCTATTATCCCATATTCTATATCTTTAGACAGTTCTTCAACTAATCCTTCACTCACACTTGTCTAAGGGTTTCTCGAGCATTCCTCCAAAACATACTCGGGTTCGCTTCTCCGTTAATTTGGTTAAATCTCAACTCCAAGGTTGAATCGAGTCAGTGTGTGTGTCGCCATAAGTAATTGTAGACTTCATCACCATAAATGTAATTGAGATAACTCTCCAAAATCCATTATATAATACATATAACACTTTTGAGGAGCATTCAAGGTAGATAGCGAGGTGCCTGGGGATTACAATTTATTTCTCCACTCTTATCAAAACATTCTCCACTTGAACTAACCAAACTAACCTTTTTTTATGATCAAACTTACCAAATTGCATTTGGAGGTTGAGTAGAGTTTGAGTCGAAGTCGAGGTAACGACTATAAATATGGGGGTAGTTTGAGTCGAGGTAGGTTACGACTAAAGTTAGTTTGAATCGAGGTCTAGGTATCAACTAAAGATTTGGGGGTAAGTCACAATTCAGATCACAGAAACTAAACATAAAAAATCGCCATGGCGACGAGTTCATTTATGTGTCCATCAATTCTTAGTAAATATACCAATATTTTTATTTTGATGAAGTTCTCTATCTCTTGCGTAAATTTACTTTAATAAATAAATATTCAATTGTAATTTTAGTGCTGTCAAATTTGTTAAATTCTGACGAAACCCCTTTTGTATACATGTTGGAGCTTTTGATAATAAATAGATAAAGAATCCTAAAAATTACTGAGTAGTTACGTAAGAACATGTTGGCTGTGGCATTTTTAATTAGATGTAAGTAAAAGAAAAGCAATCTACATTGATAATTCACACAAGTGTATTGTGCACCTTGCACTGATTAGATTGTCTGTTAATGATTAATAATAGATATTTGTAAGCATAGGATCACCAAGGTACATTGATAATGTGAATTGTTGGCTTATTTGATATGCTATCTAATATATTGTTACCAAGCCAATTTGTTGCATTTTGGTAGCAAACCAATATCTTTAGCTGTTATAGATATTTTTATGAAGTGCTCTGACTTTAATAGGTGAAATACATATTTATAATACATTTTATACATATTTGATTTTTAATGCTAATTATAGACAGCAGGGCAATCATTATCACCCAGAGCCTTGGATGGGCAGTGGCCTGTAGGGCAAGCACGGGCTTTCTTGTCTAAGGTAGAATAGAGAAAAATTACGTCACTTTGTCATCGAATGTGTAAATTATTTGAAATTAATTTCTTCAACTTCAATAATGTAAGCAATGTATGGCGATGCAATGTCATTATTGTCTATTCTACCCTAGAGAACAATCCCCGTGCTTGGCCTACTGGTTAGGTAAATTTCTCCTTTAAATCCTATTCTTGAATTTTCCTACCAGCAATTCCAGCAGTCCCTCCAATTGCCTTTTTGTTGGATTCCATTTAGGTATATGAGTTTCGGTATTCCAGGACGTCTTAGGCCAATGGGGTTTGCCACACAGGAGGCTTTGATGATCTGTCATCTTGCATTAGTTCTATGTAACCAGCTCATCAAATATGGCTTAGTTTTATCAACTTTACAATATTTAGGCACAGCAGGGCTATACTCCTCCCATATACCACAAGTTGGTATAAAGGACATCATCTTTTTTGGTCCAAATATGAAAGTGCCGGCCAATAAAAAAATATGCTGTATTCCGTTAGAACTTGTCCCCCTGAGTATTTATTATTATGACACCAAAGCTGTAGGGTCATTGTCCTTGGTTTTATTGGAGTTCAAAAATTCAACATCTTCATACATTTTCAGTGAATTTAATAAAGAAAAACAAATGATTTGTTCTACCATATTTTTATTTTGAACATCGTTTAGTGAGATACATTGGTTCTTGACCTATTTTGGACATGTTGATCTTGTTTTATGTTTTTGAGGATTATAAATAAAACTAGAGGGTATATGTGCCCGAGTTGCAAGCAGCTCGGGGGGAGTGCTTCGCCTTAGGCGGCCTTATCGCATTGGAGTTTTAACTTTTCATAACTTTGATTTGATGGAAATCGATATCCATGTGTAAAATCTGCGATAGTAAACTGTCAGCCATCTTGTATTTGAAAATGGACATCTTTTTCGTAATCTACGTGTTTGATTTAGTCGAAAACGATACCCATTTAAATGGGTGTTGAGTCACACAGCAAGGCTCGCTTCGCTCGCCTTGCAGTGTTGACAGTTGTCGAATTGCGGTTCGCTTCGCTCACCGCAATCCGACCCTCCTCATGGGGACTCGTGGGGGTTACAGCACGGCTCGCTTCGCTCGCCATGCTGTTCCCCGTAGCCTGCTGGAAGAGAGGGGTTACAGCACGGCTCGCTTCGCTCCCCTTAGTCGCATTGCAGCTCGCTTCGCTCGCCGTAATGCTCCCCGCCTGCTGGAAGAGGATGGTCGTGGGAGGTCATAGCACGGCTCGCTTCGCTCGCTGTTGTTGCGGTGAGCGAAGCGAACCGCAATTCGACAACTGTCACACTGCAAGGCGAGCGAAGCGAGCCTTGCTGTGTGACCCAACACCCATTTAAATGGGTATCGTTTTCGACTAAATCAAACACGTAGATTACGAAAAAGATGTCCATTTTCAAATCCAAGATGGCTGACAGTTTACTATCGCAGATTTTACACATGGATATCGATTTCCATCAAATCAAAGACGTTTTAGGTTATGAAAAGTCAAAACTCCAATGCGATAAGGCCGCTTAAGGCGAAGCACTCCCCCCGAGCTGCTTGCAACTCGGGCACATATACCCTCTAGTTTTATTTATAATCCTCAAAAACATAAAACAAGATCAACATGTCCAAAATAGGTCAAGAACCAATGTATCTCACTAAACGATGTTCAAAATAAAAATATGGTAGAACAAAGCATTTATTTTTCTTTATTAAATTCACTGAAAATGTATGAAGATGTTGAATTTTTGAACTCCAATAAAACCAAGGACAATGACCCTACAGCTTTGGTGTCATAATAATAAATACTCAGGGGGACAAGTTCTAACGGAATACAGCATATTTTTTTATTGGCCGGCACTTTCATATTTGGACCAAAAATGTATGAAATCCCGATGATGTCCTTTCAGTTGCTGCAGTTATGTAGATATCACATCATTTACTACAGAGACACATTTGGTCATACTTATGATATCGCTGTTGTATTTCCAACTATAAACAAACTACATACCTAAGAGCCAATCCAATGGGTGCAGGACTCTGGGCCTTTGCCGTGGCCGAGGTTAAGCCGTACTCTGCCAGGGTTGTCTCATCATCCATCAGCTGACTGTCTTTGTTGAAGAGCATCTGGCTAGAAGGGCTGATTTTGAGAATGCCTGAAATAGTAGTTTCAGGTTTGATCAAAGCCTTTTCCAGATCCTGATGTTTAATATAAGATGTCTTTTTATTAAAATTCCTAATTTGAATAAAGATAGCTGGTAGATAAAAGACCAGAAGAAATAGGAAGGACTTTGCTACATTCAAAACTGTATGACAAATATTTTGAATTGAAACTCAAATTGCTGTCTATGTTACAACTTTGTATATATGCAGAAGTTCATAGAAATTCAGCGCAGATAAGTTATGAAGATAAAAATTGTTTGCCTTACTTGTAATTTACATAAGTAAAGGTAGAAAGTTTTTAAAGTGGATAACTTTTTGATATAAAAATATTGCTTAGAATGTTGTGTTGTGTATCAGTAAGAAAGATCTCCTATTGGAATAGATTTCAGCCAATATTATCAAGATTCTAAGCTTGGGAGTTAGTGGCGTATACAGTCCAGTTGTGAATAATGAATGAAAACACCACGCTCACAACAAAACCTGCGCTCCAGGGTCGTCATTGTAACAGAACTAAAAATAGATTTTTCTCCTACCGCACGTATCGCACTTACCTTCAACCATTTTCTTAAGTTCCAGTGTTGTCGTGGTGTCCTTTGCATCGGTGAAGATGGTTAACTTTTTTCGCCTAATCATCAGAAAGACGTCCTGAAAACAAATTGCTCTTTGAGGTTACGAGTTTGGGTAATTAAATTGTTTCACGACACATATTCACTCTTCAAGCACATTTAACCATTTTAATTGTATTTAGACCGTCCTACACTTACCATTTTGTGTGCAAATTTATAAAATAATATTTATTTCTAAGAAAAACGCTTCGAGGCGTACAAAATGAAATCAACCAAAATGACTGACTGACAACTCTGACAAGCACTGGGGTGCGTTCAGAGGCCTCTTTTGTTATCTGTGCCATATTTTGAAGTCAACAGATTATTTGATTGACTGACAAGAATTTTATTTGTCATTGTCAAGCTAGCGTCATCTTTGTTTGGCGTCTTCCCTTGGCTGGAGCGTGCCAAAACTATGTTAGATTCACTTTACATTTAGATCGCTTTGTCTTTGTTCATTAAAACTATTTCTAAATAGCAAAAAATATTTATTTAGGTAGCTTTAGTTTATTTCACAATGCGATAAAATTTTCATCTGAGTAAAAAAAGGGGAAAACACTTCATTTTAACTTAAACCAGTTGTTGGTTTCATTTTACGTAAGTTTTTTTAATGAACCTGTAGCCCAAGAGAGGTTTCAGAATGCACAAAGATGCAATTTTGTTTGATGTGTATTTTGTTGTACGATTTGTTATATTATTTTATTTACGATGTGAAACCCATAGTTTAATCATGCATTGCGTTTAGTGGTGTATTAATAATGAATAGTTAATTTGTGTATACAGAAAGAAATACAAATTAAAAAAGTTTAACCTCAAAAGTTTGTTTTGCCAATATGAATTCGCAAGTCTGCGTTACCTGCCGCAATGAAAAGCCTGTGAACCACACTGATAACCGGCTGGTGACAGAAAGCTGCGGTCATGTGAAATGTATGGACTGCCTGCTGCAAGAAAAAGCAGGGTGTGAGGCTTGTTTGGCTGAGAAATCACTAGCGGAGATAGCCGAGGCATCTGACACAGATGATGGGTTCGCCGGCGATACAGTCGCAGCTCCAGCCGAAAAACTAACAGAAGACTCCTGTATTGAGCTTCAGATCACCAACAAAGGGCTGGAGGTCACCAACAATGGCTGTGAAGAAGGTCATGAGTTACAGTTGCCAGTCAACTGTGAACAGATCCTATTGGAGGATTTGACTAAAAGAAGGAAGCTGGAAACTTCTCATATAAAGATAGAAACAGGTAATTTACACTCATTATTATTTTTTGTAACACACAGACAGCTCTTATGCTGATGCATTTTGAAAAAGTTCTTTGGGGCACTGATCACTGATATGGTTACCGATACCCCAGTACCAAGCTTTCTCAAGGTGATTGGGCAATAGTAGTTTATTGGCCTGTGTTGCAGCTTCAGTACATTGTATGGAAGATGTTTGTGACTATATAGAAACCATTTTTGTAAATCTTTGCTGCACTTTTTCCAGAAGATTTGTCTTTAATCATATGTTACAGCTTACTTATTGCAGTTCAATAATTTATTGTGAGCATAGATGCTAACATCTACACTTTTACAGCATATCCTAATAGTAAAATAGAATCAAAAACATAAATGTGACTTTGACAATAACAATTAAATAGTGGAAAGAACATAATTAATTTTATACTTAATATTTTTCATCATTTGTAATATTAATTCTAATAATGCTAGGTATTGATTAATAAATAGCTTTCTTTCTGTTGTAACATAATTTTAATGCATGCCATAAGCATATTTTATTTTAATTTACTTAACACAGAACTGCAAAAAACTCAAAAAAAAATTTTGCACACAATACCCACGTTTGTAACTTTATTTCTCTCTCCCAATAAGGTTTGCTGGAAGAGAACTCTTTTTAGGGTTAAGCTCGCCTTTGCCATTTCTTTTACATTTAATGTTTTGTGTATATTTTATTGTGCAATAAAAGAATTAGGGATTATGAACTGCCTTGAAGAAATCATGCAGTGTACATTGAAATGCAGTGTACATAGAAATCATGTGCACATTTTTATATTGTGCCTTACTATTTTGTTATGTCTTGATTGTGTTCTGTTTTGTGTGCTAAATAAGTATCAAATTAATATGGTCCTTTATGATCTCAGATCTTTTATCAGTAGAGGCACTACTTTAAGAAACTTGACTTGTTTTCAGATTTATGTTTTTCATTAGATTTCATTACTTTTTGATAATTTTAAATAAGTGACTATTTAAAACTATAATCTAAAATCTCAAAAATGGCGATGATTAACAAGTAAATTAAACTAACTAAATGATTATTGTATTATTGCAAAGTTTTAATCATAAATGATGATAATAATGAAAATAATAATTTTTCCTTGCAACAGTCTAATCACCTGCCAGATATCATCTTCGGGTGTATCATATTGTGCAAACGAGGATGATACCTGCTATATGTACCCCCCCCCCCCCTTCAAAACTAACTCTCATGAAGAGCCTCTGTGCTGTTGGCTACGGCCCCACCCATGCCTCACGAAATTGAGGATCTCTATAATGGCCCGTGATCATGGAAATGAGATTCAATAATAATAATTATTATTTAAAATGACCTTTCAGATGCAAACGGCAAGACCTACCTGTGCACAGTTTGCAAAAAGAGGTTCCATGCACGCAGCCATGTCGCCTACCACGCTTACTGTAACGGGCAAAGCAAGCCCTATGCCTGCGGGCTGTGTCCACAGGTACTTGATCAATCTTACCAACACCAAAGTGCATGTCTTTACGAATCTATACTTATATTATAAAGAGGAAAGATTTGATTGTTTGTTTGAATTGAATAGGCTCCGAAACTAATGGACTGATTTGAAAAATACTTTCTCCATTAGAATACTAAATTTTCCGTGATGACCATAGGCTATAGAATATTTTCAAAATCATAAATATGTCTAGAATATAAGGGATAAAATCTATATAAGGGATCTGCATGGAATATTCTATTTTTGTTAAATACTCGTGGGAAGGGGTGGACTGCTAATAACCTAGCCCCAAGCTAAGCAGAGCTTGTGTTATGGTTACTAGATGACTATACAGGGTGTAATCGTTAAGTGTGCACAGGCGATTATTCCGTAACTATTGCAGATATCAAAAAACTTTAAACTGATATCGAAAGTACTTTACCTAATGAGTAAAATGACATTAATAACTTTTTAAAAATTAAACGTGAAATATCCAAAAAAATTACATTAATCACTCCCATACATTTATCGTTAAGTGTGCACAGGCGATTATTCCGTAACTATTGCAGATATCAAAAAACTTTAAACTGATATCGAAAGTACTTTACCTAATGAGTAAAATGACATTAATAACTTTTTAAAAATAAAACGAGAAATATCCAAAAAAATTACATTAATCACTCCCATACATTTTATTTCTTAGTAAGTACAAAATTTTGTGTTCAAAGCATATGTTCGAAGTGACGTCCTCCTTGTGCAATACAATGACGAGCTCTATTTACAGTTTCTAAATGAACTTTCCTTAACATTTGCGGAGTAATTAAAGCAATTGCACGACGTACACGATTCTGTAACTCTTCTAGGCTGTGTACTCTCTCAGCGTACACGTGGTCTTTGACAAATCCCCATAGGAAGAAATCACAAGGCGTGAGATCCGGGGATCTGGCAGGCCAAGGGGTTGCACTATTATTGGCTATTAAGCCATTATAATTGTTTCGTAAGAAATTCATTACAACATTTGTATTATGTGCAGGTGCTCCATCTTGTTGAAAAATTATCGACCTTCTTTCATCGTCTGGAATTGGTTCTAAGAGACTTGGCATATCGTTTTGTACAAAGGAGAAATATCTCTGTCCATTTAAGGTTCCACTGTAAAAATATGGCCCAATGATCCGATCTCCAAGAATACCACACCACACATTAATTGAGAATCGCACCTGAGCTCTAACTTCAGTAGTTAAGCGAGGATTGTCAATTGACCAATAATGCGAGTTTTTTCTATTGTAAATGCCGCAGTTTGAAACATTACTTTCATCGGTCCATAAAATTGACCTTACATTGACATAATTATTGACTAGCCAATTGCAATAGACCAGCCGACGAGCAGGATCATCATTGTGCAGCGTTTGAGTAGGTTTTATCTTAAATGCTTTGAAGTTGTGTTTTTTTAATAACTTGTGTACATAATTGTGGGACACTGGAAATGATCGGGCCACTGAACGCGTTGATTCTTGTGGATTATCTACTACGTAGTTAATAATATTGTTATCTAAGTCATTATCAAATTCCGGAGCTCTTGTTCTCGAACCTTTTTTTCTGTTAAAAGATCCATAATTTATCAAATTGTTATCCAACTTACGTAAATACGTACCAGAAGGAACTTCTCTATCTGGGTACTCTCTTCTGTAGGCGATAATGGCCGCCCTATTGTTACAATCATGTTTGTAGTACATTTTTAACATGTCCCTCTTTTCTGTATTGGAATATGCCATTTTTCAATCAATAAATGCAACAATCACGATTATTAACGCAAATTGAAAAATACAATAAATTGGCGGGAACGAGAACCCGCGATAAAGAATTTGAATTTAGAACGAACACCAAAGAGTATCTTTCTTTTTGTTTTTATTTAGTATGTTGCTTTTCAGCTAGTTCAAATCAATACAATATTGAAACAAGGTTTATTATAAATTTGAAGTGGTAAGATAATTAATCTATACGTGTATCTACTTGAAATTCATTAATACCTTCATATCGTACATAATTATAAAATGACAAGGGTAAAATGAGTAGGTACTATTCCACTTAAAATAAGGAAACTAAAACCTTTCTACTATCTCATACTAAATGTATGGGAGTGATTAATGTATTTTTTTTGGATATTTCTCGTTTTATTTTTAAAAAGTTATTAATGTCATTTTACTCATTAGGTAAAGTACTTTCGATATCAGTTTAAAGTTTTTTGATATCTGCAATAGTTACGGAATAATCGCCTGTGCACACTTAACGATTACACCCTGTACATATATAGACTAATACAAGATATAAAATGACTATATACAATCTATGAATGCAGTTTAAATTGTTTTTTAAATTAAAATAATGTCTTATTCTAGTAAAATGTTCCATATACCATATTTAAGGTACTTTCCGTCCATGTGACCTAGCTGTGGGACGCCCTGTATAGATATACTTTTTTTTTTTTCAGAATCAGAAATATTTTTATTGTGAACTGTTGTACAGAAAAGATCTTAGGTATAAGGTGTACAGTTTCAACAGCTTATCTTTAGCAGACATACAATAATACAGTTTAAAATAAGATCTAGGTAGATAGATATATCTAGCTATATTTGGTATGCTTTATGGTTTATAGAACAATGCATTCCAAGAAGTTAAAAATAGGAACAATTTACATCTACATTTTACAAGGTGCTATTATTGTCAAAAAATTCTTTCAGTGAATAGAAAGCATTCGATTCAAGCCATGTTTTTAATTTAATTTTAAACATGTTACCATCTAAGCGTTTAAGTTCTATAGGAAGATTATTGAAAATTTTTATGGCTTTGATAAAAGTGCTTTTTTGATACATATTGTTATTTACTTGAGTCATACAAATATTGAATTTATGTTTGGACCTTTGAGAGGAGGCACGGGCAGATTTTCTTTCAAAAAAGTATTGCATATTATTCATTACAAAAATACAGATTTCTAGAATATAAATGGAAGTTAGAGTCAGTAATCTTTCTTTTTTAAAAATATTACGGAGTGAATCAGTGTTCTTCAAGTTAAAAATACATCTTAATGATTTCTTTTGCATAATAAAAGTTGTTTGGATATCAACAGAGTTTCCCCAGAAAATTATTCCATAACTTAACTGAGAATAAACTAAACCATAATATGCCTGTTTTGCAATACTTTTTGATGCAATGGAGCTGAGTGTAGAAAGAGCATACAGTATTTAGAGATTTTTTCATTTAATTCTGATAGGTGAGCTTTGAAGTTTAGATGTGAATCAATTATTAGTCCTAAAAATTTTGTTTGATTAATTTCTTTTATTTCGTTATTTTTATATGAAATTTGTAAATTAATTTGCGGAGTTTTATAATTTTTAAATCTTATTATATTAGTTTTACTGACATTAACATTTAAATTTATTTGCTCAAGCCAGTCTACAAGTGATTTCAATGTAAAGTTAATTTCCTGTTCAAATTCAGTGTTAGATTTTTTATTCTGGGGTATATATATATAGTAGCGTCATCGGCAAACATAACGCATAGATGTTTGGTCATTTTAGGTAGTTCATTTATATAGAGCAAGAATAGAAGGGGTCCTAGGATACTTCCTTGTGGTACGCCAAGTAAAACATTTTCGAAATTTGATTGGATTTTTTCTATTGTCTTAGTTTCTTTGTTGTAGCTTTGAATAACAGTAGCTTGAAGTCTATTTTTTAAATATGATGTAATGAGAGAGAGTGCAGTTCCTCTTATACCTAATTTCTCAATTTTTTCAAGTAAAATATTGTGATCAACACAGTCAAAGGCCCTAGTCATGTCCAATAGCAAAGTTACGCCAAGAGATTTATTATTTAAACCTTCCCATACAGTATTTAATAGTTTAAAAATAGCTAATGTAGTATTTTTGTTTTTTTGAAAACCAAATTGATTTGGGTCTAGAATATTGTTTTTTTCTATAAAAGACAGTAATCGCTTATATATAATTTTCTCAAATATTTTAGAGAAACTTGGTAAAAGGGCTATAGGCCTATAATTACCCATATCCGCTTTTGATCCTTTTTTATGAAGTGGCTTTATCAAAGCTTTTTTAAGTTCTTCGGGAAATATACCAGTTTCAAGAGTCAAGTTAACTATGAAAACTAATGGATCTACAATGTAATTTATGCCTGCCTTTATGACTTGAATTGGAATGTTGTCATGTCCAGAGCTTTTTTTATTTTTTAACTGTCTAACTATATCTATTATTTCAGTTGCATCTACGGGGGCCATGAATATACTATTACCACAATACTGAGAGCTCTGACTGGTTCGATCATTAGGTTTATTTGTATTTAAATTTATGAAGTATGTATTTAGCATTGAAGCAATTTTTGTAGGGTTATATATCTCTTTATTACCTATTTTAATGTTATTTATACTTGTTTTTATGGTGTTGTTCGGCTGAGTATAATTTTTTATAATTCCCCAGGTAGCTTTAGCTTTATCTGTGCTATTTTTAATATATCTTACATTTATTACTTTTTTTGAGGTTCTTATAACTTTTTTCAATGTTTTTGAATATTTTATGTATTTATAATCTTAACACAATATATCCCAAAGGTACTTGTTACTTGTTTCTGGACTGGTTTCCGCAACTAGGCCACACACCTTTTTGCGTGACGGGTGGGGTCTGCTATTATCCCAAAGGTATATAACAGTAGTACACAAGTATTTATACTGTTATATACCTTTGGGATAACCTACCTATACTGTTACTGTTATCCCAAAGGTATATAACAGTATAAATACTTGCAGAGCTTTGCATCCCAGTCGCACTTCAAGTACCACATGCGAGTGCACCGCAACGAGCGGCCGTACGCGTGCGACGCCTGCGGCCAGAGCTTCGTCCAGAGCTCCAAGCTGCAGCGACACAAGCTTAAACATACCAGTGAGTACATTATTGTATTTAAAGTTATGCGATCTAAACACGTTATTAGAACTATTTTATGGTATTTATCGCGTTTATTTACCATTTACGGTGAACCAAACGTCACTAGATGACTGATATACATGATACAAAATCAGCTATCTATGTAGATTATATATAATATAGCATATTCATCATCAGCCTCCCCTAATGAGCGCCCTATATAGCATATTAGATAGATTGTATTATGTATATGTACCTATACCTATCAATATAAGAAATATCTATGAATATATTTTTTATTATAGATAGAAAACGACCAGATCAGTCGGAAATATCTGCAGATCGTACAAACATTGTCCCGAGGTGGGAATCAAACCCGCAACCCCCTGCGGGTTGCGGGAAGAATTACTTCGGCGTTTATGCAAAATCCTAATTTTGCATAAACGCCGAAGTAATTCTGTCCGTTTGATGATGATTTTATTGAAATTTAAAGCTCTAAAATATGTTTAGAAAATGGCTTCCGGCTTCGCACAGGTATTAAACAAAAATTTCAGAAACTATACACAATTGAGCTAACTGTTGCAAACAGCTACAGGCAAAAAACACAAGAACAAATATAAAAATTTATCATTATTTCCCAGAGGAGAAGAAACACACGTGCCTGCAATGCAACAAAGCGTTCGACAACATGACGGCGCTCCGCAAGCACGCGCTCATACACACGGAGGAGCGGCCCTACGCGTGCCCCACGTGCGCGCGCCGCTTCCGAGACCCCTCCAACCTGCAGAAACACGTCAAGAAGCATAGCGGATGTGAGTTCTAGTATCACTGGACATAGGAAAAAGGAAGATAGGGCGCTATGGTGCTCATTAGGGGAGGCCTATGACCAGCAGTGGACTAACATAGGCTGATGATGATGAAGATGATGATGATGGACATAGGTCTCGCCTAATGCTACATAGATGGCATTTATCATTTGGGGGTTATTGCCCCTAAGCTTATGCTGGGCATGCGGGTTGGGGATCGCAGTTCGGTGGAGTTGTTCTGCAGAGGGCG
>OZ007523.1:1543128-1632142 GCA_963931895.1 Eupithecia pulchellata
CAAAAATTTCAGAAATTATACACACGAACACGATGGATTTCACAGTTCTCATACGGATCCCTTACTTTTTTTAACAGCATTGGGGTTTTTGACATTGACTCGACATTTCATAACTGACACTGGCCGTAGAGAAAAAGCAAGCAGCGGGCGCTATATTTTCAACCTCCTTTTCTATTATGGCGCGGAGCCATAATGGAAGAAAGAGGTTGAATACATAGCACACCGTTTAATTATTGAATTTTTCATGCGGATCCCTAATTTTTTTTGAAAATATTATATAGCCTATGTTCATCAGGGAAAATTAAGGATTCTAATGGTGAAAGAATTTTTCAAATCGGTCCAGTACTTTCGGAGCCTATTCAATTCAAACAAACATACAAACAATTAAATCTTTCCTCTTTATAATATTAGTATAGATAAATACAAAATAGTTATTAATAACATAACATCATATGGTAATGTCATGTATGCTTAGATCTTTAAAACTACGCAATGATGTTGATGCGGTTAATAGATATAATGATTCGGAGGAAGCTTTATAACTCGCATCCGTACCGCTCATTTACCTTTATTGTTATTATTCTTATTCCCTTAAAAACTATCTGTGTGTGTACCAAGTTTCATCAAAATCCGTTTAGTAGTTTTTGCGTGAAAGAGACATCATCCATCCGAAATACTGGCTAGTGGTGGTTCATAAAATTAGTTTTTATCCCTTTAAAATCTACTATTCTGAAATTCAAATATAGTACCATTATTTACATTCCTTAATTTTCGGCACAAACCTACTAACTAATATCTCACAACACTTCCCACAGATTCAAAACCATTCCGCTGCAAAGTGTGCGAGCGTAACTTCCGGCGCAAAGACAACCTAGAACGTCACATCCGGAACACCCACCCCAACTACTCCACCGCGACCGCCGTCGAGTGCGACCAGACCGCGCTCCAACAAATATCCAACGGAACCAAAGCGAAACTAGAAGAAAGCGCAGAGAAAAGCAAACTCGAAGTCCTCAACCCCCTCCCGCCATTACCGTTAGAGCTCATCAAAACCCTCAAAGAAACGGACATCAAACGGAAAACCGAAGACATCGACAAGTCGTACATACTAGTCGCGAACCACGCGAGACAGAGCGTAATCGTCGGCAAACCGATAGAGAAACCCGTCGATAGTCCATGTGAGTACGTGCACAAGATAAGGAAAGCGAATTCTATGGCGCATCAGAAGAAGATTCAGCTGCCGCCGATAGATGAGACGAAAATGCGAGAGTTGGCGAGTGACGCGAGTGTGAACTGTATTGTCACGCCTCCTAAGGACGTGAAGAAGTTCATGAAGATATTGTATGAGGACGATAAGGTTGAGGAGGAGGTGAGCCCTCAGATGCATTGGAGGAAGATTAAGCTGAATCAAGGTGAGGTTTCATGTTTCTTGTTTCTATTTGACGACCTCTGTGGCGAGGTGGGCAAAGGTCCGCCTGCGACGCAAGAGGTTGCGGGTTCGATTCCCGCCTCGGGACAAATATTTGTACGATCTGCAGATATTTGTTCAGGGCGTTCTGGTCGTTTTCTATGTATAATAAAAAATATCTATGTATGTAATAATATTGTATTATGTATATCAGTCATGTAATACCCATAACACAAGCTCTGCTTAGCTAGGGGCTAGATGATGCTGTGTGGATTGTCCGTCATTATTTATTTATTTATGTTTATAAAACTTTCTAGCTGTATTTATCGCGTACCTTTTGTTATACATATATTGCCATACATTTCCATCGTAGTTTCGAAGCCTTTTCAATTAAAACAAACAAACAAACAATCAAATGTTTCTTCTATAATATTAGTATAGATTTATATATGTTTTCGATTGCAGACCCTTCACTAAATATTACTTCCATATCATATTAGAAACTCAACGCCAAGAAAAAGATGTAATTATTTGTGTCATGGTTCGTTTACACACATTATATATCGATTTTAGCTGGTACTCTTTTACATGTAAGAATAGAAGTACATATATGTTTTGATAAATAAATATAAAATTATGTACAGTCCGCGTCACATATAAGTACCCCCCTACAAGGGCGTCGCCAGCCCACGGCCCAGGGGGGGGCAAGCCTTAGCCAGAAATATGTACTTTCGGCGGGGGGGGGGGGGGGGGTAGAGATTACGACCCGCCCGAGACGATATGCATCATATACTTATGGTAGCCCACGGTTGGACAAATAATTAGTTAATGTTTTTTGCAAGTCGTTATCTTAACTGGCTATGTATCCACGCTACTGTATACTGGTGCTACAGCGCTGAATAGGAGAAGCCTATGTCCAGCAGCGGATAACATGGGCTGATGAATCGGTACGCTAACTTTATCCAAGTAATTTTCAAGGCAAAGTGTTTAAAATTTTCATATTTACCTGGTCCGCAAACAATAAGGTCTATAACTGGCATTCAACACTGCAAGTGAATGAGCCAGCACGACAACTTTTGTAACTTTTTCGGGTCACTAAGTAGTATAAAAAAAATTATAACAGAGTGTAATGAGCGCCGATATTTTATAGTGTGCGGCCGCTGAAAATAGTCGAAAGTGAAGACTATATAATAAACGGCGAGCGGAGCGAGCCGCGATTTTTTTTCGTGACTTTTTGGGACGTATGCAAAATATTTAAAAGAGTATGTATATATATCTAAAGGAATAACAGCAAACGGAGGGAGCAATCCAATAACGGCAAAACATGAAAATAAGTACTTAATCCATTAATTGATTAACGAAATGAAAATTAATCTCGTGATCTACCTTCCTAGATGGAGTCGGGCGTAAATGAATGTGATGCGTGTGCCTAGCTCACCTACATATAAGGTACACCTACACAATACGAATCAAATGATACATAGCGCAAGGGCGAACCAACCAACGAATTTTGACGAAACAAAAATTGAGTTTTTAAGACAGAATAACCACTTTCCCACGTGTGACACGTACGTATCCAAGAAAACTTTACATAATAAAGTTTTCTTATAAACGGTGCCTCAATATTTCGGGGTTGGCTTGAATCCCCAAAACCCCCTTTCCCTACGGACCTGTTTGCCTGTATGGCGATTGTAAATAACAATGGTTTCAGTTTCCACGTAAAAACCTTTACGAGCTACACACAGCACGTACATACAATATTCTGTTGCAAATGACCGAACTAAAAAAATTTACTATTTAAACAATATTTTCTTTTAGGTAATGATATTGTAGTAACTGTCACTACTTATTCCTATCTAGTGATGAATTTATGCGGTATTTATCGGCAAAGCAAGACAATAGCAGGACTTTCGTTGTTTTGCAGTTGGCTAGGTACATTTTTTGGTCTCAAGGGGGGGGGCAGCTGCCCCCCCCTGCCCCCCCTGGCGACGCCTTTGCCCCCCTATCTCAATGTATGTGGGACACATAGTTGTTGTTGTTGGGAATTTCCGACTTTGAATATTATTGGTGGGCGGTTCGATCCTGAGCGGCGTGATAAATTTTTGCATGTGAAAATATGTGACAAGTTATCAAGTTACAAGGGAATTAGAAGTAGTCGAAAATATTTTGTAGACAAGGGGGGTACTTAATTCTGACGCGCACTTGAACAAGCGAATATGTACCTAAATGAGCTTTTAAAACGCCTCTTTTTGTATTACAGATGGAATCAAGAATCATGAAATAGAAGGCTGAGATATCAGAAGAAGGAAAAACGAAGTTTTGTATGTATTATTGTTTTATCGTAGATATCAAGTACAGATTTTTTATATTTTTACACAATAGTTCGCAGAGGTATGCCATTATAAAAGCCTTTGTGCTAATTTTAAACGGTTAAGTGTATGTGATACTTTTTATCTCGGAAAATGCGTGCTAGGCAGATGTTATTATAATCTGGTTAAAGAAAGGGATTGAAAGTGGCGTCATTTTCAATCACATTTTGTAATTGAGCAGTTAATGCAGTTATATATGCAGCTATTACGACTAAAACCTGTCGGCAAAGATATAGTGAGCCTTCGACTTTGCTTACGGCGAAAAGTGAAAAGAAATTTATACAGGGTGGCTTTTTGAAATCGGATTGTATGGCGAAAGGCGGAATCATGACAGTTGGAGAAAAGTCTTCGCCATGGGCTCAATTTATGATAACCGAAACATCATACAATTTTTGTATGAAGTACTTAACAAAATTCATACCACTTTCAAGTTTATCGAGAATAAATTGATTGGTTGATTAATTAGGTATTAATCATGAACAATATTTACAATTGTATTTGAATGCATCATAAAATAGTTTAATGTAAATTATACGATTAAAAAGTTTACTTTTAGTTTACCTATTAAAATACAAGCAGACAAGATTAAACTAAAATTCTTAAAATTAACAATTAACATTCATTTTCATCTCAATAAGCCACCCTGTTGAAAGTTGTTGGAATAACAAAATATATTTGCATTTATAGACTTAATATTCCATCATAGAATCAATCGGCAGAGGTCCCTAGTATCAATGGTGACTCATTTTTTACTTAAGTAGAGGGTATACTGTTTTACTAATCTTTTCATTAGTCATACTATTAGTAGCATGTAAGTGCGTCCAAGACGTTAGGCTTATTGTTATTCGTAGGCCCGTATTATACAACTAAAAAAAACTGCTTAGACATCGATCTATTAGGCTGGAGATACACGTCCCTTTTTTAGTTTGAAGTCGGATCAGATGGTCCACCCAATCATCGCCGCTAATTCGGATGTGACAGCAAAGAACGCAAACAACACAACCGACCAACTTGCGTACACTTGACCCCTCTGGATGCTAGGTCGAAGAATTCCCTGCTTAATACCTAAGTGGTTGCTATTGTGCGTGTTGTCCCAACCTAATTTAACCGGAGAGTCGCCCTTTGCGCCCGCCATAATCCCGGTAACGCTGCTATCATGGCTATCTGCGGTTAACAGCATTATAGTCCGAAAAAAAAACGCGGGTCCGCCAGTAGTCCCTTCATATGTATATGATGTAGTATACTAGCTTCACTACAGAATAGGCGAATACCACCAGACAAAAGGTTAGGACGTGTATCGCCGCCCCTATGCTTGAGTAACTATTTTATATGTCAAGCGTTACTCAAGCATAGATCGATGACTGAGCAGTCACAACAACATCACAAATAAAGTTTGAAGGAATTTTTGTTGCCTCCTCAATTGAAAGGATTGTCCTGAAAATTTGCAAAGATATAGTTCTAGGTTTAGAACTATATACTATAGGACTAATAGGCTTCTTATCAAAGAAAAAGCCGCGGGCAGCTTGTTGATAATACGGGCCGTAGTTTTTATTTTCCGTGTTTCATTTCTTCTGTATATTTTATGTGAATTCCAAATTTGATGTTGAAGTATATATCAACATTCGTAATACATCCGGCGAAATGGACCAAAATTTTGATCTCATCTCATTAAATCAAATGAAGAAATATATTCAAAAGTTATGATTTGTAATTTTAAATGGATTGTTTTATTACTTGTACTTCAATTTTATATTTTGTTGGAATGAAATGAATCTTAGACTGATATGGTGGGGGGTATTTTTATATTAGAGAGTCATGGTGTGTTATGCAATCGATGCAGGATATGGAAAGAAAAGACTGGTAGGATGCATGGAGACAGGTTTACCAGATAGAATGCTCATACGTTATAACGCTTTTAGCCATTTGTATAAATAGCTTTGTCTGCCAAAAAGTTTGTGATAAAGAGAGTTACTGAATATTGTACGAAACGTTTGTGTGAAAAATCTTGTTAAATTCATGCTACTCAGTCACAGGGAACACTTAATTAATGACCAAGCAGGGAAATCTGTCCAATACCATAAAGTCAGTCTGACTTAAGATTGTGGTCCGACCATCGCCGCTGCCGCACAACAATTTCATTTTATTTGTTTAAGGGTTTAATTTAAATTTAATTTTACATTTTACAGTGGCAGTATGAACTATGTTATTTATTTTACTTTATTTTGAAACAAACATGTTTATGAACTAAGCTATAAAATACTTAAGTGACACTTAAACCAGCTAAGTTTTCACCATTAAATGGTACAATAATAGACAAATAGAAAGTGCAAGCCACTTGCTTGAAGCTTATGGTGAGTAAAATGTCACTGTAAATGTATCACAGTGTTACGAGTACATAGTTAAATCCTCATTTTCGTGTTTTGCGGCATTGGAGATGTATCACCTTTAAAGTCAATACGCGGGCGAGTAGAGCTGATTTAACTGTTCAGTTTTTATGTAATAATTCCGAGTAGCGCATAAATTTTGCTGAAGTTTGTGAATAACTGAGATTCTTCACATAAACGTATAAGTATATATCCGACTCGCTCTTTTCCTAGTGGTTAACAATCGACTGAAGATCACGATCTCTATCTCACACTGATCTCACTTATTATTAATCTATACTTAATGCATCATGAGAATTCTGTTAACGTTGTATCTTAATGTATCTATGCGAATGTCCCGAGACGATATTTTCTAGGACGAACTTTCACATTATCCGATACGATTTCTGACTCTACCACAAACACCCTAGACGAATATTGTAGGTACTGGAAGTATTTTTGATAAATGGAAATTTTCTTGTGACACTAATATACGATATTGTAATGGTTAACTGTGTAAAAAGTTCTTGGTTCTGTGACCGTCTTTTTGTTTCTCAAGTTACTGTACCTAATAATCACATAAAGATCATAGGCTAATTTTATACAAATCAATATCTAGCTAAGGCATGATTTTATACTTATTCCCCTCAGACTTCAAATAACCATTTTACCTCTTATTTGGTGCTTACACTCGGACAGAACAGCTACGGTCATTTATTGCTAGACTTCATTGTGCTTTTAACCTCTAGAAGATAACATGGGTTGATCAAGACGAACAACTTTTGTTCTATGAATATTGCCAAAACGTAATACAAAATACAAAAAATACAAAATAATTTATTTACCAGAAAATTGATTACAGGATACTTAATGCTACGTTTATAAATAGGTACTTAATAATTATTAGAGCTATTGAATTGTCGTTTTAATGTAAAGCATTGTTACCCATGGTCCCCGCACTAGGCTAGGCCTGTTTCGCGGGAAACCGAGTGTACAGGTGGATTTCCATGAGAGAGCGGTACACTAGCAATAATACAGCACAAGCCCTTTCATTAACGCAACGCAAGCCCTTTCTGTGTTTACGAGATACACAAGCGTTGCCGCTTGCCTCGTCATGTATTAATTTGTCTTAATCTGGTACTAGATTGTTCTGCGTTCGTATTATGGCTTTAATCTGTGACTGGTCACATAGAGCTATATAAGTTCAGAATTGGAAATTTAATTATCCATTTATTTTTTGTATTGAATAAGACAAAGTCTGATATACCCAAGTCGTCTTTAAGAGGTTATTGATCATCTACCTATAAACCTGTTTATAGGCCTCTGATAATTTATGATAAAAGCTAGAAACAGACTGATCATAAGCAACGTAAGTTACGTAATGTGGGCTCGTCTGTTTCTAGCTTAAGCCATGTTTAAGAAATTGACGCGGGATTTAGCAATTGATGATCGCAGCTGTACAATAAGGCTCAGTTACACTAGTCCAGTGGAATGGTATAGATTCGGAATTGTGTGGCCGTGGCATGTTACCTTCGTAAAGTTGTTTTAACATATTTTAACTATACAACATTTGAAGTTTGAAAATCATTTTGAATGTAAGCGGGTTAACAACGAACCTTGTTTGTGTTGGGAGAATACCAACGTTCATCCCTTAATGTGGGAATTCATCTTGTTTTTACTTCCTTTAAAGTCCTGTTTTATTAAGTCTTGGCTTCTTTATATATGTTTTAAGGAAAATGTTGAGCGTTTTCTATGACATTTTTTAAAATTCTTAAAATCATTATAATATTGTAAAACATTTTACCAGGGCTACGTTTTACTAACTTATCTCTGTTATTGGTTTGTGTTTTATATTTATATTTACTGCTTATTAATCCGTTTGTACAATTATATGAAATAAATGATGTTTTAAGTAATTCTTCTTTTATTTTACAATCATCAATTACTACAAGTCCTCTATCAAATTAAGGGTTCTCCTAAGTAGGTATAAGACCCAGAGTGTCCCGCACAGAGTCTATAGAAAGTTTTATATTTCAATAATGTAATCCACATAATGTATGAGGGTTCCATTATTTAAATTTTTTATAGGCTATAGGTACATTTTTCGATAACGTAAACTTTTTGTTAAATATTCTATAATAACCATGTTCATCAGGGACATCGAGTACCAGGGATAATGTAGGATTGTAATGGAAAAAACAAGTTGGTTGAGTAGTTTTGGAGCCTATTCAATGCAAACAAACAATCATGCCTTTCCTTTTTATAATATTAGTATAGTCACCTGATGGGAAGTGAAGATGTAGACAACGGACGGTGTATCACGAAGGTATCTCTAGTTTTGAAGAGACCGAGGTTGTTTGAATAAAATACAAGAAAGTTTTATTCCCCACCAAATAACACGGAGATGCAGGAAAGGAAACGACAAATACGAAATACATAAAATATTGAATACGTTTCAATATTTTAAGTTGTAGGTTGTACGTTAAGTATCGCCACAATAATATCGCAGCGTTAACCACGCTCATCGCATTGAGACAATGGACTTTTGTACTTCCTGAAATACTTTTACTTGTATTTATTAGCTCTCACATAACTATTGTGTTGGGCTGCCGCCAATTTTTCTATGAACATTCGGTGATGTAACTACCGACAGGGTTGGATTTATTAGTTACCTACTGAAAATGTACTGTCAACGATAAAAACTGAAGATTTAGCTGTTTTCAAAATGCTTTGCGCTTGTATTTAAAGACACGCTCTCTTAAGGCTCTTTTAGATAGGTACCTAGTTTCATATAAGTGTCATGTTCTTAGTTTGGCATTTCAAACAAACAATAATACCTACGAGCATAAATCAATATATGAACGTTCGAAGAATTTATCCACTGTGTAAAAACATTGCTTTACCAACCATTTATTCGGCATATAAAGCTATGTGGTTTATTACCTTCTTACAGTTTGGAACCTAGCTAGGTACTTACGAATAATGTCTTGAACGTGTGCTTAGAATTATTGAATAAAATCTGCCCTAAGCATGTCTGGATGATTAATTACCTACTACTCAGTACACACCTGTACACCTGTTACAAATATTTCAATAACCCAAGGGTCGTGACGCAAACCCAGCCAGCGGCAGTTATCAATGATTGCCAAAAATCTACGCACTCTACAGGTAGGCTGTAGTCCATTGTAGGCGCTCTGTAGCGGAAGACAGTTGGCCTAGGTATGTAATTAATAACGGTTGAAGTTAAAGGGGAACTTACTTAAAAATCTCTGATAGAACTGACTAAAATCTTTACAAAAAAAGCGTAAAGTTAATATACCTACCTTGGAGTTAGTATACCTAACTCAAAACTTAAATATTGGGGTCTAAAGTTAGTGGTAAGATGCACAAGTGATATTTATGCCGTTGTGAGTGTTATGTTGCGAACGTTTCCCATGGAAGACATAGTAACCGAAGTGATATCGTTGTACCAGCAGAAGAAATGGAAAGAGATAGGAGATAGGTTCCACGACCACCCTGATAGGAACAAACTGCTCTGGGTGTTCCCGAGTGAGGAGAATTTCCGGTTCCTAGCGCAGTGTTTGCGGGAACTTGGGTGTGTGAGGGTGCTGAGCATTGGATGCGGCAGTGGGCTGCTGGAGTGGATGTTCAGTGAAGCTTCTGGTAAGTGTTTTTTGGGTTCCGTACCCGAAGGGAGAAAGCTAGACCACAGTTCCATATGTATATTTTGACTAAACCCTAATCTATGATGATCTCTGTGGCGCGGTGGGCGAAGGTCCGCCTGCGACGTAGGAGGTTGCGGGTTGGATTCCCGCCTCGGGACAAATATTTGTATGATCTGCAGATATTTGTTCAGGGTGTTCTGGTCGTTTACTATGTATAATAAAAAATATCTATCTATATTGTATTATGTATATCAGTCATCTAGTACTCATAACACAAGCTCGCTTAGCTTGGGGCTAGATGATGCTGTGTAGATTGTCCGGCATTATTTATTTATTTATTACTAAGTGTCACAGATGTCTGTCCGTTCGTTGTCATGGCTGTTTCTCATGGATCCTAAAAGTAGACAGTTTAAACTTTCAGATAATGTTTAGGTATTTTTGTTGTCGCTACATAAATAAATAGGTGAATAAATTAAAGAGACTTTCATAGAAAAACGGTTTTGTCAGCGATTTTCATAAACGTTTTTAGCAGTATATGTCATGAACCGTAAAAGGTGAATTTTGAATTAGAATTTTATATTTTTTTTAAATTCGTGCTTTGTGAATTTGCTTCGCTCTATTTTGTTTATAGATACCTAGTACTTACACTGGCGTATTTGTATTCCAGGGTATCCCGTCACAGGAGTGGAGGTAGACAACGCGTGGTGGAGCTGCAAATACGCGCCACCCCAGTTCATCCCCCTCCTAACCTACCCCCGGGATGACGTCACAAGCGAGCTCCACAAACCACACACTGCCCTACTGTTCTGCTACTTCAACAATCGTCCAGCTTTCGAAGATTACTTGAAACAGTTTCACGGGCACGTCATAATAATAATAGGACCTGATGGTAAAAACGTACATACAGACCCGAAACCTTTCAACAATGTTAGTACAGAATGGACACTTTATAAATCACAAGAAGTGAGGTCTAGTGGGGATTTTATAGCGGTGTATATTAAAAGAAGTTGTATATTGATTGGGCTTTAATAAATTATACCTATTAGAAATAACAGTCTTATAATTATTTACACGGAATATATAAGTTTCCACTAAATACTTATTATATTAAAATCCATACTGGCTGTGCCAATCACTAGCTATCTATTTCTTTAGTTCAGTGCCTTGATTACGAATAACAGTTAGGTACTTTCTCCTATTTATGTGTTAAGCAATTAACTCTTGGAAAGTTAATTTTTCATTAGTTCAATGTTCTTTACATTAATTTTATTAGTAGTTAATCTAACTGATGTATTCATCATAGGATCTTTCTTCCCTTGAATAAAGTTTGGAAAATCACAGCTTTGATCTACGGCAGCTTCTAAGTCCTCTTTCTGCGTTAAAATCGGTACTTCAGTCACCATTCTATTCATTTCAGTAACGGATTCTATCACGTTGTTTCCCTGCATCTCATTGTCAAGGTAATAAAAGTCGTTATGCATCAGACATAGAGACTCAAATGGTATGTTCATATCATAGCGCGGTAGTAATTTGTTGTCTACAGAATTGTCGTCTATTTCGATAACCTCTTCGTTCTGAGCCTCTGGCGTCTCTTGAAGGACCACTCCAGGTATATCTAGATGTCCAGAATACTGCTCTCCCATTATGTTATCTATCAGAAACTGGTCTATAATAGTCAGTCTGTTAGAAGGATTCGTATCCGTATTGTTGAGCGGCATGTAGTAATCAGATTTCAGTTCGTTCTTTATCTCGCTCATATTTTTGTTGATGTCTTCGAGAGGTGGCGATGCCTTGTATTCTCTAGAGATATTTGTGCTCATCAAGTTTTCGGTGCACATCCGCTCTAGGCTCGGAGACTGAGTGTTTTGTTTGATTGTAGCTTCTAGTTTGATGTAGCTGGGGTCGTTAGTTTGTATTTTATCTTGCGGCGGGAGCATCGTCATCGTGTTTACATTCATCTGTTGATTGAACGTGAATATTTGTGGATTCTGCGTCATTTCACTGTCGACCGGGGTCGTGGCAGCTTCCTCGAGCATAGTCTCTTGAGGATACGGCATCATGTTGTCAGGAGACTCGCTAAGGGAAGGCTCGGGCGGGAGATGCATGAACTTCGTCGAGATCAAGTTATTGAACGTAACAGGACTGCCCAGACCGAATCTCTGGTTGTCCTCGAGCCGTCGGAAAGCCATCTTCTGTTGCGAATGGAACCTGTTCTCCTGATCAGGCCCTTTGAGGATCAGGTTGCTTTTGACTGATATCTTTGGCTTCTTCCTCGGCGCTCCGTCGTCGATGCTCTGGTTGACGGGAGAATTACTGGAGGACGGGACTAGAATCTGTGTGGGCGTGATGATTGGGCCTGAGACTTTATTCATGGGCAGATGGATCTTGTCGACCGGTTTCAACATAATATGGTTGCGCATTGAGAAGCGCGGTGCGAGGGGTAGTCTTATCGGGAAGTTGCTCATTATGTTATTACTGATGCTGCTCGCTATAGAACAGTGGTTCGACGCAAGAGAGTTCACATTGCTGTTGAGATTCTGTTCCATAGGCACGGAAGTGCTGAGGAACTCGTGGAGATTCGACTGCGTGTTGTCGTACGTCATCAGCGGTATTTGCTGCGGGAACTGGCGGCAGTCCATAGTGGAGCTCTCTGATATGAGACAATCCGAGGTGCTGTCTTTGCTCAGATTCGTAGCTTGGTTGTCATAGTCAGTTTGTTGAGCGTCCATTGCAGGTGTGGGGCAGAAGTTCTTAGAGTAGTTCTGCGGCATGCTTTCAGATAGACTATCGCAGTCGTATACCTCTATCGGTATTTCGTTAACGGGTTTAGGTGCGACTGGTTCAGTCTCCTTGTTCGCTGTTGGAGCTTCGTTCGCCTTTTCCGCTTCGCTGGGAATCGTCCAGCTAGGTTTCTTGCTGTTATTCATGTCTATAAGCAGCTGTATTCCTTCCTTATCAGTGTGTGTACTGAGATGGAGGATATATTTGTCTTCGCTGACGGATTTGAAGGGGCAGTAGGGACAGAGGTGAATGTCCGAGTTGGCTTTGGGGTGATTGGATATCATGTGAGCGGTGAAAACGGTGGACTGTATGGTGGTGTACGGACAGTATTTACATTTGTAGAGACTTTCTTTTGTATGCGTCTTCTTGTGACGTCGAATCGCGTTGTGGTCTGAGCAGCGGTAGGAACATTCATTGCAGGAGTAGGGCTTGTCACCTAGAACAAAGGTAAAATATGATATATAAAGTGTTTGCCGTGTGGTGTCGGCATAGAATTTCACCACCCCATCTCTTCCCGTGGGTGTCGTAAGAGGTGACTAAGGGAGACACACCTGGGTGCGGACATAAGCGCCCTCTGCAGAACAACTACACCGAACTGCGATCCCCAACCCGCATGCCCAGCGTGGGGATTATGGGCATTAACCCCCAAATGATAGTGCCATCTTTGGCGCTCATTAGGAGAGGCCTATGTCCAGCAGTGGACTATTATAGGCTGTTGATGTGATGATGTTGAAAGTGTTTGTGTTATTTTCCTTTGCTTCCCGAAAAAAACATCCCGTAAAATCGGGAGTCCCTTTTGATTCAGCTACTGGAATTTTTCAATCTTTTGCTGTAATTTATATTATCAAGTACACTGCCTCTCTGGCACGAAGGGGTGTGGTGTGATGCAGCTGCAGCTAGTCAAACTCGTCTATGTCATGGGCAATGAAGGTGTCAAAGAATTAAGAATACCCTGCACTTTTGCACTCATTACAGTATGCGGCAAGTTATGGGCACTATAGGCGTCGCATTAGGGGAGGCAGTGAACTATTATGGGCTGATGATGATGCTGCCTTCATTGAAGTCAACTTCATGGAAGTATAGCTTACCTGTGTGGGATCGTAAATGCAGTTTGAGCTCTTCCTTTCTAGCCGCGGTGTAATCACAGTGGCTACATTTGAACGGCTTTAGTTTCTCATGCACAGCTGCGACATGGGCCTTCAATCTCCGCTCATTGTTGAACTCTCGACTGCAAATGGAACACACTACTGGGCCAGCCGCTTTCTTGTGGATCACCTTATGTTTGGACAGTTGATTTAAGTTTTTGAATGATTTTGAACAAATTGGACCTGGAAATAAATATAAGCTTGAAAGTGGATGAATTAAATAGTCATAGAACTGTTTCTAAATTGTTAAAAAGCTACGAAAATAACTAAATTGGCTATGCTTTATTCTTTAACTCCTATGATCCACTGTTGGACATAGATCTCATAAGCTGCTTAGAGTCTATAACTCAATACAAAATCTTACAGATATGCTCCTTAGTCTTCCCATGGCATTTCATATGTATATTATACAGCCTGTACAATTTGTATGTTTTGTACCCGCACTCCTGACAAGTCGGCAGCTCTAGGTCTATTGAGTGCAACCTCCACAGATGAGTGTGCATTAGTTCCACTGATGTGCAGATCCTAGCACACTCAGGGCACACTAACTTCCCATTCTGATGGCATTTCCGATGGTATGCAATATTTTTTTCCTCTTTCAAGTTGATTATGCAACCATTGATGGTGCAAGTGATGCCTTTTTCTTTCTTAGCAACAATTTCCTCAATGTTCATTTCTTGATTTAATTCTTCTGGTTTCAAAATGTGCGGTGGGTTGTGGTGCATGGGTGATAAGTCTATTTCTTTTGCTTGTGGTGAGCATAGTTTGTTGTCTATGACAGCTGTGTCATGGGGCTGGATGGAGGATATCAGATCGGGAGGCACGCTCATCTGTATCACATTACATTGTGTCATAGAGGAACCTGCCTCAGACACACTAATGTACCTGCTCCTAGGAACATCATTTGCGTAAACAATGTTTAAGCTGGCCTCTTGGATAATCTCTTTAGGATCTTTCTTCTCAAAATTAGAAGGACTGATTTTGTTTAGCTCCTCAACTGATATGTAAGCGACACCTTTGGGAAGGTTACTGTTGGCGTTCACATTGTCAGGTGTTATTTCAATGACCTGCGGCATTTTTAAGTCTACTTCCTGTCTGGTTGGTTGTGGGTCTTCAACCTTCTCTTCTTTTTTTAATTTAGCATTCTTCAGTGCTATTTGGACTAAGCTTTTCACCATTTTCTTGATGTCTTTGATCCCCATTTTGTGATGATTGCGAAGATGTGTTCTCAGGGTTTCTTCTGCGTCGAATACACTGGTACAGCCAGGACAAGGTATTTGTATATTGTCCGCTAGGCCATTGGTTTTAGCAAGTTCCGGATGGACCGTGAACAAGTGGAACTTTATGTCATCCTCGGCAAGAGCCATGTAAGGGCAAGCCTCGCATTTAAAGAATGCTGTGGAGCCTACGGATTTCTCCTCGTAGGATATCATCTTTTCTTTTACCATTGTAGGTTTTGTGTGGTTGTTGATTGTTTGACTCACTATACTAGTAAGTTAGTTAAAGAACGGTTATCGCAATTACATGATTTCATTTCTGCTATAAAATTACTGTAGGTTTTTTCCTAAAACATTTTGTTAATTCTTCACTTCACAGTCACAGATCAAACAATCAAACCATACTTAGAAAAAAAATAAACCAAAAAATCCATCACTCAGCTGGCCGGGTGCGTTCAGAGGCTCAGGGTGCGGTTGTTTGGTGTAAATTTTAACTTACCCAAAGGTTCAGAACGAGTCGGTTGTTTAACGTCAAAGTTGACATTGTCATGACAAAACTGACGTTACCGTTGCCGGACGTTCGTTTGTTTTGTTTTTGTTTTGCGGTTACTTTGAGGTAAATTGTATCTACTGACTGTAACTACGATCTATAACTGATAAATACTGAAAATTTTGAAATTTACTGTAGAAATCTTGATATTTAAGTAGATAATAAACTATGACAACGGAAAATATGACAGCTGTCAATGTCAGAGTGTTTTTCGTCGATCGAATTACACCGGTAAAAAGTTGCAACCGTCGGAGGTTGTGAACGCTCTAGTTAATAACAACCGAGCGTTTCCCCTGAGGTTATGAACGACCTAGTTGCACTCCGAGCGCGCACGAGCGTAGGTTGTGAACGCAGCCCAGCTGACTGGCGCCATTGCTCATTTGAACGTTGACATCTCTGACAGTACTATGTAAAACCGTCAAACCAGATGCAGAGCCAAAATAAAAAGAAGAAGAAATAAAGGCCGTTGTGAGAGAGAGATGTCCATTAATTTAACTGTTAATTCGCAGGTTATTTTTCGTATCTGACAAGAGGTAGAAATAATTCCAACCCTATTCTGTCAAATGAGTATTTGGATGACGTTTACCAATCATCGCCGGCGAAGTATTTTGCATCGTGTAAATCGGATTGTATCGTAATTTTACACCTAACAATCGACTAAAATGAGTGTAAGTATAGTGTAAATCCTCATAATTATGTAGTTTCACTACAAGTTCTTCGTAATATTGATATTGGTCGTTATTTCCAGTTGGATGTTGAGTCAATGGTGCGCTATGCGTCTCCGATAAACCCTGCCGTATTTCCGCACCTCACGCTGCTATTGTTGGGCATAGGAATCTTCTTCACGGCGTGGTTCTTCGTATACGAAGTGACTAGCACCAAGGCCTCCCGGGATCTCTTCAAGGAGCTGCTTCTTTCTCTGGTCGCTGCCCTCTTCTCAGGTTTTGGCATCTTGTTCTTGTTACTATGGGTAGGAATCTTTGTCTGATATTCGTTTTGTAAATGCATAGTTTATAAGTTCAAGCATTCCTGACGCAAGGAGATTTACTGAATAAAAGTGTAGGTAAATTATTTTTATATTGAAAGTTGCATATCTATTTGCAATGCCAAGATTACTTTCAGTTTTGGCTACAGTTACAAAGGCACAATTTAGGATCCCATTCATTATTGCCTTACTTTCTATTAAATCAATGAACACCTGGTTCCCATATTTACTTGGAGTGGAGTGTGCTTACTTCTTATTTTACACTAATAGAATAAAACTAAAGTAATTAGATAAACATTGTATTTCCTAATGCACAAGATATCCAAGCAATAATTGTAATTGTATGTTCTGTTTTACAGAAATAAATTTTAAATAATGATGTATTTGTTTCACTCATACCAATATTAGCAATAACTTATGCCTTAGTATGAACAAAGGATAAAAATATTCTTATTATAGCAATATTAGCAATAACTCATGCCTTACATAGTATATACTTAAGATAAAAATAAACAAATAATTATTCAACATGTTAACTAAATCTTATACTTACCTTATAGGTTATTATTAAAGTGAAAGGATTTTGTCTGTTACCTTTTCATGCCATAGGTTATTTGCCATGTTATTTGGCAGAGACATAGAATGTACCCTGGTGACTGTTATTATCACATTATTATCCATAATCTGATCAATAAGTAAAGCCTTAAATTAACATCGAGAACGCAAACCACGCCTCCAAATTCCTGTAGTCAGGCTCAATCTCTTTCTATGAACATTAACCATAAAGTAAGTTCAGGCGTCAGGCCTATAGGTACTCCGATGCCACCAATGTTAAGCTAACTTAGTTTTGTCTTATTTTGCATCGGTGCACACATGTGTGCAGTCCACAATGTGGTAAAGTAAAAAAATATTTATTATAGCAAAAGACATAGGTAATTTACTAACATAAGGTGAACATGCTTAGCCATGAATACAAAATATATGTAAACGTCGAGAAAAGAAGAAGAAGAAAGGAGGAAGAAGAAACGCGATAAATACCCGTTAATTACTAATCATTATACAAAATATATTTTAGAAATAAATTAAATATAATCCCCAAGTGCAAAGGCTTACACATTATAATAACAAAATCATAGAAAGAATCACAATGAACTCATAAAATAAGAACAACTAATTAGGTAATTTGCGGACTACTTAAAAAAAAATATACATGTAATTATCGTTTTTGTATGATAGCAATTCAGATGTTTCAGAAATGCTTACAATGTTCATTGTAAATTGAAGAAACCAAGTGTGCCTTCAGCACCTAAGGCAAATAAAAAATGAGCATGAGCATCAAAAACTGCATCAGCTATAGGACAACTTGTACCAAAAGATAACTTAGTTTAGGTTAGCTTGCACCGAACAAGCTAAGCTAAACTGAGTTATCTTTTGGTCTTACAACCCTGGATATTCTAATAGTTGATAGCGAAAATATTCATGATCTAGCTAGAACTTCAGGCTCTCATCACTAAGCGGCGGCGCCAGACCAAGACCAAAAGATAACTTAGTTTAACTTAGCTTGTAACAAGCTAAGCTAAACTAAGTTATCTTTTGATCACTTACTTATATTCTAATAGTTGATAGCAAAAATATTCAAGATCTAGGCTAACTCCGGGCTCTGTTCACTAAGCGGCGCGGGCTCCGCCGGTGGATCGTCCGCTTGGCTGAGCTCGTCTCCATGCCGCATCTCCTCCCGTTTCCTGCGGAACTCCTCGTCCAGTACGACGGTCAGGTGCATCCGCTCCGAGGCGAGCGCTGCGATCCGGTTCGACAGAATCTCGTCGGACATTACGAACTCTCTGAAATTAAACGTTCATCTGAAAAAAGTAGTATAATCGATAAAACAAATTAGGTAAGCATGGTTTGCGGCGCAGGAGGTTGCGGGTTCGATTCCCGTCTCGGGACAAATGTTTGAACGATCTGCGGATATTTGTTCAGGGTGATCTGGTGATTTTTTACAATGTGTTTTGTGTGTTAAATAAAAATAATATTAGCCTGTAGGTACCTTGTAGGTATGTACCTACATCATCATAATATTTCAATATAAGGGAACACTACAGGAAAATATTGTAAATATTGACCTAATTAATTAATTTCATAGTAGGTATTTTTATCATTGTTAAATTACCAACACGCTACAAAGAAATAGTTCTACTCCTACCGTGAACTGGCGAAGTTGTTTGCATAATATTTTCTTCATCGAAAATAACCATTGAACGTAAGGTAAGTCACGGAGTCAGTGATTCTTAAAGTGTCCAAAAATCGTTTAAATTCCCAAAGAAAAACAGCTTTTTAAGTTACCTCTACACATTAAGGCTGACACTAAACACTGTTTTCATTATTATTGTTACAAGAATCTACCTACTTATTTCTGACCACTAATTTTAGAAGCTCACTGTTCTTTTCATCCATTGACCATTTGTAGACCCTATTCAAACCCTTTGATGTACTACTATTTGGATCGGGCAGGGTCCAGTTACTGCAATTACCTCTAGATTAAAACCCAACCTCTCATTTGTGGCCGACATACCTCTACAGCCATTCCCTCTGTGAGTCATAAATTGCCACGCAGGTCGTATAAAGTACCTACATCAAACTATTTTTAAATTTTCAGGCAAAATGCGTCTATTACCTATCATCTACTTCTGCATATACCAACTTGCGTCGACATTAGCTGCCGACAACGTAACAGCCGATGGTGCACCATTAAAACCGCCAGCATCGGCTGTAGAACCACCATTGACTGGTGTGGCACCGCCCTTGCCTGATCAAGCCACGTTCAGTGCCTCCAAAAACGGTGAAATATCTAAAACGCTGGAGTTTTTACTTGATGTGATTCTATCAGCAGCGGAAGTCAATTTTAATAAGAACAACCAGCACGGTGTCTTCAAAGCTGGGAAATGCTCAACCGGTGAAGTGTACGATGGGTTTTCTTGCGTTTCTCAGGACGTTTGCTATGATGAAAATGATTGCTATGAATAAGGCTAAAAGTTTTATAGTTAAACTTCTACCTTCATGACTAATTAACGCTACGCGACAACATTTATGGACCAGAAGATGGCTTACCACAAAATTACTCAAACCCAATTCAGATTAAAGTTGTGTTTACTTTGCATCGCAATCGGAACGTACCTACGCGGCGGTATATTTACAACATTCCGAAGAGGGTATGTAGAGGAAGGGCATGTAGATCGGATTTGCAACTGCAATATAAATAGGTTTTTTTTTAAAGCGCTCGAGTTTGCCCATGACGTCATCCAGAACAATTTCCTTGTTACTACAAGGATATTGTTAATAATATTTTTTTTGAAATTAATTATAACGCTGTTGGCCGCAGATAGCCATGGCCATGACTGCGTTGTCGGAATTTGGACGGGAACAGAGGGCGCCTCTCCGGGTAAATTAGGTTGGGCCAACCGCACAAGCACCGCCACTTAGGTGCTAGCGTCAGCTTGGGCTATTGCCAGACGCTTTATGAAGATAATGGAGGTTTCGCCTAGGTGCACGAAAGCACCTGATGGACGTCTCAAGTCGCGATTTTTAACACCGTTTTCAATGAAAATCTGTCAATAATTACATTAGGTGGAATATAACAACACTTGATTGACCCTGAGGTACGCTGTTTACCAGTGTTCTTATTGTCTTATCTCGTAGATCGTACTTAAGTAGCCTCTCCGTATTTGCCTTAAGTATTGTTTTATGGTTGGTTTAGTTATATATTTGTATCTACTAACTTTCTATGCGTATCCTTTGTATTATTATTCTATTATATAAACTATTTTCTTTCTTTTTTATACCTGTGTAGAGATTAGTATATCAGCCATCTAGTAAGTATCCATAACACAAACACTCGAACGAACCCGATAACTAATGTCATTTATGGCGCTCATTAGGGGAGGCCTAGAGGTCCAGCAGTGGACTATTATAGGCTGATGATGAATTAACTTGAAGTCGTGGACGTCGAGCCGGTAGAGCTGCGTGATCTCGACCGCCACCACGGTGACAATTCGCTTCCGGTCCCGCATCAGCAGCGCGACCTCGCCGAAGTGCGCGCCGTCTTCCAAGTGACACACCTGAAACACGAAGCTTTCATATGTGTTCAATTGTTATTTACTAGCGCCACCCTGCCGCACGGGTATTTGACAAACATTTTATTTTTCATGCGGGTTCCTAATTTGTTTAAAAATGTTCTATAGCCTAATTCATGTTCATACTCTTATATCACAGTCTTATATGGATGACAATGTAACATTTGATTAGCGAAAGCGATTGTAGAAAAGTACAAAAATGTATGGGTTTGACATAATATGCCTTCGATACAGTTTGATTAGTTTTCAGTTTAGCTACCTGTACTGACAGTTTGCTATCAATAGGTACTCCTTGTCTACAAAATATTTTCGACTACTTCTAATTCCCTTGTAACTTGTAAATTTTCGCATGCAAAAATTTATCACTCTATAACAACTATTGTGTCCCACATACATTTGAGATAGGGGAGGTACATATGTGACGCGGACTGTACATTATTCTACTGATGAATACTCACCTCAACTCCTCTCAGCGAGTAGATCGCCACAGTCCCATTGCCTATAAAGTACATGCAGTCCCCGATATCCCCCGCGAGGAGCACCGAGTCGTTCGGCATGTAGACCTCAGAGTGGAGACAGCCGAGAATCGAACCCACGACCGTGGGTGACAAATCCCGGAATAGGGCCACGTTGTCCATAAACTTGTGACAAGTGTGGAAGGTTATCTCGTTGCGTAGTTCCTCTGTAAAAGGAGGATTTATACGAATTCGAGGGTCAAAACTTTGTATCTATGCAGTCGAAAATAGTGCGAACTACATACATCTTGAAATTAAGTATGTTCATCTTTAGACCTGTTAAGGGTCACCCTCATTGAACCCACCCAGCACCCGACCCGCACCGCCCCGCCTCGAGCGGTTAGTATTAAAGCGCATAGACTTCATTACTAGGGAATTACCTACTTATGTCAATGAACTTACTTCTAAGATTTAATTTTAATTATGTTCGGTCATACACAATGTAAATTGTTTTTGAATAAATAAACTAAAACTGAAAAACTGTTCGCAAAATTCGTTGACCGCTCGATGTGCACTCGTTAACCACGCGAGAGCCACTCGTTGACCACGCGAGAGCCACTCGGTGACCGCGCGAGGTCCACTCGTTGACACCCGAGAGCCACTCGTTGACCACGCGCGCTCCACTCGTTGAACGTGCGAGGTGTACTCGTGGCCACTCCTTGACCGCGCAAAGTTCGGGCCAGATGGGTCCGATGAGTAATGACCATGATTCTGCTATGACCAACCTGACAGCGTGGTGAACACAGCGTTCTCGCTGTAATAGTTCTCCTGGTAGCGGTAGTAGTAGAAGGCTCGCAGACGCTGTTTCAGAGGTAGGGGCAGCTGTTTCAGACGCATGTATTCCTGGTAACAAAGAGGTTGAATAAGAACTATGCTGTTATCGTACGGGCCTAATAAGGGTACCTCATACGTCTCATTGAGGCATGAGGCTTCGGTTTTAGGTACGTAGATGTAGATTATTATACCTAATATTGCACGTGCCATACCTACTATGTTTTTAGGGCTTTGATGTCGTTTTCGAAACCGTTATAGTCTCGCTTGTTCTTTCCTATATTTAATCTTTTATATGCAAATGCTGTAAATTTAACTTGAAATTTAAGATAATATTGTTTGTGCGCCTGTACCTCCAGATAAAAAATATAGAAAATAAAAATGAACTTACTTCGACTTGATTTATCAACTCGTGGTAGCGTATGGTCGGAGTGTAAAGTGAGATGTACACTTTTAGGAGAAACGCTGAAATTTTTACAATTTATTATATTACATTGTTAGTATACAACATGTAACCAGACTTCTAGCGAAAAGGAAGGGTGATGGTGCAGCACCCCAGAACAAAACCAATAAAAAAACTTTTGTATAAAATCACATTTATTGCTAGATTTATTAAATTTTGACGATTTGTATTCGTTTCGCTAGCCAGCAATATACATAGTTGTCGCTGGTATCTTACGCGGTAACGCGCTCTTGAAGCCTGGCCTTCACCCTATCAAACAATTTGCACCCTCGCACTGAACATTATGTTAGCTTTATTAACCGAAAACCATCACATTCTAAAAATACTTAAAAAAACACACAAAGACACATACTTAATAAATACATAAATAAAAATCAACTACCCAAGTTAAAATCTACTAATTTTGCATGTATAAAAGTTTTTAACATTTTTTTTTGTAAATATATTATGTTGTATATTATGTTATACCCTTCATTTTTTGAAAGTAATCTTTTTACACCGTATTTAATTTGAGTTAACATTACAAAAATTAAATGATAGCGCATCATACCAAAGTTGTAGATCATAAACATGGCCGAGTAAATAATGACCACGGAATACACAAGGATTTCGTCTGCCTTCGAAGACTGCAGCGATGAGAAACCAGTTCCTAAAACAGAGATAACTTGTTTAAAAACTGTGATGTTCACGCTAGAAATACAAGAAGTAAAAACAAATTACACATCCCATCATACAGATTACATAAGGTAGGGAAATCATTTATGGGAAATTGTGTGCGCTTCTATAATAAGCTTCCATCTGAAGCAACTGAGCTCCCTATTCGTAAATTTAAACAATATATAAAACAAAATCTTATTAAGAAAGCCTTTTACTCTATAGATGATTACGTTAATGATACTAATGCTTGGCCAGAAGTCGCTCCATTCCACACCGACAATAGCATGTAAGAAAATGAATGTTGTGTTTAGTTACATATCCTTATCCATATGTATTTTAATAATTATTGACATGTATCTAAATCACACTAAACTTAGATAGGCAAAAAAAACATTGTATTAGACACATAAGTTATATATGAATGTACTAGTGGTTTCTTTTCACTTCTTCCACTAGTGGACAAAAAATTGAAGTGAAGAGAAATCAATAACATATTAATTGCTTTTTTATAATAATTTATCTGTTTGAAATTTGACTTGTCTAAGTGCTTATTTTGTAAGCCTAAAGGAATAAAGTTATTGAATCTGAATCTGAATCTAAAACAAACAAAATTCGTCAAGTGCGAGTGTAACTCGCGCGCCGAGGGTTTTGTGTACCTTGACCCAAAGAAATTGATACTCAGTGGGTAAGTAGATTTTTTTTTTTTCGAATTGACTATAATGCTGTTGACCGCAGATGGCCATGACAGCGTTACCGGACTTTAATAAGTGGGTAAGTAGACGTAAACTGATTTCTTTAATTTCTTGAACTTTTTTCTTACCTCTATATAATGTTTGTATTATATAATAAAACTATATAATTATATATATTTTGGAAATTAACCGTGAGAAAATATTAAAATAAAAGAAGTTAAAATAAAATAAAAACTAAGCAAAATAATTTCCTCCATAATATAGATAATACATTATGTAGAGCTAAATGAACAGAACCTCTGTGTTCCCTAAAGATGTACATTTGCGCAAATATCAGGCGAGGTCTATGCCCAGCATTGGACTAGTCTAGGCTGTTGATGATGATCATAATATATGTGTATAACCCACCAAAGAAGCCAGAAAGCGAAACGAAGAGACTCTTGAGATAGCGTCGCCCCAAGGGGAGGTCCGGATCCGATACCATCTTGAAGGAGTCAGCCCTTTGCTTTGCCTGCTGATAATACGCTCCCTTCCAATCTTCGTGCCCTGTTTGAAATACCTTGAATAATTTCTATTGAAACTAATTTTATTGGTAGGATCATTTTAAAGATTTACTCAACTGGAAAAATCTGCTAAAAATTGGACAGCAGAATGTTTTTTGGTCGGAGAATATAATTACAAACCACAACAAAATTATTGAGTGGCTGACCAGTTAGGTCAGCCACTAAATTATTTTTAATCACTTCACCACAGGGTTATAGCTTCCGGAGAATTGGAAACCTTCTTCTCGGTTGAAAACACAAATCGTAAATATCCCGTCATAAACGTCTTCAACTAACAGTATCTCGCGACGACCAGAGGCATATAGATGAGGCAGCTGCACCAGTGAGCCGTCAGACAGAACAGCATCGCGTGGCGCACACCGCCGTACCACGCGTACAACCTTGTGAAACTCTGCAAGTTGTAATACTATTTAATAGAAAACTCAATTACGTCCTTGCTTTTTCAATTATTATCTAAAATGGAAGATAACCTTCGCGGTTAAGAAACGTTTTGTTTGCATTCTTTATATGAGGTGTGGAAGCAACGAGGCGGTTACATAGGCACGAGTATGCTACGTACTTACTTACACGTCGATACGCGGGCTACGAATTGGAACCTCTACGCGGAAGCTACAATACCGTAGCACTTGCGTAGGCTCGTCCTATGAAACCGCTACTTCCAGTCAATGCCACGCATAGGCTACGAGCACTACGAGTTTGATACGCGTGTGCTACGAATTCAAACTTCTACACGGAAGGTAATAGACCGTAGCCTCTGCTATGTTAACTGTGCCTGTGCGTAGGCATGTGCTATGAAACCACTACTTCCCGTCAATGCTACGCGAGGGCTACGAGACTGATACGCGTGTGCTACGAATTCAATATTCTACGCGGAACTTACAAGACCGTTGTCTGCCGTCAAATCTACAATGCTACGCGACTACAACAGCTACGTGGTGACTACGAGAATGCTACGTTACATACCCACTTACTACGTCGAAACAAAGTTTTCTATATTTATACTTATTTTATAAAAAGGAAAGATTTGAGGGTTCGGATTCAATAGTTATAATATAATCAAAAAAGATAGAGATCGTATGAAAACTACTTACTCTACTATACAGCTCTCAATGGATTTACTTGGTTGGTTTTGATATATGATAGAGAGTTCTTATCGATGTGCGATACACAGTGCAGTCATTAATGCTTTGCGGTTTGCAAAACTGTACCGTGTAAAAAAGCATGTTCTCTGACCTTGACAAAAGTGGTCAGGTCCCCCATAACGGTATATATCCTAGGCAACCGCAGCATTGGGACGAGCAGAGCTAGCATCAGGCTTCTGCTGGTGATGTTGTACTGCAGGAAAATGAAGCTCAGAGGGATGGAGGAGACGAGGTCGCAGAGGAACCAGGAGGAGAGGTAGTGCCTGTGGAGTTAATTATCACTAGCCTAGCCAGCAACTAGACCCACACATAATTGGCGAATGGTACCTGTAAGTCAGACACACGAGTCAACGCCTTTTGTAAAGTTAAAACCAAATTAGAAATAGTACGAGTAGTACTAGTTCTAATTTGGTTATTGTAATTTTCTTTGTTAGTTAGGTACTAAAGGTTTTTCTTAACTTAGGTAACACTAGTGATGCCATACAATACGTTGAAAACTAATTTTATATTAAAATTCCGATAGAGATAAATTCATTAATTTTTTTATGTTTCTCCGCACTCATTGCATAATTCCATTTGTATTTACCACATGATCATCCTTTATTCAAGATAAGATTGTCTCGTCCCAACAAAGAAGCGGGATAACAGTATCAACTAAAATATTGGTGTTCTTCCAACACAAAACAAGTTCGTAGTTAACCCGCTTACATTCGTATCAACTCAGGATTCATAAAACTGAAGATGTTTAGCTGACCGTTGCTACTTTAAATATCACAATATATGTTCAAATTATAAATTTCAATATAAATTTACCATATTATTCTCCTGCTATTCAAAACAATAGAGAGCCCCTCTTCCCGCGGTTCCGTATACCCCATATGGAACCGGATGACGATATCAACCCAGCTGAAGAAGTTAAGCACCAGCATCACATAGTCGCAAGGATGCGTGTGTTTGCGGTAGAAGTCATCGATGATGAACGACAGACGAAAGGTGGACGTTGTCATGTGAGCGATGTTCAAAAACACCATCAAGGATTTCCAGTAGAGGCTGTAGAGTGAAGAATTCTGTGAGACAGCGTAAGCGGAGTAAAGTGTTATATACTAGCTACCCGCCCCGGCTTCATATGGGTACATGATAAATTATATAAACTATTTCTTGAACCATTCTCTTTTGTAACACAAGAATGCATTTAGATCCAATTTAATTCCAGAAAAGTGTTTTCGAAAAAGTTTAGTGCAGGAACCTAGATAAATATTATTTTAAAATAAATAATAGCAGCCCATGGTGAAATATGCTCAAATTACCAACCATTTTGGTTATTGTGATTAGCAAGCGAAATAAAGACATTTATGATAAAATGGTCCCTAAAGCCAGTACAGACTTATCTTAATATGTGCTGAAGAACATATGTTTCAAACGTGAAGTTTTCACGACGAAGTTGACGGCCTCTGTGGCGCGGTGGGCGAGGATCCGCCTGCGACGCAGGAGGTTGCGGGTTCGATTCCCGCCTCGGGAAAAATATTTGTACATCTGCAGATAGTACAGGGTGTTCTGGTCGTTTTCTATGTATAGTAAAAAATATGTGTATATATAACAGCATCATCTAGTACCCATAACACAAGCTCTGCTTAGCTTGGGACTCGATGATGCTGTGTGGATTGTCCAGCATTATTTATTTATTTATTATTTCTTGCACCTGAACATGCTGAAGGGATGTATCATATGCTTTTCCCCGAAGCCGTACCGCCGCCTCTCCATCATCACCGCGGGGTAGCTGTAGAAGTGGCAGAAAGTGCTGGGATGGTACTGCGATACGTGACGGAGCCTGCTCAACTTATGGCAAATCTTTCCCCAACGACCAGGTATTTTTGGTAGTTGATAGTCTGCACCTGTAGTTGCAGGAAATAAAGCTTTTTAATACGAGCGAGCTAGGGTAGGGTTGTAGTTAATTTTTTTGTTATACGTAGGCAGGTACGTAAGATTTTTTCCCTTGTCGAAGGTATTTCTTTTGACGATGGTAGGTACTGAATATTTTAATATTTCATTGATGCTAGGAGATGCTAGGATGGTATTTATGCGTACCGACTATGCTTAGTAGGTACGTATTTTATAGACGTATCGTAAACTCCAAAATTAAAACTGATTATATGTATGCTTACCCAAATTAAGATTACAGACATGTTTCTCTTTGATTTTCATGGTACTAAATGGTTTTGAATTTCAAAACATGAAGACGAGGAGCACCAGTAGGCAGCCAGTAGGTAGATAGCTAAGAACGTAGGGTTCTAAATAATGTATAAATCCCAGATAAATCCACCATCTCTACTGTTTTTGTCTCAAGGTCCAAGGAAACTGTAGGTACCTACTTATATGTGTCGGAAAGTAATTAAGAACAGATATATATTTCCAAGACTAGAAAATGGTTATGAACAAGGAACTCTCTCTGACGAGAGGTTAGGAATGATAAAGCGTAGTGGTTTTATAATCTTTCTAAGAGAATATAACCAAGGGGGTCGACACCGCGAGGATAGAAATCGTACTATGGCGTAGTGGTTATATTCTCTTTGAATATAACCACTATCTTTGTGATAAAGTCTCAGAAGATAAAGTATAAAGTAGCATGCCTTCAGAGAGCATGCCAAAGAGAATATATGTCAAGACGTCAAGACAAATGACCAAAGATAATAAAAGCAGACAAATCATAAATAGAATGACTTGACTTCTTTGTTACGGTAATAAACAAATAAATTGACAATAGCTTAGAATTATAAGGTCTTATGCCTGCATTCTACACTTCTTGCGAGGGAGACTCTACCAAGTCGAGCGCTCGAAGAACTCGAAGAACCTACGAAACCCAAGGCAAGACGAGCCCGCCAAGTACAACAATAAATAAATCGTTTATTATTGAACATAAAATTCAAATTATATTTAAACTAGCGGTAACCATTGGTAGCGATTCCGTTGTTTCACGATTCCTTTCAAAGCCTATCGATGTTTCCATCCTGTACCTATATGTATAATATAGGTACTATGACTAAGGGAAAGTATGAAAGTCTCATACCAATAATTATCACTCATGAAAGTAGTCAGCAAAGAGAATATAACTACTACGATGTCAGTTCTATGTATACATTTTGTATATTTCCTTCCTCTGCTCTTTGGTGTCCTCTGCTCTTTGGTGTTTTTTTATTTCATAAAGCTAAGAAGGTGAAACCTATAGAGTTTTAACTATCCCTCAAAAGAGTTTCTACTAGCCCTGAAATATATTTTGGATAAGCCCCAGGGTTAAACAACCAGGATAAATAAAATAGACATATCCCCGGGATATCGTTAAACTCCCTGCTAAACTTAATCAAGGTTTGTCCTTGTCCTTATTAGTTCAGGCGAAAGATAACAAACTGACGGACAATCATTTTCACTTTTCAAAGATTGTATAGTATAAATATACCCTAACCTAGAATAAATACAAACCATTTCGTTATTCTTAATCTTTATTATCTCAAATCTATGATATACATTGAGTATACTTACACATATTCATAATACACAATATACATTATTTTATATAAAACGAGATAAATATACATAAAACCCTTGTAAAAGTACTTATATTATAGGTACGAGTTTAAATAAGTTGGTAACCATAACCAATAAGTATAATCACAAGTCACTGGGTTCAAGGGCGTCGCCAGCCCACGGCCCAGGGGGGGGGGGGGGCAAGCCATAGCCAGAAATATGTACTAATCGCCGGGGGGGGGGGGGGGGAGTTAGAGCTTACGACCCTATGTCCAGCAGCGGATAACATGGGCTGATGATTATGTACGCTAACTTTATCCAAGTAAGTAATTTTCAAGCCTCAAAGCTTCAAAGTGTTTAAAATTTTCCTAATTTACCTGCGGCCTTATTGTCTAACTTGAAATCCATTACCAGTGAACTTTAAACCGATTACCAGTTGTAGACCCAGTCAGAATGTTGTCGGTATTGTCTAAGTATTCAACTGGTCATCGGTTTCAGCTATTTACATACAATACGAAAGTGACAATCGAAGTCCAGGCTAGGTTTGAAATGCAAACTGAAGCCGATTACGATTACCAGTTCAGTTAGACAATAGAGCCGCTGGTCCGCAAACAATATGATCTACAACTGGCATTCCACACTGCAAGTGAATGAGCCAGCACTACAACTTTTGTAACTTATTCGGGTCATTAGGTAGTACAAAAAAAAATTTGACAGAGTGTAATGAGCGTCGATATTTTGTAGTGTGCGGCCGCTGGAAAAAGTCGAAACTGAAGACTATAGAATAAACGGCGAGCGGAGCGAGCCGCGATTTTTTTTGAGACTTTCTGACGTATGCAAAAAATTTAGAAGAGTTTGTATATATATCTAAAGGAATAACAACAAACGGAGGGAGCAATTCAATCGGCAAAACAAGAAAATAGGTACTTCATACATTCATCGATTAACGAAATTAAAATTAATGTCGTGAGCTGCCTTCCAAGATGGAGTCGGGTGTAAATGAATGTGATGCGTGCGCCTAGCTCACTTACATAAAAGGTACACTTATATAATACGAATCGAATGATACTTAGCGTGAGAACGAGCCACCCGACGAATTTTGACGAACAAAAAATTTAGTTTTTAAGACAGAACAACCACTTCAAGTACTCCCACGTATCCGAGAAAACTTTTCGGGGGGTGGCTTGAATCCCCAAAACCCCCTATCCCTCCTGTTTGCCTATATGGCGATTGTAAATAAGAATGGATTCAACTTCCATGTGAAAAGCTTTACGAGCTATACACAGCACGTACATATTATAATATTTTGTTACAAATGACCGACCGAAACATCTGAAAATAAAAATTACTTTAGATACAATATTTTTTTAAGTTATATTATTGTACTAACTGTCACTACTTATTCCTAGTGATAGTGAATTTATGCGGGGTGTAATGGCAAAGCAAGGCAATAGCAGGACTTTCGTTGTTTTACAGTTGGCTAAGTACATTTTTTTGATCTCTAGGGGGGGGCAGCTGCCCCCCCCCCCTGCCCCCCCCCTGGCGACGCCCTTGACTGGGTTTAACATTAGTTTCTGGGCGGTGAAAGTGCTAAACTCTCCGGAACTGACTATTGGCGAACTCTGGGTTGAATGGGGAAGAGTTAAAGTTGAAGTTGTTGCCATGAGTCGCCACGTTCTGAAACAATAATGGTTTTATAATATAAATAAATAATGCTGGACAATCCACACATCATCATCTAGCCCCAAGCTGAGCAGAGCTTGTGTTATGGGTACTAGATGACTGATATAAATAATACAATATTATTATATAGCTAGATATTTTTTATTATACATAGAAAACAACCAAAACACCCTGAACAAATAATGAAGATCGTACAAATATTTGTACCGAGGCGGGAATCGAACCCGCAACCCGCGTCGCAGGCGGACCTTCGCCCACCTCGCCACAGAGGTCTGAATAATATGGACCCGTGCAACGCCAGGCCGGGTCGCTAGTACATAAAACATTAAAAATTAACACAATTCTAGAGAAATTCAATAGTGAGGTATTAAATATATTAATAGAATATGTATTGTAATATATTAAATAATATATAATTATATAATATACTATAATATATGTCCAGCAGTGGACTATCATAGGCTGTTGATGATGATGATGATGATGATATAATATACTTACATCGTAGCGCGGCATGATACCCTCGACTGAGGTGACGTCTTCCGGTGGGAAGAAGTCGTTTCTGAACTGCGGCAGGTCCTCGATGCCTATCAGATCGGAGTCGTAGGAAACGTCACTGGAAACAGGGAAACATTATGGATTTACTATTTATCTCCTCTCCCAGGCAACATTGATTGAAATGATCAAGTAAGTATTTCACTACATAGTATAAAACAAAGTCGCTTTCTCTGTCCCTACGCAACGGATTTTGATGCGGTTTTTTTTAATAGATAGACTGATTCAAGAGGATTGTTTTAGTATCAGCATAGGACTCGTGCGAAGCCGAGCGGGTGGCTAGTTAAAAATATATGATGATTCAGGCGTTACTTTGCGGCAATACATAGAAAAATATTATGATAAAAAGTGTACCTACGTAAAAGTTTATTTATTATTTAATATTAATTTTCTTTGTTATTAAAAGTTTTTCCTGAAAAATGTTTTTATTATTCTTGTATTTTTAGTGTTTATAACAAAAACATGCAGAAGCTTGTAGTTCAAAATAATTTGTCAGAAGTGGGATTCGAACCCACGCCCTCAGAGAGGACCAGAACAGCTCATACTCGCGTTCAGCAAGAAGGGTAACCTTGAGTCTGGCGCCTTAGACCGCTCGGCCATCCTGACGTTGTATCGATGCGCGAAATTATGCTACGTAATTCTAGACTCAAACTGTTATGCGCTAACATGGAATTATATTGCGCGAATGATTAGGTATATCGAATTTGATGAATTGCGCAGGAAGTATTTTAATTCAATGCATTTCTAGGTAAGACGAAAATACTAATACGCACTTACCTACTTTGTTTATTGCATTATTGGTAAATACGTATTAGATAGTTTGAAAGTTGTGCTTGATCGCGAGCAACATCAAAGTACTCGTACTTCTACAACTTGAATAACAAGACTATTTTGGGGGACCGACGCATATGAAGCAGCGGGAAGAAGCTAGTGTGCCTATAGGCTTTAATCAATTACCTAAGTTTTTCATATCTTTGGGTCGTTAAAATGACGAACCATTACATACCGAAGGATTTACCTGATGGTAAGAGTATCATATAATTACAAAGAATTCAGTCTCCACGTGGGGGAATTCACAAATGGGAATTGTGGAAAAATCCATAATTAAAAAATTCCCAATTCTCATTTTACTTGCAGAATGAAGATGAACCTGACCTGATGGCATCGAAGTCCGGTGCTTTCAGCGCCGCGTTCCAAATGGGATTGGAACCCTCGACGGCGTGCTTGTTGGTCCCTGGCGCCGCTATGCCGACGCGGTTCAGGCCGGAGTCTACCGAGCCGTACTTCGTCATCGATAGTGCTTCTAGTCTACGATTCAATCTGAAAAACAGATTCAGGTTTTGTTTACTATTAACTTATAATAATAATCTATTGCATTTGTAAATTTTTGCACAGTAGGTAAGGCATTTCCTATGAACCTATGCTAAACGATTTTTTTATCGATTATCGTATTGGAGTCTGCGTAGAGTTTCCGCTTGCGTCAATGAAGACTCTCTTTAGGTTTATGTAAAATGTCTCCAAAGAACGCATAGACCTCTGTAGGTAATAAATAAATAAAATGTAAAAAATAATAATGCTAGACTGCGTCATCTAGCTTTAGCTTATCGGATAACCGATAAAGATAGTACAATATTATTAGGTACATAGATAATTATTTTTTACACATAGAAAATATCCCGAACAAATATTCGACAGACCGTACAAATAGATAGATAACACTTTATTTCATAACCCTACTAATAGAAAACAAATATATTTGTCCTAAGGCAGGAACTTCCTGCGTTGCATGTGGACCTTCGCCCTCCACGCCACATTGGTCGTCACGACAAGCGAAAGACGTATAAGAAACTAAGTCCACCTTAGATGTTTAAATGGCTAATGAGGGAACTAAGTATCAGTATACTAAATCCTCCGAAAGTTGTTGCTCATAAGTCGCTAAGATAACTGAAGTGTTGTATAAACATAGGTTATAGAATATTGTAGTGAAGTGATCTACTCACGTCCGAGTCCTCAAGATGAAGGTGATAAGCAGGAGGACACAAAGGAAGCCCAGCAAGACAGCCAGCGCTCCCAGCGCGTAGATGGTGATTTGGTTGGTATCGGTGCCGGTGACGGGACTGATGCCCGTGTAGAAGTCGTCCAGGTATATGCTCTCCGTGTTGAGGATCATTTGGATCTCGCGGAGCAAGATGGTGTCGCTGCGGAGGCTGGAACGGAAACAGCCAACATCAAAATGTAATAAACAGTGAGTTTGCAAATGATTCGCGATCGTGATTATGTTTCTGAGCCCATGCCCATAGTTTTGGTTTCATCACGGAATAAGTTATGGAGATAGATAAACAATTATTTTATACACATTATTACAATTCAGATAAATCTTTAATTTTAATTATATTTGTAAATGACAAACACATTCACATTACGAGGAACAGAATGGGTCCCAAAATCTGATCCCAGAATATGATCCTTGTAGTATTCCTACATTGTATATTTGTGATTTCTTATGCTTAATCATCCATGAAACGCTGCTGCTCATTAGTTATTTCTTATGCTTAATCATTCCGATGAAACGCTCTTAAGTAGGTACCTAAGTCGACTGAAAACATTCGTTTCGATAACATTATTATCGCCATTATGTAAGATTATGCTAGCTTTGACAAGTCTACTACAATAAGCAAGACGTATAAAAGCGATGAAGATGATTTCTTACAGTTCAATCTCCCCGACAGGCACGGGTATGTCATCCCTGATGAAGTGGGAGTGGACCTCGGTTAAGTTCTCAGAGGCGATTCCGAGGGAGTCGCTGTACGGGAGCACCTGGTCTATGTTGCAGGTCATGTTGAACCCGCTGGAGAAGGTTTGTGCTATCTGTAAGATAGCAATGAAAATATTTACAGAGAAAATTACAATTATCTATATATATATACTTACTTACTTACTTATATATACTTACGCAAATAATAATAAAATGTGTTTTCTTTGAAAAAATCCGATATTGATTAATTTTATATTAGTGAAGGGTTTTGAAAAGAAAATGTTGTGAGAAACAAGATAAATACATAATAAATATTCTTATACCAATAATAGCAGTTATATGGTGAAAATATGCTCAAATTACAAATCATTTTGATATTACGTTTGTATGAGAAATTCATCCGTCACCGGAGCCTTAAGACTTGTACAACATGCAATCAATAGAACACTTGAAACGTGTGCTAGGAACTTACAAAGTCTTGGCTTTCGATGATCTTGTCCACGGTGTTGACAAATCTAAAGATGACCCTGTTTGCACTGGATATTAGATAGACCTTCACGTTAGCAGTGTCATATCCACCAACTGAAACCAATTATAATTAGGTATGTAGTGTGTCAACATACAAATTACAGAAAATATTTTGTAGTGATGATTGTACAACACACACAGCCAGGACCAATGAAGATGACACAAACAGAAACCTCACAAATGAAAAATTCGAAATCCTCATTGAAATTAGCTAATCACTTTGAACTAATATTGATGGTGATCATAACAAGAAACCCTCTCACACACAACACAAAACCGCTTTGTTGACAGCTACGACTAAAATTGTTGGAATGTAACCCCAACAAACACAAACAGCCATATACAAAGGTAATAGAATGCAAGATTTTTTTGATGTCCGAACCAAAACGACGAAAGTTGACATAAAACAACATCAAGATACAACAGCAAGGAACAAAGTTGAATTACTCAGACATTAAAGATATAAAACAACATCAAGCAACAACAGCAAGAGTGACACAGGCAAAGTTATTCGATGTAAACCCTCTTTTCCAGCGTACCTGGATCCGTAGCAACCACCGTAAACTCAAACATGCCGTGCATAGAGGCAGTCGGCTGAATATTGAGGACCAGCACTCCTGTCGTGGGATGCAACGAGAACGCCAGGTCCTGGACTGCGGTCAGAGACGGGTCTACCACCATGGAAGATTCCTCGATGCTGTATTCTATTGGTAATCCGTCGGTGTGGATTGCCTGTTGTGACATGGTTTTATCATTCTTTTTAAACTTTCACGATTTGTTGACATATTAAAGAATATTTATCGGGTATTTGTGGCCCTATGACCACGGTCGCTGCAATGCGATGGAACTCAGGGGAAAATAAAACAAAAGGTATATATAATATCGATGAATACCCGATAAATATTCTTTAAATTTATCATTCTTGTCAATATGGCAGGTATTTAGTAGGAGATTTCCAATTAATTCGACTCGAATTATAAACTGCCGAGGGTAAACCAGCCAAGAAAGTCAGAAATATCTATCCTGGTAAGTTCTGTTATTTTACAAACCTGCACGGTTAGAAGTTCTCTGTTGATATTATCTTGAGTTGAGATGCCAGCTGTGTACACTTCTCTTGTAAAGATCGGTCGGGGATTTGCCTCCCTCACCTGAAAATTATATTGGGCTCGCGATATAACGAACAATAACAATGAAATGTATGAAATGTATTTATTGCTTAAGATAATTGACTGTAATTCCAAAAACAATCAAATATATGTTACTTATGATCTAAGTGTATATAATTTACATGCGTTGATTGTATTGGAATAGCCTTAGATGTCTACGCTAGGCTTGAAAAGCCTGTGTTAAAGACATCTATGCCATCCCTCATTAATTAGACATAAGACTTAAAAAAAACAATGTATTATTATTGCAAAATATAACTTAGCTGTTAAGAGTTAAGACTCACATTGACGGTGACAGTAAGCACGGACCCATCAGTCGGCAGTATATTCTCTGCGGAGTTGCTGGCTACTATAGAGAGCGTATAGACCTCGGCGTGGGTTCGATCGAGCTCGCGTGCAAGGAATAACACGTTGGTTTCTGGGTCCAGATCGAAAAAGCCCTCAGCGTTCCCAACTGTGGAAAATGACTAGTTATCAGGAATACTGTTTAATTTAATTCGACAATTGCCACCTTGATGATAAGTAATACTTTCTATGTATAGTGCGCGTCAGAATTAAGTAGGTACCGCCCTTGTCTACAACTACAAACAAAATATTTTCGACGACTTCTTATTCCCTTGTAACTTCTCACAAATTTTCACATGCAAAAAATAATCACGCCGCCGCGCCGCTCAGGATCGAACTACCAACCCACAATACTCAAAGACTGAAGTTCCCAACAATAACAACTATTGTGTCCCACATACATTGAGATAGGGGGGATATGTGACGCGGACTGTACATTTGTATAATTAGGTACCAACCTCCCAACTTCTGACTACCAATTATTTCAGTAAAGCTTATGATTTTGTCTTGAAACTTACGGAATATGCTGTAGACGATGTCATGGCAGTTATCAACACAGAGATGGTTCTTCAGATCCGAGGCTAGTGGCAGCTCGTGTCTTTCTTGCATGCCTTCTTCAAGCTCTAGAAATTTAAGATTCAAAATTCAAACATATTTATTGCGTCAAACATGGTATAAAGGTGTTAACTATAAATAATGCATTCATGTCTCACTATATGTTAGCTTGATAATTATAACTAATTAGGTAGGTACTTAAGATCTATCTTAAAAACAAACATCTACATCATAAAAATTCCTCAAATCACAGATCTTCAGATAACCGATCTACAATTTCCAAACTTAGAGTAATTTCCAGAAGGCAACTATCATTGACAACATTTGTTGGTCCCAAAGTATTAATACATTAAAAGTGTGTGGGAATTGATGCTACGTTTATTTTCTTACCAATAAAAGCGACGGTAGCAGTGGTGGTGCTAAAGATCGGGTTGCCAGTAGTGGGTACGAAGACTGCTTGGAACGAGATCTGAGATGATAGCGATCCAGGCTCAGTTCCGCCGTCCGTTGCAACTATCGTCACCTGTATGGAAGAGTTGAAGTTTTGTGAAGATATACCATACCAATGTATGTATAAATCGATAATAAAACACGCTACGCTGGACAACATCATGACATGTAGCCTCAAGCTAAGCAGAGCTTTACTGTTCTTTAATACCCAGTAAATACATTGTAGAAAATTGTCAGGTGGTATATATTGTTTGCAAGTTTGTAACGTGGGACACGATATGCTTCAATTCAATGAATAATCAAAAACAATTAACATCACGGGAAACGCGTTTCAGGATTTTTCTAGAAAACCCTTATGGATTAAACGGGATTATCATTGAAAAAGGGTATCTGGAATTTCCAACTTTTACGAGATGGTTTCGAGAAAAAAATTACCCCAAAGTCCACGCGAATGAAATCGGGAAGCTAGTTTCGTATAATTAGACTCCAGTCAGGCAGTCAGTCCACACCTGAACATAGGCGTCCCCCAATAAGCACCTGAGTAGCTTTAATCATGACGGGATACTGCCATAGTCCCTACGATTGGGATGTGGCTTTAAACTGAAAACGTAAGTCTTATCTACATATTTACCGTGAATTCAGTTATCATTTCCGTCAAATCATTCCTCCTCAGCGATAAGATCCCATAGTTGTCCCCATCGCTCGATATGTCAAAGTATTCAATAGCTGCATCTGGAATTAGAAGAAGGATTCCTTGGCATTTCACCCTCACTCCTCACCCATATAGGACGATATTTCCGTCCTAAAATAAATAAATAATGCTGGACAATTCACACAACGTTATCTAGCTAGTCCCAACCTAAGCAGATCTTGTGTTATGGGAACTAGATAACAGATATACATAATAATATAAGACAAAGGGTTCTCTTACCATTTCCTATGATGCTGAATGTCACTTCTCCCGCGGTGCCACCGTCTTCGTCCGTCGCGTGCACGCGTGGCAGGAAGTCACCGTCAGTTGTTTGTAAGAAATTACTTGACAATGCAGATTCCTGAGATACGAGGAAATATTTCTTTAATACTTGCCGTCTCTTATATCTTGTTTTTTTAGACGTCAAATCATTAACACCAAGCCTGGAACGTTGGTGCAGCATTTTAGGGTATGATATTTTTAGGCAGCCTATAGGGGTTTTGCGAGCCAAAGGCACCAAAGTCGCCTATAGCCGTTAATAATGCCTCACCAAAGTTTGGTGTGGCATTATTAGCAAGATGTTACAAACTGCTCGTTCGAAACAGGCTTACAATTAGCTTGATGATTCACTTAACCTGATTTAAGTACCTAATTTACAAGTTCTTTAAACCGTCTTGGCTAGATACGACGATAACTTACCCTGGATAGCCGTATCAGAGAATTCTGTACGGGAAACACGAAGACTGGTTCGTGGTAGTTCCAGGGACGGACGACGAGTCTGTAGGTCGCCTCTGAATCCTGCTGCGGATGTCCGTGGTCGTAAGCCTGAAATGGAAAGTTCGCCGGTTGATTAGTTATTTCTTTTTTTTGAATGGCAAAAAATGACTTTATTGTTGATTGAAAATTACAATTAACTAACTAAATTAGAGCTAGTATTTACAATTGCAACAATTAAGCTAACTGCAGACTGTTGCAAATAAACTACAAGTAGCTCAACTGATCCATATCAATACCAGTTGGAAGTGTACGCAAGATGCTGCCTGCATTGCCACGCTGTATGGCAATCCTGATGCGATGCGCCAGATATTGACCAGCAAATGATTATAAATATGTACATTACAAGAATAAATATAATTTTGCGATTTCAAGCTGTAAATCAGTATCATTTACAGTCACAAATTGAAGAGGTTTTAGACAGCCCGTAAAAGATTTTTTAGCAGGAAAATTTTTGAGCTGTATATAGTAGTAGTCGGTCAAATCTCGTAACCAGTTAGTAGTAGTAGTAAGGAAGTATTCGAAAGGAATTGTGCACGATTTGAAATAAGTGCTCTGAAGACGAGATGGGCGCTATGTCGCTCATTGGAGGTTTATGTCCAGCGGTGGGCTAATATAGCTTGATGATGATAATTATGCGCCTCTGTACCAAATTTTGTTCATATACTAGCTAAAACAATATTTAAAACATACCCAAATCGGCATATCATATGTCCCCCAGTACCCTCTCAAGTCCATAGCGGTGAAGAACTCCCCTTTATCGGTATCTACGGATCTGATGCCGATCAGCGCTGGGACCTCGATGTCGCGGTCGACGGCTGACAGCGGTCGGACCTCGAAGCCGACCAGAGAGTTGGGAGTGTTAGGCTCGTCGATGTCTGGAGCGTGTAGGATAGGCAGGAAAGATATGCCCTGATGGACAAAGCACGTGTTTAGAATGAAATATTTATCAGGATTTGTAAAGGTCGTGTGGTGCCGGCATAGAATTTCAACACCTCAACTCATCCCGTAGGTGTCGTAAGAGGCGACTAAGGGAAATACACCGGGGGCGGACAGCAGCGCTCTCTGCAGAACAACTCCATCGAACTGCGATGGGGATCGCAGTTCGATGGAGTTGTTCTGCATGCCCAGCGTGGGGATTATGGGCAATAACTCCGACATGAGGCGACAAGTGGTAATTAAATCACTTACCATTCGAAAGGCAGTATAAGTATAACAGTTTTGTATATGTTACAAAAGTTCGTAAAAGGTACCATCAATGTTTAAAAAGTTTTAACAATGTAAGAGAAAAATACTTCTATCTTTCAAATGAGAATTCGTCAAAGGCCAAGCTATTAACCCTCGAAGTGATTCAGAATATATATTCTAGATCAAATAAAGCGTTTGCGTGAACAGTTACCGCTGCATAGTTCTCTGAGACGGACCACGGAGGAGTGGTGTCAGGGTCTGGCAACTCCGGCGTATTGTCGTTCAAGCTATCAACCCTCGAAGTGATTCAGAATATATATTCTAGATCAAATAAAGCGTTTGCGTGAACAGTTACCGCTGCATAGTTCTCTGAGACGGACCACGGAGGAGTGGTGTCAGGGTCTGGCAACTCCGGCGCATTGTCGTTCAAGCTATCAACCCTCGAAGTGATTCAGAATATTCTAGATCAAATAAAGCGTTTGCGTGAACAGTTACCGCTGCATAGTTCTCTGAGACGGACCACGGAGGAGTGGTGTCAGGGTCTGGCAACTCCGGCGCATTGTCGTTCAAGCTATCAACCCTCGAAGTGATTCAGAATATTCTAGATCAAATAAAGCGTTTGCGTGAACAGTTACCGCTGCGTAATTCTCCGAAACGGACCACGGAGGGGTGATGTCGGGGTCTGGCAACTCCGGCGCATTGTCGTTCACGTCATCGAGCACCACGGTTATGTTCACATCGTCGATCTGGTTGCGGAATCCGTCTGAAATTACAGCACAGCATGTATGAGAATATTTTATTTGAAACTATCTAAGAGATTAGAATGCTAGCGATTATTTCACCGAAATAGCATCGCCCATCGTCATTCAACGTGGCAATGCAAAAGGGAAAAAATAATTATTCTATATTATTCTACAGAAATTGCATGATGCCCTCCAAAAAAAAAATTTTTTCTCAATATCTTCTTTGTTCAGAATTGGACCTGTTTCAGTAGAAGATTATATAAGACATGACTCTTAATTAAGTTTATAACCGAATTCTAACATGTATAGTGGCAGATTAATGGTTTAATGGCAGCCTACCTTCATTTACAATTACATAAATGTCTATTACATTGTACCTTAGATTTCAATACAATACAATACAAATACACTTTATTGCACACCAAGATAGAGTAAAACAGAACACAAAACATAAACACAAAAACAGTTGCACAATGGGCCTTATCGCTATAATTTATTCTAGGCAACCTTTGGATGGACACTTACATTATCTCTAAAGGATACTTACCTCCACCCCTAAAGAAATTGTCAAAGATGGTGAAGAATATCTGATGCGAGGGTTCACCACGATCCCTGTCCAGAACCTCGGTGGAACCCTCGGGATAGTTGACGTAGATCCTGCCCGAGTCCTGGTCTACCGCGAAGAACTGCAGCAGGCGAGGGTTTCGTGCGTAGTTGATTTGATAGGCGATTGTGTGGTATAATTCTGGGAACGAAATAGATTTAGACGTAGTTTTCGTATACACATAAAAAGCACGCTGCGCAGGACAGAGTTCTTGACTTACCTTATAGTATTTTTTGGTGCATACGACACAAAAAAGTGAAAGGTTAAGAATTAAGCCTTTTATTAACCACAGAAGCTTATTACTCAATAGACATTGACGTCCTCTCTCTCCATACATATTGTGTGCCCGGCAGGGTCTATAGTGAAATGAATTAAATTAATACGACCTTTGTATATGTAGGTACCTATAGAATGCAATAAATGATTGAGTATTGATGACTATCTCCTTGCCAAATATCAAAAAGAGCTGGTCAACTTTCTAGGCGAGAAAGGGTAGCAGAATTACTTAAGGAGTTATGATTTGTAACTTACCATCCCTGTCTAAATCAGTAGCAATGACGTACGATACGAAGTCAAGATGCGTTGCGTTTTCCAGAATATGCACGGTCATATGGAAGCGTTCGTCTTCGTAATCAGGCTCGGGCTCTTTGTTGTTTGTGTCGATGATGTTGATGGTGATCTAGGGTTAAGATAATGCGTGCTCAATAACGACAGTTTAGAAACTTTTAAAAGTGATAATTTAGCAGTTTAGCATTCGCATTCTAGTTAGCATCCGACGTGGCAATGTCATTGTTACTACTTAGGTACTACTAAGTACTATTTGTTATTGTTAAGTAATTTATTCTGTTTTTCTTTTTGTTTTATTACAAAAACATTGTATTTGTAACCTTGTTGTTTGTCTACATGTTGATTTGACTACATAGCATTGAGGACTACATCGCGTTAAGACTAAATAGCTCTGCGAAGACTGACCTGGCCCTCAGTGTCATGGTAATTCGGATCAGGTGGGCAATCAGCCGGATCCTCAGCATAGCACCTGTCGCTAGCTATCACCGTGTAGTACAGGGCGGCACGGGGAGGCACGTCCGCGTCTATTGCTTGGTGCGCGTCCACTGTGATCTGACCCGTGTAGAAGTGGATCGTCACCAGGTCTGGTGGGGTGTCTTCACGGGGGCTTGAAGGGGAAAAATGATTTAGGAGGTGGATTTGAAAAGAAAAAGCTGCGAAGTCAAATTGGTTATAATTATCATGTAAGATTCAGGAACATTGCTGAGTGGTGTAGCTGCTGTGGGTACGAAGGATACATTCATTATTACAATGGCAATAATAGGTTTATATTTAAAGATTCTCAAAAAGACACAGTCACATACGATAACAGCATGTTAATTTGTTAAACAATATTATTTAGATTTATCTAACAAATTAATTTAATTTTTTATATTTTTTTATATATTTTCGAACAACAACTTCTATTTACTTACAAAATTTTGTAAGTAAATAGAAGTTGTTCGATCTCTGTAGGTAGTTAAGTTATAACAGTAATGCACAAATTATATTAAAAGATAATATAGCAACAATAAAGGAAATTAATAAATAATTACAAATAATTTGATAACACTTTCCAAAATTGGCCAATTTTCCTTAACAAAATATAATACTAATAATTAAATATGCAATTGATGCTAAATAGAGCGGTAATGGTAAAAATTTCATAAAATCCTCCGTGGGTCCGAAAATTTTTGGGGGGTCGAGAAGATAGCAAAACCCCCCCTCCATCCCCTATTCATTTTGGTAAACGATGTAACAAACACCCTGTATAATAAAAACGCGGTCTCCGCTCCGGTAAAAAATACTCCTGGTCTTGCAACTTGTGACCAGCTCAAATGAATAGAAACTGTCTAGTGGAACAAATATCTTGCAAAGAATATGTTCAACTTACAAAATAGTGTATCGGACTTGGTTGTAGAGTGGGCCGTCGATGTCGATGGCCAGCACTGAGCCGACGACGGCGCCGCTGGCGGACCGCTCGCGGACGCTGAACGCCTGCTCCAGCGTGCCCTCGTCCCAGACAGGGGGGTTGTCGTTCAGGTCCACGATAGTTAATGTGAACATTGCTGGAATTTTTGAAATTTATTTATTTATTTATTTACAAACGTACCTCTATTTTGACGGGAACACCCAATGTTATAGAGTACAAAGTTAAAATTAAAGGCTACAAAAAAGTCATTTGGCGTAACGAAAACCTGGAATTTGTCTGAAGTAGAAAGTAAACTGGTATTACTAACGTACTTTATCAAACATGTTTAACTGTATCAACAGGGTGGCTTTTTGAGATGGGAGGGAATGGCGAAATCCGAGAGTCGTGAAAGGATCCATGACCCGATTTGAAACGATTCGAAACTGTTTATTTTCATAGATTTATAGCCATATTGACGAAATCTCTATTACAAGTTCTAGTAAACTTTGAGTAGGTACTTAAACGTTCACAATTTTTTTACCCAATATTATTTTTCCCCGTTCAACCCAAAAGATATGCTCCATTCTAACCAGTCCAGTCTGAGTCACAGTGTAGGTATTCTAAACAGCACAGACACCATAATATTTATGAAAAGTATAACTTGATGAAATTATTTATTAACAAAGAAATAATCAATCAGAATAATAGCCAGATTAGAGCTAGTATTTCCAATAGAAATAATTCAAACTAAACTCACATTCATCATAATCATCGCCAATGACAGTGTTGCGGTCGTACACCCTGATAGCGAGGTATAGGACCTCGAACATCTCGTAGTCTATCGTGACTCCGGGCCGGATTTCCTTCACCCGAATGATTCCAGTGGCGGACCCTTTGCGGTCCTCGTCCTCGTAATGAGTTATGATTTCTACGCACCTGGAAAAAAACAGTTGTAGACAGTTGATTGCATTGAGTCACAAAGCGGTTTCTGTCACAGCATGGGTAATAATCAAAACATATTTATACTAAACTAGCGGTCCGCCCCGGCTTCGCACGGGTATTTAACATAAATTGAATTTTAATGCGGATCCCTTATCCCATTTTCAAAAAAGTTGGGGTTGCGTATGCAAACTTCAATAATGTAACCCAACGTGTGTAAAAATGTATCATCTCATTATGAATGTAAGCGGGTTAACTACGAACCTATTATATGTTGTAAGAACACCGCATCAGTGATCGCATCGCATCGCATCGCATCAGTGAGCGCATAGAGGCGGTACGGGCGCGACGTGAGACGTGAGCCGCACTCACCCTGATGAAGTCCCTCGTTAAGGGATGAAACGTTGGTGTTCATATAATAGGTTCGTAGTTAATCCGCTTACATTCATAATAAAAATAAATAAAATAAAAATCTTTTATTTCGGATTTCATTGATCCATAATTTGTTAGTAAACTTAACATAAAATTACAACTAAAATCAGTTAAATCAAATACATAATGAATTCATCAAACTACGATAGTTTTTTATAGTAAAATGAATAATACACGTGCGAAACCGGAGGACTACTAGTATTAGTTATGATCTTACTCGTGGAACTCTCTAGTGTCCGTGTCTCTGCCCTGCTTAGTGGCGTAAGAGTTCTCCCAGTAAATTTCAAATTCCAGCAACGCTGTGGTGTCGGGATCCGTGGCTATGATGCTGTCGGTAATCAGGTGACCTTCGGGAACGTTTTCATCGGTCGAGAAGGTACCTCGAGGCTGAAATTGGATAAGGATTACAGAAGTATCCCGATAAAAAGTACGTGTAATAGGTAGGTAATGTTTGTTTCTTGATGTTTGTAATCTTTAATTTCTATAATTATGTTTTATTGCCTATTTGTTATTGATTTTCGGTGTGACTAGTGGGTCTAATAACGCTAACGGGAAAATACCAGCGCCCATCTACTCCTCAGTCGTAAGGTGGTGTGGCATAAAGTCAAAATACTTACTTTGTTTGTAGTACCTAGCAGACTCACTCAAAAAGTTTAAACAAACTAAGTGATAAATAAGTGCTAATTTTAAAGTTCAATTTCTATAAATTGTTTGTTTATGTATTTTCTGTCTGACAATTGAAATTTATTATAATAAATAATGCTGAACAATCCACTTTCCACATTGTTTACAACATTATTTTTTTTGTTGGTAAAGTAACAATCAAATGCGTGTAAATGTTTATTCCTTTCTCACCAGTCGCAGTGTTGGCGGTGTGTTGTTGATATCCTGCAGTTGTATCACTAGTTGAGCATCAGCCGTGTGCGTGTCTTCTGGCCCCCCTAGGGTGTCGTCAGCTCGAACCTTAAAATTATTATAAAACAACATGATAATTTCTTTCGTCAGGCACCTGGCATATTTGAGTGCTAATTGCAACAATCTTACCTGAACAAAGATAACGTTTTGTCTATGATAGTCGAATGCATCGTTTGTAGATACGTAAACATCTCCTGTGTCTTGATCAATTTGCAGGAAATCTACCGCATTCCCCAATATGGAGTGTCTGAAATCATGGTTTTGACGATATAGGACCCTTTCGTCCATTTTCATAACTGTTTTTCATAACTAGTTACTAAAAAGGCAATTTCCTTCACTGTTTCATTATTAGTTATGAAAATGGACCTTTTGTTCGCTATTTAATAACTGTTTTCATAACTAGCTACGAAAAAGGCAATTTCCTTCACTGTTTCATAACTAGTTATGAAAATGGACCTTTTGTTCGCTATTTAAGGACAAGTTCTTTTTAAGTAATTTGCTTTATCTGTCCATCTCTTACTAGTTACTATACTATACTCACTTCTAGTTATAACTATATCTGTTTCTGAACAATTCTGTATTCGTCGACTTCTGGACTTCGACTTCTTCTATTCATATCCCAACAATTTCATGGCCTACTCTAAACTACCACTTTCACTATCCAAGACGCACACATCTCCCGCTGCGTCTCGTGGCGGCGGCGGCGGGGTGAACGGCCGAGGCTGGGATCTTGTTCAAAATCTCTACATTTACGTATATTTCTAACAATATTGCAATCAACAAAAGAGTACTACACAACTTACTCAACCCTGTCCCCAATATCTCTATCGTTAGCTCTGACGTTGCCTACGAAGAAGCCTTCGCCCTCAGTCTCGTCGAAAGCCACAGTGAGCGACGCTTGCTCGAAGATCGGCAGCTCATCGTTCCAGTTCTGCAGATCGATGTACAGCAGAGCTTCCCCGATGAAGTCTGTGTTGTTCATGTCTATTGCTACCGCCTGCAGTCAGGGGTTTCAGTAAGTAAAGCAAAAGTAAGGCTTATGAACAAAAGTAAATTATCAAGCGACTTCGAAACAAGAAAAGAGAATTGGCTGAATTCCTAAGTCATCCGAATGATTTTAATGATCAAAAGGGGGAAAAGTGGCGTAAGGTTATCGACTTTTTACAAAATATTTAAAAAAATATGAGGCCTACAGAAATTACAAAATCTTTGATTGAACCTTTAATATCATGACCCACATGATTTTTTTTATAGTATGCATTTATACTTAAAATTTCATATTAAAGAAGCACTTACCTTCAAAATTATATGCTGAAAGTCTAGATCCTCATAATCAAGCATGTGATGATCAGTGGTTCCTACAATAAAGGTTTGCCTTTGATAGCCCACTTGAGGTGCGATGTAGAATGCATTGTGGACTCCAGCAGGTTGGATGCTTTTCAGATGAACCGTATATTGAGCGTTTGGGCCCTGCAAGATTTTTTTCTTAGGTTTATGTCACATATACAGGGTGTAACCCGACTACTAACGAAAACGTTAGTACGTGCGATCGTAATTAGCTCGGCATGAGATTATTATTTTGACTTTGCTTTGAAATCCATTGCTTTCTATTTGCTTATAGAAAATAGATGAGGTATTCGAGTAGACATGACGTTTCCTAGTATAGTAGGTACTTTGGGTATGTATAAGTAAAATACGTATTTTATGTATGTTCAGAATTATGCAATATTTTGCTGTAGTAGTCTTTTTATACCCTCTATGCAAATATAAAAGATCCAGAAACATACAAATCATTTATCTTACCAAATCCCGATCATGGAACCCGAACTCTTCCAAATTCAGGGTCAAAGCCGTCTCTTCCTCAATCTCAATGAAATACTCCTTATGAATCGGCACAGGTCTGTTATCATTCATGTCATTAACAATGATAGCAACAGATGCTGCCGTTGAATAGGCCTCATTGCCTTCGTCGTCCCTTTTGAAAGCGATTATGGAGAGTTGGAACACTTCTCTTTCAAGAGTGTCTCTGTCGATGGGGTCTACGTAGAAGTAGGCTCCATGTCGACCGCCCGGGATAGTCTCGATTCGGAAGAAATCGTCTGAAATGATAGCAGGTGTCATCGTGTACAAAATTAAGATTTGGGCAATAACCCAAAATAATAAATAATGATAAATAACGCCATCTGTGGCGCTTATTAGGAGAGGCCTAGAGGTCCAGCAGTGGACTATTATAAATAGGCTGATGATGATGATGATTAAAACAATAAATATAATAAAAATGAATGTGGCGTTTTATATGCATAACATAGATGCAAATAAATATATGAATGTGAATAGGTAAAAACATTAAACATACAAGAGATTTTAATAATACTTACGGAAATTTATTAAAAACGAATAAGTCAAAATGATTATCGGAATTTTTACTGCTTCAGCTGATTACAGTGATGAGTCAAAACTAGAGATACGAGTGAGTGAGTCATCGCATATTTTTTTTTCATGCATCAGTATAATTACCTTCCTCGGCATGCTCAATCCTGTACTCGATAGGGCGGTTGATACCGGTGTCTCCATCAATGGCCCGAACGGTGAAGGTCTGGTGCGTTTTCTCGTCAAACTGCTGGACCGCGAAGATCTCCATCCAGCGCGGCGGTCGGCTCTCCACATTCTGAACTTGCACCATGAGGGGGACGGTGTGCTCGTTTGGTAGAGAGTCCTGGGAAGAAGTGATCGGCAAGATCAGCCACTGATAATATTCCTCCTCATGATATGCCGTTGTTTCAGGAAGTTGCAAGTAGCGTTCCTACGCGAGTTTAGTAAGCGATTTAACATTCTTGGGGCTGCAAAAAAACCAAGCACTCAAGAGGTACCTTGCCGTTGGAAAACAATTAATGCGGGATCACTGCATTATTAAGCCTCCAGCTATGCATACCTGGTCTTATGTTTACTAGATGACTGATATACTTAATTCAATATACATAGATTTTCTGTGAAACATAGAGAATGATAAAATTGTAGGTTTCTGCTAGGCAGATAATTGGCCAAACCGTAGCGGCATTATAGCAGACTCTTAACTAATGGTATGTCCTTTGAAAAAGAAAAATACCAACGTAAGCAGTGACACTGAAGATGTGCAACGGAGTCTCCTCAAAGTTGAGGGTGGTTTTGATCCAGACAGTCATGTGCATAGTGAACCAGGTGTTACTCAGGGTAGTTCCCCGGATGTCGAAGATGTCTTCGTCTCCGCGGTCGCTGGTGATCTCGAACCTCATGAAACGTGTGCTTATCTCACCATCGAGGTCGGTGACTTCGTAGACGCAGCTGGTGATGCCTGGCTCGCCAAGTTCCTGAACAACAGATTATTTTAGGTAGGTAAGTACTTAACTAGGAAAATTATCTAAATTAAAGCTATACTAGCTTAGGTACATGCAAGTAGGTAAAACATAGATGATACTCTTTTTCTACAATCTACCTTTTACAACGGTACATGCAAGTAGGTAAAACATTGATGATACTCTTTTTCTACAATCTACCTCTTACAACGCTACATGCAAGAAGGTAAAGCATAGATGATACTTTTTTCTACAATCTAACTCGTAGACCGGACATGCTGGTATGTACAAGATAGGTGATACTTACGGGAACCTGACAAGGCTCGAACACGTTAATCATCGGCCGGTTATCGTCGATGTTGACAATCAGCAGTAACACCATCACCACCAGCGGCTGTCCATCCACTTGTACGTTGAACAAGTACCGCCGCATGTCCGGAGACTCGTAGTCTTGTCTGGAATCATGGATAAGAAGCTTCTACATCTGCAAGCGGCAGTGCTTTATAAAAAAAAAACCTTTTTCAAATGGTTTTGAAAGTGGATACAGACAATTTTTCATAACTAGTTTAGATAAATAGTACATTGTTACCCTAGGGTTGGAAGTAACTTATTTAGTCCCTCGAACTATTAAACAACTACTAACTACTTAATCACGTCTCGGGACGGGACTTTCACCCGAGGTAAACACTGTGCTTTTCATAACGACGAACTTACAAGGAAGTAACAATAAAAACGCAAGTTAGCTAAAGAAAAAAAAATTCTTTTACACTATAGGTACACTAACTAAACTTAGGTGAGATTTAAAAGGTTTTTCACTACTGCTGCTCTTATCTTATGAAATCAAGCATTAAATCTATAAATATATATCATTGTAATACAAACAAAACTCATCAATGAAAAAAAAACAAATAAATGAAGATCGAATTGCCGCGTTCCAGCTTTTTTTTCTTTAAATTCAATTTTTTTTAGTGTTTTTTCTTTAGCATCAGCTAATATTTTTCACATTCTGCCATTATTTATATTATCATAGTTCAATAGCAATGTGATAGCTGTTAGTTGAAAACGATTCCCCTTAAGGTTGAAAAGTGTCACTTTCGGCCCGCTCTTCAGGCAACTTCAGACCTGCTTTCCGAGTAAGAGAATGAAAACACTTTTTTTTCCTTATTCGAATGCAAAGACGTCATCAGAAGACAGAGTCCAGAATGCTAGCAGCATTGTCACATTGAATGGCGATGCTTATTCGTTGACCGAAATAAAAGATAGCCGATCTGTGGATTTTATGAGTAGATGAATGTAACTCACCTCTGGGTGATGACGAGGTACCAGTAGCCATCGTCCATTCTCTGCATGGCGGGGCCGAGGAGAGATGAGGAACCCGTGAGGAAGTTCCGGTCGATGTGAGGTTCGGTCGCACCTTTAATATTCATATGTTCATTACTTTTATTTTATTTTTTTTCTTGTTTACTTCTGTCTTTTCTTTACCAGTCACACAACACAGGTTGATTAACTTATTAGATACCTATCTTTTGTATTTCTTTTCCCACCGATAATAGCATAATATTTGAAAACCTAGTTTAAGCACCTACAATAGTTACGTTCTTTGTGAGATATAATAAACGTTTTACTTATTTATTTACTTTACTGAGGTGAAAAAAAAATCTAAGTGACTTGGTATTTCAATGCGATTAGTAAAATATTTTTGATCAATAAAAGAAACAATCATCACAAACGCCCATTCTCTCTAAATCTGTATTACTTAACTAATTATGGAAAAACTCTGAATGGAAATCATATTTTTTTAAAGAAGGGTAGTTTTCTAAGATTTTTATCAAGTAAATTCAACGAATAGGCCCTTACTGCCCCTATAAGTCCATAATATCAACAAATAAGTAGGTACGCTACCTCTTTTAGGTAAAAGTAGGATCACCTCTTTCTCTTACCATTATAATTAAGTTTAGCGATAACGACATCGCCTTCCATCTCCTCGTCCATGTAGATGACCTGAGAGCCGGTGTTGCCCGGGATGTACACATCCATGCAGACTTCCTCGCGATCGGGAGGTGCCGGGAAAAGGGGTCTCACGCTCCATGGCACTCCTGAAATTTTACGGTTACAGAGAAAGTCGAAATAGATCATAATGAGTAAAAAGTAAAAAATATGTACTTGCAGTAATACAAAATTTTACTTAAACGCACTAAACTAAGAACATAAGTAAAATAAACTTAAAGCTCAATCATAATCAAAGTGCCTACTATAAAAAGCAGGATACTTACTTGTTACTTGTTACTGGACTGGTTTCCGCAACTAGGCCACAGATGGGCCCTTTTTGCGTGACGGGTGGGGTCTGCTAATTTAACCACCCGATATCCTCTAGGAAAGCCAGCAGCTCGCTGACGCCGGTGCATGCCTCCCTAGATGTTCTCGGTCTCCCGAGGTATTGCAATCTTTGAGAAGCTACGCTATCGCACTCTACAAGCACATGCGCCGCCGTCTCCTCAGCATTCATGCACCCTCTGCATAGAGGGCTGTCCGTGATACCCAATTTAAAGAGATGTTTATTAAGCATGCAGTGTCCTGTGATTACACCGACAATTAGCCGGAGTTTATCACGCTTCAGATTAAGGAGTTTGCGGGAGAATCTCGGGTTTAAAACCGGGAAGGCCTCCTTTGACTGCCTACAATCCGTAATACTTGCCCAGTACTCTTGATGTTGTTTAGCAGTATGTTGACGGATCCATGAGCGGACTTGGCTAAATGGTAGGGGAATTATTGGCTCGGGTCCTGTTGGTTGCCACTCTGAGCCTCTCCTCGCCAGTGCATCAGCTTCGTCATTACCTCTGGATCCGCTATGACCTTTGATCCATTGCAGTGTGACTCTATTGGACTTACTTACCTGTTCCAGCAGCAAAGCAGGATAAATTCAATGTATTCATTTCAGACTTGACTAGGCAGAAAATATTCGAAAAAATTAAATAAAATACGAAAACACAATAAAAATCTTCGTGCGAAGCTGGGGCGGACCGCTAGTATTTTATATGGGCCGTAGCTTTTAAGTATTTAACATCTTGTAGGTACTAGACTAATGTTGCCTGAAATAAATAATATTATTATTATAGGCTATTTTATCGCGGAAAAAGTGAGGCTGCTGGTAGAAAATGGTTACTCTTATAAAAGGGTATTAATTATATGGGATTATTAATAGGGGATTAATTACTTAATAATGTGAATTTTACCTTCATCAACAGCCGGTATGTCGTTTGGTCTGGGCTCACGGGGTATGGCTGTCATATAAGCGCATATTGTTGCTAAAACAAAAAAATAATAATTACTCATACTGGGAAAAGACTTCGTTGAGAAAATCATGGTTTAATGACATAAAATATATTATAAATATAGTAAATACCTTTATGAACAAAGAAAATAACAAATACATAACATAACATAAATAAATAATGCTGGACAATCTGTCAAGTATCTGTACATTACATCGATACATATTTTTTTAAACACAGAATACTAAAATCTGAAGAAATATCTGCAGATCGTACAAACTTGTCCTGAGGCAGGAATCGAACCCGCAACCTCCTGCGTCGCAAGCGGATGTTCGTCCACCGCGCCACAGAGGTCGTCAGGTTATTATTTATTTAATTGCTTAGATAATAGATAATCGGTGAGAAGGTAACAAACTCAAAACAATCAAGCTAACAGTTAGGTATTTGGTATTGCTCTTCTTCTGTGGATAACATTCAAAATAAATAAATATTTAACCGCCATTAAGCTGTTTAGCCCCGCATTAAGCTATTATATATGCTATAATTATGCGCTTAATGCTAATGCATTAAGCGCATAATTTACAAAAATTCTTAATAGCGGCCTCCATAGCATGGGTATTGTTGTTTATAGAAAAATTAAGTCACTATGTCATCGAATGTGTAAATGAATTGATTTTTATTCCTTCCACTTTAACAATTACACAATGTTTTACGATACGATGTCACTGTCTATACCAGAAAAAACCCCGGCGCGGAAGTGCCAAAAAAGTGCCCAATAGCTAAACAAACACACTTCTTTCCTCAGTATTTAAATGTACTATACTCTGTGTTCTTTGAACTAGGTATTTGTAACGTAGTGGTTTGGGTAGGTCACTGGTTCTCCCCATTTAGCCATATCCCAAATGGGAAGTAAAGGCACCTGATAAAAAAATATTATTTTCGGGAGCCGTTTGTCCCCACCGTAAATTTGTATGAGGTTTTGTACCTAATCAAGAGAAAGTACATTCAGCCTTCAAACGCAATGATATTAATTATTCTCTTTATTCTATTAGCTAATAATTCAAAGAAAAACAAAAGAATGAATTCCATTTTTTACTTTTTATTTTCGCTTACCTTCTTGTGCACTCAATGGAGCAGCCAAAAGGAGGATTGCAGTAAAGAGGCGAACATCAACCCCCATTTTGCATGTTTTTTTATAAGAATGGGAATAATGTCAATTCCTGCTAATGTAGAGTTTTTTACACTGTCTTACACTTCACTGCACTTCCTTAAGGCTCTTTAAGTACTGAATAATAAAAATATCACTAATAAAATATAGAAAAAGGTTTCAAGATCTCGTATTTTGTTCAAATTGCAAGGTGTGTGTCAGAAAAAGAATTGAGACTGCTATTTTTCGATATGAGTAACAAATGATAAGATTGTTAGGGTGATAATTATACATTTCACAATATTATTGGCCGACCTGATAGGGCAACAATGCGAAGCATAATTAATAAATTATCTAGTTGTAGATAATCAAACTACTATCTACCTACGTACTTGAATTGAAAATAACAGTTTCCTTAATTGAATGTTAGGACATTTGGTTTATAAAATGCAAGTACCAAATACGTACCTACCTATTTGGTGTACTGAAGTAAGTATACCATGCTTTATTCCTACCGAACAAAAACACCGTAGATACGGTATTATTAGAAAATGGGCAATTTAAAATCTAGGTAACTACCTACGTTACATACAAATCAAATTGATAAAAACAACCTTCTAGATTTGAAACAATTTTTATGATGATTTTGATATAACGATTAAAATATGCGTAAATGCATAAAGCCACTGCACGTTCGATTCATGTTTTGTAAAGATTTGAAAGTTTAATCGCTAATTACTCGATTATTATTCATCCGAAATCGGAGTATCATAATGATCCATGGTATTCATGGCGTTAGTATATTATTTCACCAGAATCCCCATAATAGGATGTACCTAACCATCTCCATACAAAAACTTCTATATTAACTGGCCTATGTGGGAATCCAAATTATGTGTACCTAATCATTGCCACTTAATCGGATATTGTGGATTTGTGGAGTTGTGCGATAAGATATGAACCTTAAGTAGCGGAAGTTTGATAAAAATCCCATCAACCTATAAGAAACAGCAAGACAATTATCATAATCCCTCGAAATTCTCTACACCAGAGATTCATTGAATATCGTATCGACTTTTTCAAGCAGCGTCATTCATTATTGTTTATACATTTTTATCGCAGACCATTTTTTGTTTATATGTTGAAGGTAGGTAGGAATTGTTGTGGCCTGTAGATAGCATGTTCGGAGTTTTGAACACAAGAGCGGAACGGTCACTCGAATTTTACTCTTGTAGATGCCACTTTTTTGCGAATGTAGCTAATGGCTACGACTATGCTACGCGCGTAGCTGTGCCGTAGCAAACAAAAATGGTAGTTCATTCAATGTGTAGCTATGCTGATCAATAAAATCAACTATCTCTTTTTTTAAATGTTGACCTAACTTTGTAATAACCTTGTGTAATTTTATAAAGGCTACGTACTTACTATTACAGTCGGTGCATGCAGAGTGAATCATCAATCTCTGTTCTAGAATATAAGATAATTTTTGAGACATTAATACATAAATTAAAACCAAGCAAAACTCGATATGAATAACAAAAAACAACCACTAAAAAGCTAATCGCTAAAAGTCAAAACCCAAACTTCAGCAATGCATATTAGCTGCACGGCTTCCAAAACCATTACTTGTTTTAAATTAAACCTTTTAACTTAGCGATTTGTCAGAGTCATAAATTATTACAATATTAGTTTTGTAACCATTTTGTTCATAAAGTTGTCATAAATTATGTCGAACCGAGCCACTATCTACTCCGCACTCTAGTACTTGCACTGACCTATGACTAAAGTAAAAGTAAACGAAAACATGCGCATGTTTGTTGCGTGGCAATGTTCAAATTCTAAATCAACCATAACGGGATCATAGTCTATAATATAGATTAGAGACAACTAAGAGGGAGTACACATTAGGATTTTAGTTTTTAAAGCACGGCTTAGCGAGCGTTCTGAATAAAATCTGACGCGGTAGTAACCACTCTATGCCCGCTTCTATTTATAATAAGAAGTAAAAATATGGGAAGCAACTGGATTTCAAAAGCGTTTTACCAAATCGCACTTCAACATACCTAATGTGTCTATAGTCTTACTTCAAATGCAGGAAAACTCCGCGTGACCTACGATAGCGTGTATATGGATGAATAACGCAGCTCGTAACGCATCGCGATATTGTCCGGTTTGTCCGAGTGCCACCCGCCGCTGAGCATCTCGCTCAGTGTTGTTCCCGCTTCCCGCCAGTACCAACGCACCCTTATCGCACAAGTAAGTTTATTTTACATTTGTCATTGAAATATGTAATAACATGTATTATCGTGTTTCTTCTAAATTTTGCATTTATTGAGTGATTAACAGCAGATCCCTAGAGCTACTTCTAGTACGGTACTTCTAGAAGCTTCTTTAGGCCGATAGATATTCTTGTTGCACGTGTTTATTATATAGACATTTAGAAATTGTCCTTGATTAAAATATCATCTTTATCATAACTTTATATTGTAAATTTGAGAAATTGAATCTTTCAAGAAGTTGCCTATGCCTGAGATTATTGAGCAACTGGTTTCGCATTCAAACTTTTTGAAATTGTCCAGTCCCGATTTGTTTGTTGATGTACCGATGAAAGAATAATTTACAGTTTTTTTGCATTTGTGGGTATTCAGCGTATTGCGATTTTATAAATTACATTTTCACTCTAATTTTAATTAGATTTATAATGCTTGTTATTATTATTATTTTTTATAAGTAAGCTTCGTTTGTTGTGAGATGAGATGACTGACAATCAACATTTTTTGTTGGAAACTTGTTTGCTCATTATTATTTAGGTACCTAAAGTTAAGCGGCTCATAAATTACCGACTTGCTGATAATATAATCAAAACATGCATATCATGCATGGATATTAATAGGTACAGCAACAATCTGTCGTTGATGAATTCTGAGAATATTCGAATACCCGCATTTAACGGTTTTTTTAACGCACATCGTCTTTTCGCATAAAAATTGACAAAGTTAAATAGGTTTTCTCAATTTGTAAAAGTTAATTAGACAATTTGTAAAAATTAATTAGACAAATTAACGTTTCTCTAAAAACTCACATACTACACTCGAGAGCAATGAATCCGGGTCACTCAAAGAAAAAAAAAAATCTCGGAAAGTAACCCTTAGTTGCATTAACCTAGCATTCTTACTTTCCGAGATTTTTTTTTTTGAGTGACCCGGATTCATTGCTCTCGAGGAATCCGGGTCACTCAAAGAAAAAAAAAAATCTCGGAAAGTAACCCTTAGTTGCATTAACCTAGCATTCTTACTTTCCGAGATTTTTTTTTTTGAGTGACCCGGATTCATTGCTCTCGAGTGTATTCGTAAGTGAGTTCTTATAGAAACTTTAAAACGTTAGTAGATACCTTTACCTACCCTTTACCTAATCCGCGCTTGTCCACTTGTGGACTTCCGTTCCCCACACGGGAATAGGTAGTTGTCGTAATCAACACGCCCTTTTTCCCGGTAAACACGTCTCAAATGCTGGATTTACCTATTTACCTACTTGACAGAATTTAATTAATAACCAAAATAACGAGACGCTCTTTGTGTATTCGGGCGTATCACCTACAACATCCAGGTTTCCGGGGTTTGGGGATCATCACCTCTAACATCATCCATGGGTTTTAGGGGATCGATTTTTACGAAACTCTTCTTTAGATACTCTGAGATCTTGTTTGTTGTTTTACCTTTACCACAATAACATCCTTTACTTTATAGCTACCTACTATAGTATAAAACAAAGTCGCTTCCCGCTGTCTGTCTGTCCCTAGGTATGCTTAGATCTTTAAAACTACGCAACGGATTTTGATGTAGATAGTTTATTTAGATAGTGATTCAAGAGTAAGGTTTCTGTACCAGCATTGCACCCGAAGCCGGAGCGGTCGCTAGTTCTTAAATAAACGTAAAAGCTACAGCAGTCCTATATCAATAGTAATTTTTTAAGTCATTTAGTATCGACGTAACTATTAAGAAAACACTAGTTTCTGCCCACAGCTTCACACGCGTTGATCTATGAAAACAGTATTTTTTATACCATTTAAGAGTTAAAAGTAGCGTATTTTTATTTCAGGCCTATAACTAAACCTGTAAACAAAAATCAGATCGATAGTTTATATAAAGAAAGGTTTTACCGTGATTAAGCAACAAACATGCATCCATACATCCAAACTTTCGTATTTATATTATTAGTGTGATGCTCGTCTCACCCGGAATCGCATTATCAGTCAACTTTGAACCCAATGAGTATTTTGTCACGGGATGACATTATTATAGTATAAGTAACAGCGATGATAATGCATTCGAAATATACTACGTATCTTATTCTTCAGCACTAATAGGGACTTATAACATAATTATAATACAACTAGCGGCCCGCCCCGGCTTCGCACGGGTATTAAACAAAAATTTCAGAAATTATACACACTAAAACGATGGGTTTTACAGTTTTCATACGGATCTTTACTTTTTTTAACAGCAATGGGGTTTTTGACATTGACTCGACATTCCAAAACTGACACTGGCCGTAGAGAAAAAGCAAGCACCGTGCGCTATACAACCTCTTTTTCTATTCTGACGCGCCATAATAGAAAAAGAGGTTGAATATACAGCCCACGGTTCAATTATTGAATTTTTCATGCGGATCCCTAACTTTTTTGAAAATATTATATAGCCTATGTTCATCACGGAAAATTAAGGATTCTAATGGTGAAAGAATTTTTTAACTCGGTTCAGTAGTTTCGGAGCCTATTCAATTCAAACAAACAAACAAACAAACAAACATACAAACAAACAAACAATCAAATCTTTCCTCTTTATAATTAGTATAGACAAAATAACCAAACTATAGCAATTACAATATAACTATAACTTGTATTTACAATAAGAACAATTAAGCTAACTGCAAACTACAAACAAACTTAAGTAGTTTAACAGATCCCTATCATGACTGACTAGCGGCCCGCCCCGGCTTCGCACGGGTATTACCTAAACAAAACTTTCAGAAATTATACCCACTAAAACGATGGGTTTCACAGTTTTCATACGGATCTTTACTTTTTTTAACAGCATTGGGGTTTTTGACATTGACTCGACATTCCAAAACTGATACTGGCCGTAGAGAAAAAGCAAGCACCGTGCGCTATACAACCTCTTTTTATATTCTGACGCGCCATAATAGAAAAAGAGGTTGAATATACAGCCCACGGTTCAATTATTGAATTTTTCATGCGGATCCCTAACTTTTTTGAAAAAATTATATAGCCTATGTTCATCACGGAAAATTAAGGATTCTAATAGTGAAATATTTTTTTAACTCGGTCCAGTAGTTTCGGAGCCTATTCAATTCAAACAAACAAACAAACATACAAACAATCAAATCTTTCCTCTTTATAATATTAGTATAGATATAGATAATGATCAATGTGGTTCAGTAGAGGTCAACCTGAAAAGACGGTACCCTATTCTCGCATTAATAAAAAATAATAATTTATGTAGGTAAAACAAAGTGGGTAAAGAATTAAATATTTTTTGCTTGTGTTACAGAAACTCTTTTTAGGGTTTTGCCATCGGTTGCAAAACCCTTATGAAATCGCTTTGGGTCTGTTTTGTGTTTTGAATCCTTAATATCTCAGAAACTACTGCAGCTATTGACTTGAAATTTGAAATAATAATACATTTTGTGCGCCCGCACATATTTATAGAAAAATAAATGAAAATAAATGAAAAATCAAAATGAAGATTTTCCATACAAATTTTGAAATCGAAATTTTAAATGGAACGTACAAAGTCAAAAGTGCTATCAAATGAAAGGTACACGTTTGTAGATTTCAAAATAGTTTTTGAAATTTTGGTAGGTTTTATACTTTTTAAAATATTTTGAAAAAGGTCAAAAAAATGACCGTTCCCCCCCCCTATCTCCGAAGATTGCAGAGCGATCGACGTGATATGTACCAAGTGTTTGTAGATCTATATTTTACAGGAAAAATATAGAAAAGTCTGTAAAAATAACAGTTTTTGAAATATGGTCAAAAAAGGGCGGGAAAATTTTCTAAAGGGGTGACTACCCCATCGAATTGGGTATCAAATGAAAGGTATTAGTTTGCACATTTCAATACAGTTTTTGAAATTTCGATAAGTTTTATACTTTTCGAAATATTTTGAAAAAGGTCAAAAAAATTACCATTCCCCCCCCCCCCCTTATCTCCGAAGATTGCAGAGTGATTGATGTAAAATGTACTAAGCGTTTGTAGATATAGATCTATATTTTACAGGAAAAATATAGAGAAGTCTGTAAATATAATACTTTTTGAAATATGGTCAAAAAACTAATTTTCATACAATGGGGGCTATTTCATTGAGAGTAATATCAAATCAAAGGTATGGATTTCGACAATTCAAAACAGGTTTTGAAAATCGTCTAAGTTTCATACTTAGTGAAATAGGTTGAATAAAGCCAAAAAAAATTGTAGGTACCAACCCACTTACCTACCCACTAATCTCTGTAGTAACTGTAATAGGAGTTCCACAGCGCACCAAAACCGTTGTTCTCAAAATTTTTGAGAAGAGATATGTATGTATCCTAGATAATCCACACAGTATCATTTACCCACAAGCTAAGCAAAGCTTGTGTTATTGGATAGATTACGATAGCTGTTATACTTAATAAAGTATAAGTATCACATTAGATGATTTATTTTTGTGTACTGAAAAGGACTAGAACACCCGAACAAATAATCTGAAGATCCTACAAATATTAGTCCCGAGGCAGGAATCAAACCTCCACCTCCAGCGTTGTAAGCCCACCGCGCCAAGAGGTTGTCATATACGTACCTACCTAAACGACAAAAGTTCAAAACCCTCGGCGCGCGAGTTACACTCGCACTTGTCGTACTTTTTTATCGGTAGATTCGGTTTGAACTTAATTATTTAACAGAAATACATAATTGTGAATACTCAATTTACATAGGCTTAATCTATACTTAAATCATAAAGATGAAAGATTTGATTGTTTGTTTGTTTGAATTGAATAGGCTCCGAAACTACTGGACTGATTTCAAAAATTCTTTAACCATTAGAATCCCTAATTTTCCCTCATGAAAATTAGGCTATAGAATATTTTCAAAAAAAAATATGTGACCCGCATGATAAATTCAGTTTTTGTTTAATACCGCTAGTCTACTATAAATAGATTACTTTATAGTAAGTACTTATCAAAATGTTAATAATCATATAATAATGCTGGACAATCCACACAGCATCATCTAGCCCCAAGCTAAGCAGAGCTTGTGTTATGGGTACTAGATGACTGATATACATAATACGATATTGTTAAATAGATAGATATTTTTTTATTATACATAGAAAACAACCAGAACCCCTGAACAAATATCTGCAGATCGTACAAATATTTGTCCCGAGGCGGGAATCGAACCCGCAACCTCCTGCATCGCAGGCGGACCTTCGCCCACCGCGCCACAGTGGTCGTCTAAATCTAAAAATATTGGCGCAAACTACAAGAAGAAGGCAGACCGAGCTTGTTTTTGGTAAAAAAAGTATTTGGGCCGAAGAATGTCCGCCTGCGACGCAGAGGTTTCGGGTTCGATTCCCACCCCCCTTGGAACAAATATGTGTTCTGGGTATTTTATGTGTATGATGTTAAATATATCTCAGTCACCTAGTACCCATTACACAAGCTGTGCTAAGCATGGGGATAAATGATGCTCTGTGGATTGTTCAGCATTATTTATTTATTAATTTACCTAGAATACACTAAAAGGTCCGAATCGATGATTATCAATTCTTTTTAAAAGGTATATGTATGTATAATGTAGAATTATAATATGTATGTATGAATGAATACATATGTATGTATAATGTAGAATAAACCTTTGAAAAATTATCTCTGCCACCCTCGTCAGAAGCCTCGGCGAGATAAAAGATAATTAGGAGTTTATTAGATAATGAGAACTAGGTAACACTTATTTTAAAACATGAAATCATACCGATAACCTTTTAGTTAAATAAACAAATTGCAAAGTGAACCCTCATTGACTCAGTGTTATCGTTAAATAGTGAACTCATCTCTCAACAAATACATTTTAATATTCAGACATAATCCACGTTTTCGGTGTGAAGGGTCTCATCTGCCTCTTATAAAAAAATAACTAGCCATAGCATATTAGCAACCAATTTATGTAAAAAAAATTCAAAGAAAAAAGTCTTGCACTATCTTGACAGAAGTAGAAGATAACTCCACGATCTCATTACGTTAATCCTGAGTTGCTAATGATAAAAATATAAAGTAAAACAAAAACAAATAGCAGCAATGCCTTTTGAGTTCAATGCTAAAATCACGGTGTCGGAAAACGGTGCGAACGGTGGATCCTACAAGAAAAGTTTCAACGGTACTTGTGCAGTAGGAGTGAATAAGAGAACCAACTGCGCCATAGCTCAGAAGGCGGCGGCTTATCTGCAAGCTGTAGAGAAGAGCCTCGGAAATGGTATGTTCGTGGTCAAAACCTTCCATAAACGCGATCATTCAAAGTGCTTTTCCTGTCTTAAGAAAACCAAATGCAAAAACCCTCAAATGACAGCAGGATGAGACAGGATTTTTATGCCATAGAACCCGTTGAATTCTGGTCGATTTTGTTACCGTAGCCTTCTATTTTAGGGCGTCCAAAAGTCAACTTCCAGAACTTGTACCGCAGAACTCCAAAGCTTGTTAGAGCACCAATTTCTGTATTTTCATGTTTGCCTTAGAATAAGTGTGTTTAGAATTATCTTGCTTTTAAATGTGGAAATATGTGGTGGACCCAACGCCATCTACCCTACATACCATAAATGTTTGTGATTTTGTCCGCAGTGCCGGCCGTCGAGAAAAGACCGAGTATACCGAAGCTGGAGGTGGTCTCCAGGGTAGCTTCCATTCCCATTGTGGAATCTGGCATCGAGGTCACTGAGAAAATGTATCACAAGATCAGGGTGAGTCATCAGATAGAAGTTTTGTTGATCCTTATTGGATAATTAGTCCACGGCTGGACATAGGCTTCCCCTAATGACCGCCATAGATGGCATTATTCATCATGTGGTGTTATTGCCCATAATCCCCACGCTGGGCATGCGGGTTGGGGATCGCAGTTCGGTGGAGTTGTTCAGTAGAGGGCGCTGATGCCCATGGGTGTGTTTCCCTTGGTCGCCTCTTACGACAACCACGGGAAGAGTTGGGTGAAATTCTATGCCGGCACCACATGGCAAGGAAAATAGAACATTGCGAAATGTATCTGATAGTTGTCAAATACGAAAGGTATTTATTTTCGATTTTTGTACGACACTCGTTCCTATGTCCCTGCCCTAAAATATGTATTTTTTCAAACTTTAATATAATTGAGTCAATGCTACCGTACGAGACTTGACATTCCACGCTCATAATAACAGGGCTCAGGTGCCTTGAGGCTCAATAACTTTGTTAAGAAATATTATATCTGTGCCCTCAGGAGTCCAACGCTCTCCTCCGCTGGTACTTATCCATGGGCGAGAGGTCCATCGCCACAGGGGTGCAGCTGGCACTGCCCGCGGTCCAACTGCTGGAGTCTCCTCTGCATCAGCTCGACCGGTTCCTCTGCGCCTCGCTGGACATCGTGGAGAAACGGGTTCCATCGATACACATGCCTCCGCAAGCGGTAAGTAACAATGTAAGGATATCCAGATTATTTCGCTCTTGTTTTTACTATAGAGGTACATAAGAAGTACTAGAGAGGTACATACGAGTATATAAGAGGCTAAATGAGATAGTTCATTTACTAACAAAAAAAATACTTAACATAATAAAAAAATTACATGAGTTTAGATGATTCCTAAAAATCTAAAGCTCCTGGATGTTACGTACTATAATAAAACAGCTTAAGCAATAGCATATTTTATTCTTATTTTATTACATTAAAAAAAATCTACGGCTACTTTTTCCCTGGTACTTAGTTAATATTTAGAAATCTATGGGAATAACCCCTCTTGATTACGATATTTTTATTGTTGTAACTGGTCAAAATCTCTGGCACAAACACTACTTACCTACATTTTATTTATTGTCCCTTTTACATATTAATAACACGCGCATCTATAAATAGCCAATCAGTTGTTTTTATGCACTCCGCATCAAACCTGAGAGAAAAATAAGTTGGTTCATTCAGTACCTCAAATGTGCACTACAGTCGTATCAATTATACCTACTTACTGGCATGATGATCACGCAGCCCGTTTATACCTACAATTGTTATCGCGTCTGTGCTGCGCAACAGTCGAATTCATAAACATTATACATAATATATTATGCTTTCGAGAAAAGCGTCGTAATTTGTTTATTACCCGACTAACATCGGAGAAGGGTTATGGGGTTCGTACCCTGTGTATGTAGGTATGTACATTATTTATGTAGCCAAATTTAGATTCTCTTGTAGTTTCTTCCGTTTTTCGATACAAAAGATTTCAACGCGCTCTCTGAATGTTGTCGGTATTGTCTAATCTAAAGTATTCAACTGGTCTTCGGTTTCAGCTATGTACACAATACGAAAGTGACAACCGAAGTCCAGGCTAGGTTTGAAATGCCAAACTGAAGCCGATTACGATTACCAGTTGAGTTATACAATAGAGTCGCAGGTCTAAAATATATAAGTTTGTATGCATGTGTGTATGTTTATTACTCCTTCATGCTCAAATAACTAACCAATCTTGTACCCTACCTTTTGTACGGTGTACGGTATTTATTGTGCAATATAGAAATATTCTATTCAATAGCAAGGTTGACATACAGGGAGGCAATGCAGCCAGCATCTTGGGTACACTTACAACTGGTATATGGATCAGTCCCGCTACCAGTTTGTTGGCAACAGTTTGCAGTTAGCCCAATTGTTTTAATTGTAAATACTAGTTCTAATGTAATTAGATCATTGTAATTTTCTTTGTTAACCGTTCGTTCCTTTTTTGCCAATTTAATAAAATAGCAAAGTTTATTGCTAATCCTAAGAGGGCCAATCATCATCATCAGCCTATAAAAGACACTGCTGGACCTCCAGGCTTCCCCTTATTAGCGCCATAGATGGCATTATTGATCATAGAGGGCAAATACACAGGCTGAAATAAGTTCTGGACGCACTCTTTACCACTTGTTTAAATCTACCCGCAGATGTACTCCGAAACCCGTCAATACGTCCTCCGACGCGCCGACTCAGTCAAGCAGCTCGGCACAGCAGTCCTCGACTCCAGGGTCACAGCCGTCACCGCCAACGTGCTGGACCGCGCTCTGACCAGGGCTGATATGTACGTGGACAAGATACTGCCGCCTGATTACCAGGACGCTGCTGATGGTGAGACACTTTACGAGTACTTATCTCTGAAACCAGTCAACTTCCTCGGATTCCGAAGCTGTTCTGCGCACCTGGACTGACTCCAGGTTACGTCCGCCACCGTCAACTGATGACGCACTTTTTTGATTTTATGCTGAACACGATTTCTTTCCTTTCCCTTCATGATTTTTTCCGAACTTGAAGAAATCATAAAAAAGGAAGCATAAAATAGAAACTTCTTATATAGGTAACTAAACTACCTATAATTATATTTTTAAATCAAGGTGGTTAGCGGTTAATTTTTTAATCATGGTTAGGTTATGGTCTGGGTGATTGGAAGACACGGGCATAAAAATATCAGGCCTATAAGAAAGTTTCAGCGGTTTGATGATGAAAGTTTGATATTTTGACCGAAATGGAATGAACTCTGACGATTCATGGGACTTTGCACGGACAAGAGGATGATTTCAGATTGCAATAACTTTATTTCTATAGGCTTACAGAAGCACATAAACAAGTCAAATTTAATTGATTGGGATTTGATACCGGTACCGATATCATACAAGCCTCCAAAAATCGATTCCAGCAATAAACATGCGCCAACCTAAAATATGCGTCACCTAACTTAGACCCCAAGGCCACCTATGACCCGCACGACATATCAGTCTGCATCCTGTCTAATTGCTTAATTAGGTGCTCCGATAAGCTTATCAGTCTAGACAGAAAGACAAATGTGACAGGACCCTCTGGACTTTGGTCTAAAAATGAGTGCGTTATGATACTGTAGGCTCATCAATTAGTCAACGTTAAATTCATCAGGGTAAATATGAATAGGTGAGTTGTCAACAACAATACGATATCGAAAGTATTATACATACAGCCGAACATACAACATCATCCTTTTTTAATTCGGTTTAAAAAGATTTGCGGTCATTTATAATAAACGGACACATCCAAAACGAGTCAGTTCCACTTCGGATCGAAACACAAAAATGGATCGAAGTACCAACCTCTGATTAATTTTTAGTTTATGAAGAAAGCCTTTACATAGATAGATATAAAATACTTATTCCACACAAAGAAAGAGAACATTACAAAAAGTCATGCTTAAAGTAAAGGAAGTATAGGATGGCCTTATTTCTATGAACGATCTCTTCCAGGCAACCTGGAATGTTTTATGTTATTCCAGAATATAGAGATAACTATTCCATAATTAAAAATAAAGACAGGCAATAATCAAAAGCTTTTTCCTGCTTTCCTGTAATCGAGTCTAAACTTTTTATTACCCACGACGTAATAACGTTGCAGGTCTATATCTATAACGTGTCATAGCTTCGGGCAGAACAGTAGCAGCCAAGCCATTCAAATTGCTTGATTTAAAGATAGCTTTGATTCTACCAATAGTTTTATAAGTAATATCGGATAGTGGTGATCATAGTTACCAGCGCGGATGCGGTAGACGGTGACGACGGGTCGGGCCGCGCGCGCGCCGCGCATGCCGTGCAGCACGGCGCGAGGCTGCGACGCAAGCTGCAGCGCCGGCTGACGCGGCAGGCGCTGGCCGAAGCCAAGGCTATCAAGGAGCAGATACATGTGCTGGTCTATGTTGCTGAACTGGTGAGTAGCGATATCCATACAGACCTGCGGTTCTATTGTCTAACTCAACTGGTAATCGTAATCGGCTTCAGTTTGGCATTACAAACCTAGCCCGGACTTCGATTGTCACTTTCGTATTGTGAAATAGCTGAAACCGAAGACCAGTTGAATAACTTAGACAATACCGACAACATTCTGACTGGGTCTACAACTGGTAATAGGTTTGAAGTTTACTGGTAATGGATTTCAAGTTAGACAATAAGGCTGCTGGGTCTTTATTCTCTATAAAATAGGAGATTCCTTGCCCAAACCGTGTGACGTCACAATGTGTTCTAAATACGATTTTCTTTGATTCCACACCGCTGTCTTGTCATATGTGTGAAACATTGGGGTTGGCAATAGTGAATAAAGGCCCAGATATAAATCACTACTAAGTATATAACAGTCGCTTCCCGCTGTCCTTATGTATGCTTAGATCTTTAATACTAATCAACAGATTTTGATGCTAGATTCAATAGATAGAACAAAAACACTGAAACTCTGTAATTGTGTCAAACAAAGAATTCTTATGTTATGTACCTTGTAACTTAATACATACCATAGTAATAGGTTAGAATTCTTTAGATCCTAACCTAACCTAACCTTTTTTTTTAAACGTGGCGAAATCCTTTATGTTAACTTATCGGCACGCCTGCGCGGACAAAACACCAAATGAGAGGTCTTGGAGCCGGGATTAGGCAGAGTTCCTCAGATCCTAACTTAACCAATCTGCCCAGGTGGCAACCGACCCAGCCCTAGCGTGGAAGAAAGCCCGCGAGCTGTTCGACTCGCTCAGCCAGCCGGAACCCGAGAACCAAGCACGCCCCGCAACCCTCGAGGAACTCCTCGTGTTGCTGTCCAGAGAGACTGCCAGGAAGGTCGTCCATCTCATCAACTTCACGCACACTGATCTGCCTAAGTAAGTAAATAAATAAATAATAAATAAATAATGCCGGACAATTCAAACAGCATCATCTAACCCGAAGCTAAGCTTATGTTATGGGTACTAGATGACTGATATACAAAATACAATATTATTACATAAATAGATATTTTTTATTATACATAGAAAACGACCAGAACATCCTGAACAAATATCTGCAGATCGTACAAATAAATATCCCGAGGCGGGATTCGAACCCGCAACCTCCTACGTCGCAGGCGGACCTTCGCCCACCGCGCCACAGAGGTCGTCAAAACGTAAGTAACAACACCTCTCTCTTCACGCACACTGATCTGCCTAGGTAAGTTACGACACTATCCTCTTCACGCACACTCATCAACTTCACGTAAAGAGAAAAAATTCAGTTCTCGATAAAACCTACACGTTTGCTCCCCTTGGACGACTCCAAAGGCAATAAAGGTATTGACAGACGTCCATGAAGTACCAAAGTTCAACGGGTTTAAAAAAAATATCTGAGCATCTGGTCGAAGCGACGCGAGAGCTGGTGCGTATATGGCGCTAAGCATCTGGCATCTGGACGCTTCTCGCTGGTATATGGATCAGTTGAGCTAGCTGTAGTGACATTTTGCTATCACTGAATAGATATTTCAACCTGACAAGCTTGAATGGAGAGGATATTGTAAAGGTATTCGATTTAAATCCTTTTTGTTACAGGAACGTCCGTCATGGCATGACAGTGGTTAGCAAGGGTCTAGCGACAGCAGCCGACGCCGTTCTGAAGGTAAATTAGTTAACTATGTAACCGCTGAAAACATACGCTATTGCTTTGATTCAACATCAACATCAACAACATCACCAGCCTATAATAGTCTACTGCTGGACATAGGCCCCCCTAATGAGTGCCATAGATGGCATCATTATTTGGGGGTTATTGCCCATAATCCCCACGCTGGGCATGCGGGTTGGGGATCGCAGTTCGGTGTAGTTGTTCTGCAGAAGGCGCTGCTGCCCGCCCCCCGCTGTGTTTCCCTTAGTCGCCTCTTACGACACCCACGGGAAGAGTTGGGGTGGTGAAATTCTTTGCCGGCACCACACGGCACTGAAATTCTTTGCCGGCACCACACGGCACCACGTTGCTTTGATTACAGTCCGGTAGCGCTGTTATAGAATTTATTTTATTAGGCCATCTGCGGTCAACAGCATTATAGTCCATTCGAAAAATAAAAACTTAGGCCATCACTTGTCTTCAATCAAGGTCAAAAAATATTCGTGGAAGCTATTTTACGATACGTTTCATCTGGGCAAATCGTAGATACCCGTAACAATTTATGGTTTTGACAACGTAATTCAATAATTCATATTACATGAGGGAATACCTACCTAAGCATTTTTTCGCCGCGCTGCTATTTTTTACTAGTGCAATTAATTAGAATTAAGAGCCATCCCCCATTATGCGTAGCTGAATTTTATTATTTTGTGCGCCTACATAAGCGTTAGTTATTGATAAGTGTTTTACGATACGAGTTCAACATAATGGACTGTATTTTTAATACATCTGTAATGTTATGTTGCAATTACCTTATATCTCAGAGTGCATTTCAACTCGTTTTGAATTCCCCAGATCGTGCCGGTGGAAGCTGCGATCACCGAAGTGCGTGGCCTGCGATCCAAGCTCCAAGCCCTATTGCAGCAGCTACAGGAAACGTCGAGGGTCTATTTGGTAACTAACTGACTTGAAAATCTTTTTGCTGTTTCTGTTAATAGATAGATAGCGTTTATAGATAAAAATGATGGCAATGATGTAAGTAGAGTCATTAAGCCTAAATTGGGTTTGTCTTGCTAGGCACTAGAGTTCTCTAAGATTATGATTTAAATGTGTGTTCCTACTTTGTGCCCTCTACGTCACAAATTACATAATAAATAAGTACCTTTCTAAAATGTAACTACATAATATACTGTATTTCTTAATTGCTTTGATGAGTAATATTTGTAGTGGCGGTATTGCTATCTATCTACCATTTTCTATATTTCTGTTATTTAAACAGGCCTGTAGGCCTCTGGCTAGTATTTTAGGACACATTTCATCGGAGTAAACCACGGATTTCCGCAATAATACAGAGTTTTGACAGCTTTCATTTAGCATTTAGGTAATTTGTCTCTCGTCCGAACTCGAACTGATACTATAGTGATGATGTTAGATTTACACAGACATCATGAACTGAGGGAACGTCGCGCGTTCTAGTCCCGCCGAAATCTAAACACCCGCGTACCTCATAACTTTTTTTATTAAACTTACATTTGTATTAATTTAAAGGAGCAGCTGGCTGTCTTCTTGGCGGGAAACGAGGAGCGGGAGAAGATTCCCCCGAGATCTGAAGGAATTTCCACATACGAGACAAGGGACAGTTTAGCGTTCAACGGGCTGTAAGGACGTTATCTCTTCAGAAGATTCGTTGAGAAAATTGTTTTCTATAATTTAATGTAATAATTATTAATTGCTATTTTCGCCGTGAGCTGAAAATTAGTGAATGGATATCGAAGTACCCAAAATTAATTTACATTTTCTAGCAGTAGAAATTTGTATAATTTTATTTTGACCCTAATAATGGGTCTTAGGTTAGATTAAGTGTTGTTTATTTAATTGTTTATTAATATTATTGTCAGCGGCGTAACAATAGAGTGGCAATCAATGGGAAAGGCCAAGGACCCCCGATGCAACGGGCCATCAAAGATTCGTGTTTATAAAGTGTTCAAATATTCGCAGATCGTTGCGCTTTGCTTTATTTATTTGCTGTTCTTAATCAATATTGCGCACTTAATCGATGTTTTTGCCATATTATAGTTACGCTACCGATTATTGTGGAGTGTATTTATAAATATTGATAAAAATAATCTATAATTTTATATGATAGAGCCATAGGAGGTGCTGATCTCTTATAAGAGTGAATTTAAGAAATGCATATTTTATCGGTAAATAAATCGTACCAAAATTTCTCATATCGTCTTTTATTTTTTTACACTTACTGTTACTTGTTATCATCCTTGTTATCCATATGGGCTTGTAAAGTAGGTACGTAATAGGTATCAATGGGAGCTGAAAACTCTAGGTAAAACAACAGGTACCTAGTAAACATCATTACATTTTGTACTAGGCCGGCATGTCATATTTTTGCCTTACTGGGGAGGATTCTGGCCATGGATAGGTAACCTGGATTATATATAATTAAGATTAGAGTAAGCTTAAGATTATTAGGTATATAAGCATTCTCATATAAGTGAACCCTGTTCTTTTGAGAAATAAAATTTCTATAAACTGAAACTGATCTGGATCATAATCTTTTAGAAGGTAAGATCACCTACGTTTTTGGATGTGGTGTACTTAGACGGTGGTGTAATGTGAAACCTTGTAAGAAATCTTTATTGCTATAAAGTATAGAGCTTTCAGACTTAATATAACCTTCTTGATGGATGATAAATGATACCTGTCATTATGTAAATAAAATAATAATAAGAAATTAAAAATTTTGCACATACGTCAGTGATAGACTCTAAGGTGCATTTTTCTAAATAGGTAGATATTAATCAATATTTTCATGGTTTCTTGAAAGTGCAAAGTAAATAGGTAGTAGGTACTTTCATGATTTTTTTCCGTATAGAGTTGCTATAGAAGTACAAACCTACAAAATACATACAATAGTACCTACGATACAATCGCAACACAAAATTTCAAAATGATTTATGATAAAGAGCGCCTGATAGAGGATTATGAACCAGTTACTACCCACCAAAATACTGAGGCTTCCTGTGTGTTTGTAGTAAGTACTTAGTTACCCAACTAGCACAGAAGCTGCATAAGCAGACTTTGTACAGCAATTTTGCGTTATAGGAGCTGTTTAAGGGCTTCTTATTTATCCTTAGGCTGTACAGTATCGTATTATACAGTCATTCTACAGGAAGGTGGTATAGTAGCTCTACAATAGCAATCATAATCCTAAAACAGTTACAGTGACGTCTTGTAGCGCTATTGTACGGGCTTCAGAGGTAAGTCAGAGTTATAAACATCTTTTATAGCACAAGAAGATATATAAGAGGACTTTTGAAGGTATGAGTGTTTGTAAGGTGTTATAAGTTTCTTTTGAAACACTTTAAGTGGTAAAGAGGCTTTCTATAGATTCTTAAGATCTGTAATAGCGTCAATTACAACTATTGTAGCGCCATATTCACAGCAGAGTACTATAACTCTATTTAAGCGCTAAAAGCGCGACAATTGGGGATTGTTGAGTACTTGTACGGTAAAAGCCGGTATAAGAGTTTCTTATAGCGTTATAATAACGCTATAAGAAATAAATTTTAGAAATTTTATCAAACAACAACCTAGATGTTTTTGGTTAGGTAGATATGAAATAAATTTCGTCATTATTAAAAAAAATTACCGACGTTTTGAGTTCCACGGACGGATCCCTAAAATAGTTATGATTTAGGCTCTTAAATGGAACCTTGAAGCGCTGATTTATGACCAAAAGAGTTTTAAAGCACGTTAATACCACAACTGTACGCTTCTAGACTAGAACAACACAAACGAATATTCTACACGATCCACCTGCCGCCGCCGCCGTCGTCACTACAACAGCGAGTAGGGTGTCCATAACTCCGGTTGACTATGGACAATGCAGCCCGACGATATCACTGCTAGATGTAAAAAACGACTCAACGTGGCAGACCATGAACAGGAAACGCATAAACAAGCCTCGAAAAATATTGACGGGGTCCGGTAAGGCTGATGACATACTTCAAACAGTCGAAGAATTAAAATATGTTCAGGTCTGGTCACTCAAGCCAGACACTACCGAGGAGAATATAAGAAACTATCTTGCAAAACTTTGCAAATGTGATAGATACGTCGTCAAGAAACGGGCCATAAAAACGGATGCACACGCAGCTTTTGAAATAGGATTCCCACGGAGTCTGTATGACGTGGTATCCTCACCTGAATCATGGCCAACCGGAGTAAAAATCTCGAACTGGTTTCGATGGAACCCCCGCCACTCGACGAGGCGGGGCGGCTCACTCGGCGCGGCCGGCGCGAGCGGCAGCACGTCCTAGGAGCGCAGTGCGCGCGACTAGTAAACCGGTCAGGAATGATCAACAAGCTCTCTGTGTATGCCACCAAAACATTGCCTCGATTGACAAGAAAACTGGTAGGTTGGAAACGTTATTACGAAGTGATCTAAAGTGTGACATTCTAGCAATTACTGAACACTGGCTTACGGCAGATAAATTAAAAAGTGTTGCAATTGACGGCTATAAACTAGCTTCAAGTTTTTGTAGGAGTGATAAGGCGCACGGTGGGTCTTGTATTTACGTCAACAACATAAACTGTATTGAAAACTCGAGCCTAGTCGCATTATCTGTAGAACAATATTGTGAAATATCGGCGGTTGACTTAATTGATTTTGGAATAACAATCATTTGTTTATATAGAACGAACCTCATTAGCTTGAACGAATTTTTCGTTCACCTAGAAAGTCTGCTCGATAAAATAACGGATCTAGGCGTAGATTGCGTAATCGTAGGCGACTTAAATGTAAATTGTATCGGTGACATTACTTCCGAACGTAAAAAACTTTTTGACTTGCTGTCGGCCCATGGCATGACTAACTTTGTGGATTTCCCGACTAGAATAACGGCAACCACTTCAACATGTCTAGATCACTTGTACGCAAACTTACCTGCGGCCGCCGCCATTAGAACGGAACCAGTGGTAACTAACTTGAGCGATCATCTAGCAGTCCGTGCTGAGATGCTGTGTACTCGACGGCTCATGGAGCCCCGTACTCGCCTCATCCGAAGCATGTCGAGGATGAATTACCATAATTTCTTATGTGCAATAGAGAGTGTTGATTGGAGCTTAACTCTTGAGAATTATAATACAGCTGACAGGCTGGCTACGGCCTTAACTAATATAATGAGCGGTAAGTTGGATATCTGCTTCCCTATGAAGCGGGTTAACAACAAAAAACGTGACTCATCGTGGTTGACTTCTGATATAATGAACTTAAAATCTCTTATCATTGACATGCAAAATTTTAATTATTCAATTCTTTTTGACGATACAATTTCTATATTTATTTCTAATTTAAATTGCAAACTTGACATTCTTATTAAAAATACTAAAGTTGACCATTACTCACAATTAATTAAAAGCAGTAAAAATCAGTCCAAGGTAATGTGGAAGATAGTGAACAAAGAAAGAGGGAAAGACAACTCCATTCCGCTAGACTTCTCTTCCATTCTGAGGGATGATATGGGAGCCAGGTTTCCAACACCAAAACAAGCCGTAGACGCTATAAATCACAGGTTCCTGCATGCGGCGGCAGCGTGCGGCGCTCCCATCGCCGACGTAGCGGGGGCCTCCCGCGTGCTGGCGGCGGCGCGGCCGCATGCTGGCGCCCGCCTGTTGCTGCGCCTGTTCAGTGCTGAAGAGGTGGCCGGTATCGTGACTAGGCGCATACCGCCCAAGCGGTCCAGGGATATCTACGGGATCTCCATGGACCTCCTTAGGGTGGTAATAGTGCCGCTGGCCCCGATACTGGCTCATCTATTTAATACTTGCCTCGAAGAAGGTACTTACCCGCAGACACTAAAAGTGAGCAAGGTGGCTCCCATCTATAAAGGTAAAGGTAGGCGCGAGCACATGGATAGCTACAGGCCGGTCTCGATCATACCAGCTGTAGCGAAGATCTTTGAGAATGGGCTGAGCAGTCGGCTCGTGGAGTACCTGCTGGAGACGGGCGCCCTGTCGGGCCGACAGTACGCGTACCGCGCCGGCTACTCCACGACGTCGCTGACGCGCGAGGTGGTGCGGCGCGTGCTGGCCGCGCGCGAGCAGAAGCTGCAGGTGGCCGTGTTGTGCTGCGACCTGTCCAAAGCATTTGACGTGGCCAGCCATGCCGTACTTGCCTGTAAGATGAGCCACTATGGGATCGAGGGGGCATCATACGCCGTACTTACGGATATGATGCGTGATCGTTTGCAGATAGTTGCCGGAGGTAATGAACGGTCAGAGCCTCTCTCTCCTACCATGGGGGTAGCGCAGGGATCCTCAGTCTCGAACATCATGTTCTCCCTCCTCCTGAACGATCTGCCCGAGGCGGTGACCTCCGCGGAGACATTTATGTACGCTGATGATGTAGCCGCGGTCGTCACTGCGAAGACCGTAGACGCGCTAGAGGAGAGGCTGAACGAGACGGCCAGCCAACTCTCTGGATGGTTCAGGCTGAACGGACTGGGACTGAACTTGAATAAGACGCACTATTTACATTTTCGCCTGTCTGGGAGACCGGCGAAACAACTTGTTGTAAGCGTAAATGGAACTGTCATCAGACAATCCGCTTCCACTACTTTTCTTGGCTTCGAAATTGACCAAGCGCTCACCTGGGAGAGTCATATAAGCAAGCTATGCGGAAAGATGGGCAGTGCCTGTTTTGCGCTCCGACGGGTGGCTCGCGTGGTTCCGGCGGAGGTGGCACGAAGCTGCTATTTCGCAACTGTCCACTCGGTGTTACAGTATGGTGCTGAGCTATGGGGACGGGCTGTCGACTGGGAGCGCGCCTTCCGTATGCAGAAACGAGCCATACACACCTTGGTTAACATCCGACGTGACGTCTCCGCTAGACCATATTTCAAAGAACTAGCGATACTTACGCTGCCATGCATTGTAATTATGCAAGTGGCGGTGTATGTTCGCTTGAACCTGGACGAGTTCAAGAAGAACGGCGACACCCACTCGTACGGGACGCGGAACGCGGGCAAGCTCGCTACTATCGCCCGCTCCCTCACTAAGTCCTCAAAGTTAACGCATGTTATGGGTACGGCAGTGTACAATAAATTACCAGACTCCGTCACAGCTGATGGCAATCTACATTGCTTCAAAGTCAGGCTGAAACGTTGGCTTATCGAGCAGAATTTTTACTCAGTGAACGAACTACTAGAAAAGTAAATTAAATATGACTACATTTCCCTAGCTAGGTAATGGTTTTATGTCAACCTATTAATTTATTTTTTTGTGTACCTATGTTAAAATTTTATTCATTATGTAATGATAAAATACAATTTGTATTAATATATATTACCTATTCTTATGAAAAAATGACATGTAAATTAATTTTATCAATAAAGTGTATTTCTGTATTTCTGTATTTCTGTATTTCTAACTATGGTCTACAAGAGAAAGTAGTGGCGCCTTTGTACAGCCTAAAGCGGTAAAACGGAGAGAATTAACTCTTATAACCAGGCACCATTACTACTTATGATTAATTTGTATTTTGGAAATTAAAAAAACATTTATCATAGCATTATTATAAATATAATTCCGTAATATACGACATTATTTGTTCATAAATGAGTTTAATTAAACTATCAAGAAGCTTAAAATGTCTTTAAAAAGTTAAACACATTTTGGCACTACACACACACTTATATTTCAAATTGTATTTTCATGTTAAAATGTAATATCTTGAGGGCGCATGAAAATTGAAGCGAAATTACGTATATATATTCACAGTAAACGGATACTCCCAGTAATATCTTGCACAATATAAATCAATAGGTATTCAATGATACCTTTAGGTTTTTACTCTAGATAATAAAAAAAATTATAAAATTACGCAATAAGCGATATTTTAGCCGCATAGTGGCGACCAAATACGATGAGAGCGGTATAAAAGCGCTACAAGAAGTTATTTTTAGTCATAAGCGCTTGTAACAGCTGTTAAAGCGCCATTGTACCTCAATAAGCGTACACGACCGCTCTTGAAGCGCCTTTGTATGGAAAGAAAGAAAGAAAGAAAGAAATTTTTTTATTTGAAACACAATCAACAAAGACAAACATGACCAAAATACAAAGCATAACTACTAGTTTTTGTATTGAGTCTCAAAACGGTCTCTATCTCAGCATGAGTTAGTTGCAACATGTTACAACTAACGCTGGTCTTCCGATAGAGCCTGCCGGTGACGTCACGGAACATGACAAAACAATTAATAATATAAGTACCTACATGACAAGTATTTAAGCGGGTTGCTTGTTCAGCTACATACACAAAGGATAGAATTGTTTCAGGCGACAACATCAAGAAACATTAAGATCTAAAGCATTGATAGATTTTATACAAAAATAAAAATAAAACGTAAAACATGGTGCCGGTAATAAATTATATGAAAAATAACTGATTTAAAGTAAGTTTAAGTAGAATCATTATATTATACTTGTATCGTTTCTAAGATTCTCTTGTTTTTTCTGACCTTCAAAAATAAAATTGCGTAGTTTGAGTTTAAATCCGTAAAAACTTTGCAGATTCCTTATTGGAGGAGGAATATTATTCCAACACCTCGATGCAGCATAGCGAAAACTGCCTCGAAAAGAGGCCGAGCTATGACGCTGCATCGAGAGCTGTTTGGCACTCTGTCGCAGTGTGCACGATCTGGTGCTGCCTATCCATGAAAGTTTCTCATAGAGATAGGAGGGTACTTGTTGCTTGAGGACACCAAAGAGTAAACAAGCTAAATGAAGTTTTCTACGATGCCTCATCTTCATAATGCCGTGTTGATTCAAAAATGGTGTAACATGACCTCTCGAGGGGATATCAAAACAAAAACGAGCACAAGCATTCTGTACACGCTGAATCAACTTTTGCGTTCTAGCAAGTAGTCTAGGACTAATGACAGTGTCAGAATAATTTAACTTGGATAATATGAGTGACTCTGCTAGTCGTATGCGTAGGTCCATTTGAAGATGAGGTCTCATTCTATATAAGACTTTCAGCCTGTAAAAACAGTTGGCTACCGTATCAGCTACATGTTTCTCGAAGCGAAGATTGCAGTCCATATGTAAACCTAAGTTGCGCGCTTCGTACACGCGTTCAACGGGTGCATTCATGAGCACCACATCGACACTTGGACTCAGATTAGCAAGTTGGTGTTTGCTACCAAAGATCATATATTTGGTTTTTGTAGGGTTGAGTAAGAGACTGTTATTTTTAGACCACTGAGCTATACTACATAAATCACTGTTAAGTTTCCTGATTGCTTCATCGACATCTGAGGGCTTACATGATATATATAGCTGAGTATCGTCCGCGTATATATGGAACTGACAGTACTTTATATGACACTGAATATCTGCAGAATATAATATGAATAACAGCGGTCCTAAAATGGATCCTTGGGGAACTCCAGTTTCGACTGGTAAAATATCGGATAGCAATGTTGACCCATCATCGCGAGAGATCTTAGTGTATTGATGGCGATTACTAAGGTAGCTGTTAAACCAGAGAATTGATTTACTGTCAAAACCGTAGAAGTGTAACTTTGACAGAAGAAGACTAATATTTATCGAGTCGAATGCTCTTGAGAAATCTAATAGAACTAACAAGGTACACATGCCTTTATCTTGCGCGCAGAGAATATTATCTGTTACATCTAACAAGGCAGTTACTGTGCTGTGTCTCTTTCTAAAACCTGACTGTACTTTAGGCAAAATGGAGTTACTTTCGAGGTATTCGGTTACTTGACTACAGACCACCTTTTCTAATACTTTAGACAAGCAGGGCAAAATACTAATCGGGCGCAAATCTTTTGTTTCTAAAGGGTTAGTTGTTTTAGGCAAAGGCTGTACACTTGCTAACTTCCACATATCCGGGAAAGTTGCCGTTTCCAACGAGGTATTAACGATACACGTTATTAAATCAAGTGCTTCAGGCAGTATCAACATGATCATGTTCAGCGTTATATGGTCACTACCTTCAGCATTCGATTTTAAACTGCTTATAATTCTACCTATTTTCTCCAGACTAACAGGTTCCAATGGAAAGACCGTTCCACCAAAAGTGTGATACTCAAAATATGTAAGGTACGAGATATTTATAACAGAAGTACCGGGTATATCTAAAAAGTGTGTGTTGATTACATTAGGATCATTTAAATGCGGAGGAAGCTCAGCGGTGTGTTTTGGAAAAACGGTGCTTTTGATATTTTTCCAAAGTTGTTTTGGATTATGTATTTTATTATTTATATTTTTATTAACATAAGCTGTTTTTTCATGGAAAAGGGCCTGATTCACTGTTGACTTAAGGCTTTTATAGTAATCTCTTTTCGAGTCAAGCTTAGTTTTATGATACTCTGCCAGAGCTTCGTCGCGCAGCCTCATCATTAGTTTGATGATATCAGTGATCCAAGGGTATGAGTGAGGTTTCACAACGACTGAGGTCACTGGTGAGTGCACGTCAAAAAGAGTCACGACACTACATGTGAATGCATTAACCATTTCGTTAACGCTACCAAGCGTCGAAATTAGATCCCATCTTATAGTCCGGAGGTCAATGTTAAAATTATTTAAGTCAATATGTTTTATAGGTCTATAAATGACAGTATAGGGTTTGAGTTTGGAGCGTTTTAAAGTAAACTCGCAAAAAACGAGAGAGTGGCCATATAAAGAGCCTATTGGCTCTACCACAACACTTTTGGCTTTCATATCCGTGCAGACTACGTCAATTAAAGACTGAGAATTCTGTGTAAAGTGCGTCGGCGAAGTAACTAACTGCGATAAATTCAGACATGAAAGAAATGTAACAAGCTTTTTAGTTTTTACTTCATTTAAATTTAACCAGTTTATGTTAAAATCGCCCAGTAAGATTACGCTATCATGTCTTTGAAGAGCATTCACTGAGTCCGTAACTGCATCAAAAAATTGATCTTCAGCTAACCAAGGGGGCCTGTAGGCTGTCCCGATTGCGATTTTCCTGCCGTTGAGGGTCATAGTAAGCCACATTTGTTCGACCGAAGCATGCAGTGGGTCTACCGGGTGCCGCCAGGTGCGCACAGATACACCGCGCTTAACGTAGAAACCTACCCCACCGCCACGCGAACGCACGCCGCGCGGCCGTGGTATGTGACGCAGTCGGTATCCTGCCACAACTGGGGCGCGACTCTCCTCTCCCGCTCTCAGCCATGTCTCGTTTATAGCTAAAATATCTAAGTCGTGCCTTAAAATAGAAGCAATAAGATTGTCGTGATTGGTGCCTAAGGAACCTGCATTAAACAAACCGATCTTTAATCGACCAAAAACTATTTTTTGAGAATCCTAAAAACGAGACTACATACTACAAATAAATTAGCGAGCGCAGCTAAACATGGAAACAATTTAACAATCTTAATTACGAAAAATAAACTAAAATATTGTGCATGTGTAGAATAAGTTGTACTGTATAACAAATTAATTATAACTATAATATGTATGTGAAATGTGTAAAATATTATAAACGTAAAATGGGCAGAATGTATTATGTAAATAAAGTATATAAAACAAATGAGATTGGAAATAAAATACATTAAAAATAAAAATTTTGTTTCTCTGTGATTGTAACCATCACTAAGGCACCTGTAGCTTATTTGAGCTAAACAGAACATAAAGAAATTAAAACTAACATGATAGAACAAAATTAAAATAATCCTAATACATAACAAAAGCTTAACCATAAACAATTCAAACAGCGTCAACCTTAAAAACCCTAATTAAATCGGAATCCGTGCGAATAGGGAATACTGGCTTGCCGTCCGCCTCCCGCACATAAATGCGACCTCTTTTCGTCCAAGAGTACCGCCACTGCTGCTTGCGGCATTCTTCTCGCACTCGGTGGAAGAGCAACCGATTGCAGCGAGTGAGGCGCTCGTTGAGGTAGATCCGCTGCGGTGGCGCCGCTAAGCCGAGCTGCGTGGTGGTGAGAGTGCGGCGCACTCGGGCCGCGCTCAGGAGGTCGTCCCGCAGCTGCCGGCGCGCCAGTCGCACGACGACACGCCGCGCACGCTTCTCTTCGCCTCCACGTTCAGCGCCGCCAACTCGCTCGCCGAAAACTATGTCGCGTTCTTCGAGCGTGACTCCCAGTTTGGCCGCCACGTGAATCATGGTGTGTAAAATATTTTCCCCCTTCATTTCAGGAAGATGACCAATGTCGAGGTCCGAAGAAAGTGCCTCCTGGTCCCTGTCATTTAACTCGTTTTTCAGCTGGGCCACCGTTTTTTCGAGTTCAACTACCTCGATCGCTGCTTCAGACGTCTGCTTCATCTGCTCTATTGTCTCTAGCCGCTGATCAAAACCGTCCAGCCTTTCATTTATAGCAGCAAACTTGCTACGGAAATCCGCCATCTCCTTACGATAAGCACGTAACTCGTGCATGTATTCGGCTAGTTCGCGGCGCAATTCCTGCATCTCGGTATCGAGGACCGGAGCAGGAGCCAGATGCGTCACCTGAGCAGAAGAAGAGGAGGAGCTCTCAGATACGTTTTTAACGGGGGTTTCGCTATTATCCCCTCTCTTCTGTTTTGCTTTGCAACCAGGGCACACCCACCCGGTAGCGGGCGCGGAGCCTTGAATTGATACACAAGCTTTATGGAAGATAGCAGCGCAGATACAACAAGTGGCGGCACCTATTGGTGATAAAAATTTTCCGCAAGCTACACACGATGATTTACCCATCTTGGGTTTAAGGTCGGAGTTTAACAGTAATATATGTAGTACGCCGACTTTGACACAGATGTCGCACCTACAAGTTCTGCTACTCAACAATAGATGGCGCTGTTAAGTTAGATTGTGGCTCTTAGGCTTTTGGCATAGGCACGATCTGCGTGTCTATGGTGTGTATTTTATACAACCACCCGCAATTAGATATAGAAAACAATCTGTGATAGCGTTCTATAAATCCAGTTTTATAGCCGTTTAAAGACACTGAGTGACTGGCGCACACTCACCCAGATGGACTCGGAGGTGACGCACAACTTTTTGCCACTATCAGCTCAAACTTTCACGTTTTCGAATTAAAAAGTCAATCAAATGTACTAGCGTATGTCAACGTATTAACCTCCGTGACGTCACTGTATGGCTCTTCTAACCCCATAACCGCTACTGTAGCGCTACTTTAGCACTAATACCTGTATAAAAAGTGCCTCTTTTGGGGGTACAGAGGCCGTATAGCAGTTTATACGGCTACTGTACAGCTTATCTATGGAGCCAATGCCGTAATCAATCGCCTCTATACGACCACTATAGAGCTTCTTATACCGCTTGTGTGCTAGTTGGGATATTAACCTGTCTATTTAAATATAAAGATGTTAACCTACCTGCCCAATAACTTTCAGCAGCTTGCTTCATTATTACGATTCACCCGCCAAGCGTTTTGAACTTATGCACCAAAAACCCTTTTTTTATCGAAGGTTTTTTAAGCAGTGGTCGTAGCCTAGGTATAGTACCTACATTTGCTGATCATTATGATGAATATCCATCCAAAGGTTGCCTGGAAGAGATCGCTTCTAAGCGATAAGGCCGCTCATTGTACTTGTTAGGTTTTGTTATTTTAATTTTCTGGTGTACAATAAAGCGTTTTTGTTTTGTATTTGTATTGTAATTCTGATGTCATTGGAGACGATTTTCCACCACATCAGTACTATGTCTGACTGATTTGTCAGAGTTGCCCAGGACGTACATTTAGTTCTACGAGTACCTACTGTGGCCGCGCACGCCGACCACACCACAGATGCTGGGCAGTCATCATCATCAGCCCATGTTAGTCCACTGCTGGACATTGGCCTCCCCTAATGAGCGCTATAGCGCTCTGTCTTTAGCTTGTCGCATCCAGCATCTGCCAGCAGTGTTTCTCAGATCGTCATCCCACCTGGCAGGAGGGCGTCCTACGCTACGTTTACCGAGTCGCAATCTCCACTCACAAACACATTTATCCCAGCTGGGCAATGAATGCGTTACATAACAATACTCTTGGTTCCAGGTTGATCGTGAACTAAAAGAGGTACTAGTGCCGAAAAGAATTGAAAGATGTAATAGGACGGATTATCGTTCCCAAACAACCATGTTGTTGCTTGTATTAGCATTATGCTGGGTTATCTCTTACATGCTAATAATAACAACAACATATTGTTCGAAGACAGTGGAAAATTTTGGTGGACCCGGTTGGTATAATTTCTCTTCATTCATTGGAAATGATGAAACGTTTATCTTCACATACTAAATTCTTTGTTTAATTTTTTAATAAAATGTTAAGTGTGGTCTTTTTGTTTGTTTTTTTATTTCTGTTAAAGTATTTCGTGTTTATTTATTTCGCGAAACATGGATTACAGGAATGAGAACAACTATATTCAGCTCATAAATAAACGTAGGATAAGTGGAAATACATGGCTATACACATAGACTTAGAAAACTTTCATGGCTATACACACATTTGTTGATGAATGTTTGACGAAAGCGCATCGAAAGCTGTCGATGTCGGAAGCGTGTAGCAAAGAGATTAGAAGTAGGTAATTTTCAAAAACTCCCGCTAGTCGGCTAGAGTGCCAGTACCCAACATCCGCATCCGCTGTCTCATCACCACGAATGGACTTCACAGTGATTTCTCTTAATAAACCCAAAATACCTTTTTTGCTTTTTACTTTCAAAACTTGCTGCTATAAATAGCTGCTATAAATAACTGCTACGCTTAGCTCTACAACTGCTACTTTTAGTGGTAATAACGAGAATGTTTTTTTTGTATCGTTGCCATTCAAATTTTATTCATTCGCTCAGTTCATTCAAATAAATTCATTCACTCAATTGCATTGCGTGATTTTGTCTGTTGTTTTGATGATCTATATAATATTATTACGAAATAATTCAAGAGATAAAGTGATAAATAAGTTGAAGTAACCACCAAGAAGGCAAGATGCCTTCAATCGACGTGATGGTGCCCGGAGGGCCGGGCATGGAGATCGTGGAAGAACCCCAGGCACCGCCGCCACCCGTGATTGGCATCATCTATCCACCTCCTGAAGTCAGAAGTATCCTTTGACAAATTATAAACTCTGTGATAAAATTATCTGGATCTAATAGGAGTACATTTAAAGTAAACTGAAGAAACCAGTAATATTTCATTGTAACTAACCTTTCAAATTGTCGTTTTGACCTAACATGGATATGATTGCTTCTCCTCCTGAGGCCCTAGGGCATTAGCTTAAGCAAATGTCTCGTATGCATAGTTTGTCAGACACAAACTAGAACTAGAGTGGAATGTAATATGACCTCAAAAATTGCAACAAATAAACTGTATTTTGATCTTATACAATAGCCCATTTCCTTAGCCACATATTTCAGATATTGTTGACAAAACTGCAAGTTTTGTGGCTCGTAATGGACCAGAGTTTGAGGCCCGTATCCGGCAGAATGAGCTGGGGAATCCCAAGTTCAACTTCCTCAATGCGGGCGACCCATACCATGCTTACTATCAACATAAGGTCAAGGAGATTAGGGAAGGGAAAGGTATGTTATCAGCTATTTCAAATAATTGTCACAAAGCCAAAATTGAGGTAAATCTTGGTAGGTATTTGCTCTTATAGAGCATCTCAGACTTTTGACTATTTAACAGTTTTACCATTTAAAGTTGGTTGATCAGCTGTTGGGGCTTTAATAGTAACTGTATGTAACTATTATGCACAGCAGAAAATAAAGGATAAAAAATAACGGGTAAAGTGCCACTGTTATAGCCAATTTGAAATAATCTGTTCATTGGATATTTACAATGTTAATAAATAATACAAAGCAAAATGCTGAGTCACATAGCAATCACAACATAAATTTGAAAATATATATTTTTAGGTGTAGACACGACCCCCTCGGCGCCGCCACCGACCCTCCTGCGGCCAGGCCTAGCACCAGCCACAGCGGCTCGTCAGCAGGAGCTCCTAAAGGCAGCAGCGCCCATCGAACCACCACCTCCGCGCGACCCCCCTCCAGACTTTGAGTTCATAGCTGACCCTCCCTCTATCTCCGCTCTAGAGCTTGACATTGTCAAACTCACCGCTCAGTTCGTAGCTAGGAACGGACGACAGTTCCTCACAGATCTGATGAAGAAGGAGGAACGGAATCATCAGTTTGATTTCCTACGCCCCCAGCATTCTTTGTTCCAGTACTTTACTAGACTGTTGGAGCAGTATACAAAGGTCCTGTTGCCACCAAAAGAGCTGGTGTCTAAGTTGACAGCTGAGATCCGTAGCGGGATTCTGGAGCAAGCGAAGTCGCGGGCGGCGTGGCATTCGCATCAGGCGAGGCGTAAGGCGGCCGATGAGGCTCGGGTTGAGAAGGTAAGTTATCTTAAAGCCTCTCATCAGTTCAATCGCATCAAGGGCGATTGATGATTGAAGTCCGAAATCAGGAGAGTTGATGAACAGTAGTTAAATGAGTCATGCACTCACTTTATAAGAAAACAAGAACTGCATATTTAGTTTTTAAAATATTTTTGACAGGAATTGACCTGAATGATTAATCAGTGCCTGAAATAAATTGTAAAGCTTGTACTGACCACGGTATGGAGATGAGGCATGTCGTTGTAATTTAAATACAACGACATGCCTCATCTCCATACCTATTGTCCCAGCAGGGTCTTATGTGAAACTATTTTACTGTATAGATTATAAACCATAATACCTACACAAGAAATAATTGAGTAACTAATTTTTTTTTATTTCATATACAAAACAAATCAAACAAACTTAATTTAAAACGATGTGATGTTTGTTACATACAGTATGAGTTTGTCTCTGCAATACTGAAGTCAACTCATCTTCCCCCCAGGAAAGGCTAGCGTACGCGTCCATAGACTGGCACGACTTCGTAGTGGTGGAGACAGTGGACTACCCGATCGGGGAGCCTGGGGACTTCCCTCCCCCCACCACCCCGCTGGAGGTGGGCGCGCGGGTGCTGGCACAGGAGCGCGGCGAGGACCTCGGGCCCGCGCAGGACATCGACGACACAGAGATGCAGGTAAAAGGCTTACTATAATAATAATACTTTACGATCCACACAGCATCACCTAGTCCCAAGCTAAGCAGAGCTTGTGTTATGGGTGCTAGATGACTGATACACATAATACAATATATTAAATAGATAGATTTTTTTTGATTATACATAGAAAACTTATTGGATAAAATGTATGGATGTGTTGATGTTGTGTTGCTTTGGCTAACAAAGTAAATCACTAATTTAGTTACCTACCTGTTGATAGTAAGCTCGTCACCCAACTGTAAATTATACTCATTAGCAATAATTAGCTGTGAGTTCTCATTTTAAGTGAATTTTTGTAATTCTTATGAGAATAAAGTTTCTTAAACCATATAAACTATAAACTACCAGAACACCCTGAGCCAATATCTGCAGATCGTACAAACATTTGTCCCGGTTATTGTCCCGAGGCGGGAATCGCTGCTGTGTGGACTGCCCAGCATTATTTATTTAATTTAAAAAAAACATCATGTTCTAACCGACCCCCTCCTTCCAGATTGAATCGGACTCCAGTTCCTCATCAGACGAGGAGCTGGATGAGATGGAAGACCGCACGCAGCAGCAGCAGCGCCCGGACAACAACCAGGTCCAGGATATGGAGGAAGAGAGCTCCTCATCAGAAGACGAGGGCCCGGCACCAGGTCAGAATAAGAACTTAGTTCACATTCAATAACTTTATTTCTTTAGGGTTACAAAATAAGCACTTAGACGAGTCAAATTTTATACAGTTAATTGTTATAGGCTCCAGCAACGGTTGAATTTCCAATACAAACATAATACCAAAATGTTAAGTACATTGAGCATATTTTCACCATGATCTGCTATTTGTATTAGAATAGTATTAATCAGGCATAAATATATAGTAATTATGTTACACACATCCTACAGCAATGAACAGAAACAGATATATAGGGTTATAGTTACATGATCAATAATCTCTTAAAGCAAAAAGTCATAGAACAAAAGTTGTTCGCCTTGATGTACCCAAGTTATCTTTAAGAGATTATTGATCATCTACCTATAACCCTGTATATCTGTCTAAGGACCTGTTTCACAATGTCTTAATAAATTCTAGATGGGCTATTTGTTACTTATATGACGGATAAACAAAAAGTCAATAATCTTTTAAAGATAACTTGGGTACATCAAGGCGAACAACTTTTGTACTATGACTTTTCGTTTTGAGTGTGTTATTTTTCGCAAGTAAAGACTTATTCTTTGTTGTATTAATGAGTCGTTTATCGTCAGATACCCGGGTACCCGCGGAAGCGCCGCTGCCGCCGCGCGCCGACCGCGTGATCGTCAAGAAGTACGACCCGAAGCGCGCGCGCCAGCCGGCCGCGCCGCAGCCGGACGAGTGGCTCGTCTCTCCCATCACAGGGGAGAAGATACCCGCGAACAAGGTAACTTCTACCTTCATCATTCGCACCGCAAAGGACTCGCTGCCTTTTTTTTATTCGTCGAGAAAATTCGTTTACGAACCACGCTGTGTAAGGGAGTGCAGCTCATTGTCTTGTTTTACATATTATTTGTTTTATTAAAAATACAAATACAAAAATGCTTTATTGTACACCAAAAATAGAACAATACAAAAGACAAGTACAATGGGCGGCCTTATCGCTTAGAAGCGATCTCTTTCAGGCAACCTTTAGATGAAAATAATACTTTGGAAATATAAAAGGCAGTTTATTAGTATTTATGTAAATTTATGTGGCATACTAAATTATTTTCTATTTATTATAATTTTAATTTCCAGGTGGCAGAGCACGTCCGTATCGGTCTGCTAGACCCTCGCTGGCTGGAGCAGCGCGACCGCGCGGCCGCCGACCGCACAGACCGCGACGAGGCTCTCGCGCCCGGCGCCGCTATCGACGCCTCACTCAAACAGGTACTTACACTGTCTGGCGGACCGGAGGCGGTCTGTCCGACCGTCAAGTGTGCGAGAAGTAACGGTTGATTTTAAGGGTTAATAGGAAACAACGTAATTTGTTCATGGTTATTTATTGACTGAACATAAGTGACTGAAATTGCTATGCCTGCATAGTTACATCACTAAATACTACTCGTGATGTTATGTTACATTATTTATAGGTTAGGTACTTCACCTCAAGGATTTAAAGTTTTTTTTTATATGTAATTTATAAAAATCTGCATTTTAGCCACCTTCAAATTTGTGATTTATTTTAATGTGCTCGGTTCGATCGAAACCATAATTATTTGTTAGTAATAGCTAGTTTTTGTATCTTCTTACAAAGTTTCTAAAGCTATATGGAATTTAAAGCTCGACTTGGAACGAATTTTAAACATTTCTCTCTATCAAGTCCTGAGAGAAAGTCTCAGCATGAAGACCCTCTATTAATTCCCCTCCGCTAATCCCCAGCTCGCCGAACGTCGTACGGACATTTTCGGTGTCGGCGACGAGGAAACGGCGATCGGCAAGAAGATCGGCGAAGAGGAGCGCCGCCGCGACGAGCGCGTCACGTGGGACGGACACACCTCCTCCGTGGAGGCAGCCACGCGCGCCGCCCGCGCCCACATCACGCTGGAGGACCAGATACAGCAGATACACAAGGTAACCAGCACCGGTGGTAGGTCAGGCTCTGGATATATTGGTTGGCCACTGTTAGAGGGACTGGGGTAGAGAATAACTCTATGACATAGGAGATTCCTTGCCTAAACCGCGCGCCGCCCGCGCTCTCATCACGCTGGAGGACCAGATACAGAAGATACACAGTATACATACAGGGAACTGGGACCCCGGGGTAGGTCAGGCTCTGGATATATTGGTTGACCGCTGTTAGAGGGACTGCCGCATTATTTGGAGATCGAGGACCAGATTGCTGTATCTGGTGGATACACAAGGTACCCGGGACATACGTATTGTACGTAGGATTATTGGGATAATTATATTATTTATTCAGGTTTTATGCAGAATAACATACATTACGTATGGACTTTAGGAGAAACTAGATTGGTCTGACCTTAAACTTGTACTTTGTACATCCGGGATTTGTTAAGCTCTATGTATACGGGTGCAAACTTCGTACAATTAATAGACCTACAAAAAGGGAAGTGCGGCTTATACATAGATAATGACCAGTACACCCTGAACGATCATACATACATTTGCTTCAAGATCGTACCCGCATCCCGCAGGCGGACTTCCGCCCACCGCGCCACAAAGGTCGTATAGTATAATGACTAACTCTATTTATTCCCCATCAGGTCAAAGGCCTCTTACCCGACGAGGAGAAGGAAAAGATAGGTCCGAAGCCGGTGCAGAGTGCGCCGCAGCCGCGCGGCGTGCCCCCGCGGCCGCCGCCGCCCCCCGCGCCGCAGCGCCCCGCCCCCGCGCCCCCGCAGCCCGCGCCGGTGATCTTGCAGCCGCTACAACAACTGCCGTCGCTGATGGTGCTGCCGACGATGGCGCCGCGCCCGCCGCTGATACCCGCCGTGCCGCCAGGTATCTTGATTTTTAATTTTATTTTATATTCTTAACAAACTCATTCAAATTTTTAAGCATTAACATTCGTTAAGCCCTTGAGGATTTGTTTCGAATGTTACATTCCTCTGGTTGCAGTACATAAGAAAAAAAGACAAAAGGTTACAGTACAAAATATAAATAAAATATTTGTATCCAAAACTACTAGGTACAGAATAGTTTCGATTTCATTATCTTTGCGCGTTTTTGTTGTGTACGTTTCACGAGAGCTGTTTGTGTTTGACTATTTTTCTATACTGATCAGCCTGTTATGATCCATTGAAAAGCAAAACCCTTTTTAGATGACTTTAAAAAAAGAAGGAGGAACTATTTTAGGCTCTATAGAAAGAAAGAAACAAATTTATATTTCTGCTCGTTCAATCGCGATATCTCGGTCAAATGTTAAACTTTTTAAATATTTGCTATCGTAGAAACAAGATAAAAAAGCTTTTGTTGACAAAAAAAATTACAATTATCTACCACTCAAGCGTCCCGCTCGCGCCCGCTCGCGCGACCGATGACGTGTCAAGCGGTCATGCGGCGCGGGAAACCGCTGCGCGCATTCTACGCGCTACCTCGTCTCGAAAAAACGCTTATAGCTCGACAACTGTTACAGCTACAACCAAGCAATAAATACTAACAGAATGCTATTGAAATTTAAAATCTAACAACACTATACGCTTATTACTCAATTGCAGTAAAACCAAGATATAAGGGCTGCAAGTTTGCGATTTGTCTAACAATACAGCTAACTAATTTTTTCATACGATTTTATTTGAAAACTACATTGTTCT
>OZ007523.1:1632342-1668450 GCA_963931895.1 Eupithecia pulchellata
CCCCCGCCCCACCGCGCGCTAGCCTGTTATGCAACGCGCCCCGCCCCGCCCGGAGCGCGCCGACGCCGCGCCCGCACCTGATGGCCTTGCACTTGCATGTTCAAGGACGCGGGAGGGCGCTCGCCCCGCCTCCCCGCGCGCCTCCCGGCGCTGGTCGTGCTGGGAGCCCGGCACGAGGGTCGCAGCCGATCTCGGGCCGGGCTCGGCGTCGGCGTGCTGGATCGCAGGAACGTTCGCGTCGCCAACGAGGCGTGTGAACGTTTCGTTCGGTATCGATCGATCTGTTTAGAGAGGTTTTTTCCTGTAAGCTTGGGGCGGGGCGCCCTCGCTGGCTGCTCGTGCTCGCCGCTCTCGTGGTAAGTGTTGACAGGTGCGCCGAGACCTACGCCCGGCTCCTGGAGGACATCTTGGATTCCAACCATTTGTTTTGATCCTGCGAGCTTTCGCCCTATCTCTTACTTAGGTATATCGGTCGAAGAATCTTCTAAAAAGATAAAAGATCTAGATAGCGAGGTTTGGACGTTCATTTTATAGTTTACGCGGTAAAAATTGGCACCCGCCTAGGTAGGTACCAACTTATTTGTATACTTAAACTTATACTTACTTTACTTATACTTAACCGTCTCATTCAACCTATGTTTTATACTCATAAGTCCATATTAGGCACCTATGAGTGTAGCGCAAAACGAACGTGTGAAAAAGTAGGTAACGCTCGAAATACTTCTGACTAAAAACTGAACACAGATCCCGAAATAAACTTCACAAACTATTAAACATGTTCAATTAGGTACTTAAAACAATAATTCCGCCTATATCGAAGGGGTTACTCATAAACATTATAAATATAGATTGAACTCGCGGCTTCGCTTAACTCAACCAAAGTAAATCTGATAATGGTTTCGACAGAATATCAGCGCCTCTACTCTTGAGTAGTGGCATTAACGCTGAGCCGAGACCTTTTTGCTGCTGTACCATGTGTACCATAGAGCACAGTCACTCTCTCTTTGTTTTTAATATTTATTGCGATTGTTTTCCTCGTATTATAAGTTAAATGGTTATGTTAGTTGTTTTTTCACAAAATGCGTTTTTAAGTATGTTTTGTACTGTGTAAGCAGCAAATAAATTATTGTCTATATACATACTTCTTGCTTACTTATAAATACATCGTTCAGTATGAAATCAATAACCAATAGGATGTTACATTGCTATATTGTGCCGGTTGATTAATCGTATCCTCAATAATTCTCTTTTGGTTATAGTATTCTCTCTTTTCATTTTGGTATTCTGGCAACAATTTCTAGTTATAAAAACATAAAGGTATATTAAAGTCGCTAAACTACATAAAGTTACTTATAAAGGTCAAGAATATTCATGATAATATTTTCGCAATATTGGATGAAAGTTACGTTACGATATCCCCAACATACCCTTGTTGTAGGTATAGGTATTTTTAATAGCTCGAAATACATTTAACATGAACACAATCATTTATAATTATAACCATAAGGAAGATAAATTAACTTCACGATAAATACATAATTTTACCGGAAAACGATACTATTTACATTATATAATTTTGCTATGAATAATTTTATTATTTCGGTTTTTAATTCACTTCACATACATAATAGTCCTGACCATAGATTATAATATCATCATGAACAGATAGTCATCGGCCACGTGGCAGGAGGGCGTCCTACTACGTTTACCGAATCGTGGTCTCAGTCATATATAATATAGATAGGATTATGTATTGTAGATTTGTTATATCAGAATTGACATCGATAACTGTCGTTACATTAATGGTGAGGTCCTCTTCTACTTAACGCATTCACTGCCAAGCTTCAGCCTTATCACTAAAGGGGTGCGTCTACGGGCTATTCAAGAACGGCCAGTGCGTCGTTAGTCAATTTGTTTTCTCTAAACTGCACACCGATTACGCTCAATCATGTTGATTTACAAAATGTTTTCTACATTTAGTCTTCTATAGAGTTGAACTAGTTCGGGCCTCATTGGATAGAGAGATGTGCTCAATTCAAGAGCGATCAGTCAGTGCAGATTGTAGTTCCCACACTAATCAATATTGATAAGTGGTCCCCCCTACCCCCTTCTTCCAAAAGACTTCCGCTTATGACCCCCATAATCGAGTTAGAACAAGGATGTTATTAAATTGGTACCGTTCATTGCATCGAAAAGTTAAAAAGCTTGTTTGCATTATGTAATAAATTTTCAAAGTAGCAGGACTCCATTTTGGTTCCGAGATTTAACGTAAATTTTCTTATCCTTAACATCTTCATGTCCGTCGATTCAAAAGACTCTGTGGACACTTTTTCAAACCATAAGAAAAATACCTTTTCGAAATTATAGAAACAACGTAAATAGAAATTTTATCCCACTGGGGTACACTATCGCCCCCTTCCGGCTTAGTACTCGTATTGTGTGACACGGCAACGCAATGGAAATTTTTCACTATAACCGGTCCGACACGCACTTGTCCGTTTTATTTTATCTTATCTTTTATCTCTATTTAGATAGACACACCCTCTATCAAGTTGTGGCAAAATTGTAGGTCTCTTTAGACCTTCGTAGCACATCGTAGCGCTTTGTAGCAGGTCTACGAATTTCGTAGAGGGCGTAGCTGGGTCAGTACGTATTTGAAGAAACAAATGCGGTGCAGCGCAACCGTGAATTTAGGTCTAAGCTAGCTTCATAACTAGTTATGAAACAGTGAAGGAAATTGCCTTTTTAGTAACTAGTTATGAAAAACAGTTATGAAAATGGACGAAAGGGCTTAAGCTAGCTATAAACGTAGTTTCCTTACCAAGTAAAGCTCTTCTGAAGGAGTTTTTCCTATCAGAAAATGTAATATCGATAATTACTATTTATTTACGTGTTTTTTGTATATATTGATTAATTCATATCAGTATGGATTAAAGCTTTTGAAATATTTTTTCCTTTTCACATTCTTTTTATTTTACTCCTTTTATTTTTCTTTGTAATTCTCAAAACTTGCATTGCCAAATATTAAAATTTACTCCCATTGTCCGGCTGTAGAAAAACATTTTCTATCTCAGTCGTTCGGAAAGGTTATTTTATATATTTACCTATACTTGTGTCATACATATGCTTTTTACTTCTCAGGGAAATTTTACGTTATCTATTCTGTGCCTGTAAGCGTACTTACAATGTTAATCAAATTCAGTTTGCCATGTTGGATTGGGTTGCCTCTCCAACTTTCATTTTTAATGCATACGTTCAAAACTCGACTGCACCAATATATACATTACACCGTCGAAGAAGGTATTCTTTACAAAATTTCGCTCAAATTGGCTACATAGGTAAAGTTCTAAGGTTCTCTAGCGTTAATACCATTCATTGTCGAACGTCATCTGTAGTGTTTTTGACTTATAGATTTATGACCTGTGTAAGATAGTAAGTGACTAGGCCCAACAGAAAAATTAAGAAATGTCTAAAATGTATTTTTATGTAGTAAGTAGTCCACTGCTGGTGATAGGCCTCCCTTTATCCCATAGCCACCATAGCGCCCTGTCTTGAGCTTGTCGCATTTATAGATATAGCTCAAGTATTAGCAAGCTGAAATGAAATGAAATGACTATGAGCCGGCCATATCTCGCGAACCGAAAACAGCTGGGGTATTGTATTCTAGGGTAGAGACCGCGACACGGCAAACGTAGTGTAGGGCGCCCTCTGGCCAGGTGCGATGACGACCTGCGAAAGTAAGGTTGGTTCCTACTATCCTATATTTCTGTTTTGTATGGTTGCAATAATAGTAGATTTCTTTACAAGGGACTAAACCACCTCGTTACGTAGAGAGGTTAATATATTCCCGAACGAAGCGAAAGAGCATGATGGACCGAGTTATAATGGGTGGCTTGATAAGCTACGCTTTAATGAATCATTTGAGCAAAAGAATTGAAAAGAAATAGAATATTTTATTTGCAACTCATACAAAAACATGCGTAATGCTTATGAAAGCAAAAAAATTAAAATAAAGGTAGACAAAACATACATATTTTTGCAATGAGTCACAAAACAGTCTCTGTCTCATCATGAGCTGGTTGTACACTCGATATAATATTCGATATACGTCGATACACAATTGTGTGTTTATTTGTGCTACATAGATTCTAATAGGAATAAGTCGCGTACAAATAAAAAGTGTTAGATAGACAATTACTCATTAATTTATGTCCGCTCTGCATGTTTAGTTAAGAATACTATATTTCTCTATGGTAAAATGTATATTCTTTTGAGAAATAAATTTCTAAAACCGCATACAACCAACAGAGCAGTTTCGAGACGATAGAAAAGAATATTTGTATTGTATTGTAACCAGCTAGATAAAGTTCAATTCGAAACATCAACAAATTAATTGCGAGCCGTCATGATATAAATTCCTGTCCCGTGGGGCTTGTGCTGGATGGCATGACCGTTTTCCCAAAGGACGTGACATCATTATGTTGCTAAGCAGGAAACCTCGTGATGTTAGACTAATATTTTAAAAGCGCAAGTTAGGTTGGATGTTATTTGCCTCCTCACGCTATAGAGACTGAACAGGCTAAGCTGAAATGAGGTTAAATAAGCTTAATTTCTCATACAAACTAAAAGTTCACTTATAATGAGAATGACTCGTACAAAAATGTTTTACATAATGTTATTACCTCTAGGACTTCATTATTTTGAATAGAGGTAGCTCTAAGCCGCAACAGCACATACCTAAGTCATATGCTATTTTTACTATAAAAACTATCGTAGTTTGATGAATTCATTATGAATGTAAGCGGGTTAACTACGAACCTATTATATGTTGTAAGAACACCAAGGTTTCATTCCTTAACGAGGGACTTCATCAGGGTGAGTGCGGCTCACGTCTCACGTCGCGCCCGTACCGCCTCTATGCGCTCACTGTGAGCGCATACTTACAACATATAATAGGTTCGTAGTTAACCCGCTTACATTCATATGCTAGTTGTTAGTATTAAAATTATGTGGGTGAGCAGAAAACATGAAATGTTCGAAGGTTTTCAACGGACTTCAAAAACAGGTTCTCAATTTGGCTCTTATGGGTCTTTGTAACTCCGTTTCCTTATTATTATCACAATTGAGTTTTTGATAGTTTTTGACTTTATAAAACTCCACACTCCGTTTATGAATAGTCCCGTAAAACTGATGAATTTCTCTTAAACACCAACTGAAAAGATTTTCTAACTTGGAGTCGGTTTTTCGATTTTATATAACAACAAAGTATCAAAATCCGTTTGTTAATTTGATACGTCAAACTCAACACACCCCTCCTTTATGCCGGGAGGGTAGAAACCATTGATACTTACTGCGCGGACCAACTGCGGACAGATGTATGAAATGAACATAGTTAGCGATAGGGCCATTGTGCAACTTTACGAGTATGACCATTTCTGTCTTTTGTTTTTCTTTTCTTGATGTGCAGTTTAGTGTATTGTAATTTGTTTTTTATGGGCGTATCCACTACATCGGAAAAATGCTTGTCTGTATATTTTATCAAAACTGTGTCTTCACTCCCAATTAATTTATCTATGAGCACGGACGAGGGTAAGTTCTATGAGTTTAAAAATAAGATAAAGTTTGCAGTAAGTAATTCTGTACAGAATCGCCGTTTTCACAAGTTGTGCACACTCAGACCACAGATCACATCTTACAGATAGAACACATCAGAAATGCTCCACTTTACATGTTATACTACCTACTCATGATATTCAAAGGAAGTATCTCAAAGTATACAATGTTGTTTCCTGTTCGCCTGACACGTCTCTTATCTATGCACAATGGACGGCCCACTTGACGTCGGCACCGCGGACAGGTATTGTCTATGGAACATTGTCTATGGGACATTGTCTTTGGTACATTGTCTGTGGTACATTGTGGCGCGTGTCGAGATTGTGCTCTGTTGTATCGTGTATTGTTTATTGTTGCGTGTGGGCGCCAGCGTGTGTTTGCAGCCATGCACTCGATAATGGTTACGTTACAGTTTTGTTGTCAGTTTTTATTCAATTATCTTGGCCGGGTATAAATATGATTCGTATAAAGAGTATACGACCCTGTATAGTAATACAGGGTGTAGTTTTGGACGGACAGTAAGCGACGGGCAATAAGATCACATAAGATGTTACTTAACTAGTGTAGCTACAGGAAAATGGTCGTAGTACCTACTATAACTATAACTATAACTGTACGTTATTATGTATTTAGTACTTTAGTAACAAAAGATGTATGTTTAGTTACATTCACTGAATGTTTTCGGAGATTTTTTCGGAATCGACTCCAACTTGAGTCAGTCGTATAAAATTATTTGATCCGTTTTTGATCAGGATCGATTGGCACCAAACGTACATTCGTTTGGTGGTATTCACATTTCTAACCGGACATAATTTTTTTAGTCTGTAAATGAGCTGAAAACCACTTTAAATTTATTAACTGAAGATTTATTAACAAAGAAAAATAGTTTTTAACATAATGAATTACAAGGAGAAGGTATTTACAGTTTTATCTATTGCCTAAAAATGTAAGCCGTCACCAGAAGGCAGACTGCCCAAAATGCTGGCAGCATTGCCACGTTGGATGGCGATACTAGGTACTATCTTAAATAATGTAGTACATTCCACACGGCATAATCTACCCCAAAGTAAGAGAATGCAATGTGAATGCAGTGTGAAAATGAAATTGCATGAATTATGTGGAGCAAAATAATACAGTAGCCTGCCGCAAGTTGACCCAGCTACGAAGGCTTTGCGAAATTCTACGATGTTAAGTTACGAAATATATACCTCGGAATGGTAATTGGTTGGTACATTTTTTCCGTAGGTTAATAATTAACCTACTGTAAAAATAACTGATATGAGTTATTCATTATATAGTTAGAAATTGTAAAGTTCGGAAGCACTCTAAACAATTTTATTTAGAATTACGGGAGTGGCATGCCATGTTTGGTAAAACTCTCATGTATCAAATAAATGTTTAAAAAAAAAATTGTAGTAAAAGTTATCTTCCTATATTACATAACTAGCGGTCTATAACTTTTGGCTTTACACGGGTATGTAACAAAATATAATTTTTTACACACACATACACATTGGATTACATTATTCAAGTTCATACGTATCCCTAAGTATTCTAAAAAATATTCTATAGCCTATGTTCACCAGGGATAAGTAACATTCTAAATATGAAATAATTTTTCAAATCGGTCTAGTAGGTACCTAGTTTCGGAGCCTATTCAATTTAAACAAATAATCAAATCTTCCCTTTTTATAATATTAGTATTGATTAAAGCGATGATTCCGAGATACCAAAAGCTTAGATACAGATAAAAAAAATATTTGGATTGTCCCATAAAATACACATGTCACCTCACAGACCCAAACTCACTTCTCTAAGATCTTTGCTTATTGATATTCTATTTTTAGAATTATGACGAAAAATAATAATTGAGCACGATGCGATGGTGTGGCCGAAACCGCCCGGCGTATGTAGGGCACGCGTGACGTCACGGATGGTGACCCACTTCCAACGCCATTGAGAGACGCGCGTCAATGGTAACCTGCCCCCCTCCACTGCAACCAATCCCTCTCCATCAGGGAGATGTCAAAAATCTATAAATAGCTCGTGCGTTATCAAGGTGAGCAATAATATCAGGAAACTGTGACCGTTGACATAATGTACGGAAACCTTCAGCTTTATTACATAATTATTAAGATTGATAGAAAGACTTTAGTATCTATTTGAGCACCTCTGCGTCGTTTTCTATATATGAGAAAAATATCTATGATATTACATAGATAGATATTTCTATCATATTGCTTTGAGTAAGTATATCAGTCATCTAGTACCCATAACACAAGCTCTGCTTAGCTTGGGACTAGAAAATGCTGTATGATATGACCTAAATTATTTATTTATTTATCATACCTAAATATTTAACAATTTCAATGAATTGGCGAGGGTTTTCACATTGTCAATTTTAAAATTCTGTAAAGGACAGACCCTTGCTATGTTTTTATTTTGGCAATACGACTTGCTTGGTTTCGAAATTATTTTAACGAGACTTTTGATCCCCAAAGTACACACTGCGTTTTTTAGAATTTCTATCGATGGAATTAGCTGTCTTTTAAATAATTCTTCAGCCGTCTATGGGGATACGTCTAGTAAGTCCAAAACTGTGATTTAAGTTGTGATGTTTTAAGCAGCTGTTTTACAACAGCTGCCCTGCAACCCTGAAAACCCATGAAGGTAATTGATAGGAAACCTAATTTTTGCGCGTGTCAAGGAAAGCTATAAAAGTGGCGAGGGCAACAAACGCGTCACGATAGCAAAGATAACGTAAATCCAAGTGAACTTATAGATCGCGTTGATATTTAACGCGCAGGTTTTCTGTGAACATGTTGTTAGTACTAAAGAGCCGGAAAGATTTCAGATTTGAAGAATTTATTTCTTTAGGCTTATATAATAAGCACTTAGACAAGGAAATTATGTACAAAATATTATTATAAAACAAGAAATAATGTGTTATCCATACAAATCTTACATTTGTATAATATATTACATTACATTCAATGTTCAGTGTCGGTATGCATGTTTAGGACGTTAAATTATGAATTTAAGAGAGAAAAATTAAGAACCATTTATGAGACCAGACGAGTATTTCGATATCTCTTTTAAGAAAATTGCTTTAGCCGTTTCGATGCCTGGATATTAAAGAGTGTCCACAAAGAAAACTCGTACAATATAAATCACGCCAAAAAGATACTCATATATAAATATTGTGTGTATACATGAAATATATGAATATGCGAAAAAATACTTTTCCTGACAGAAGCCACACTTTCCAAAGCAAGCTAATATATAAAAAGGAGAGCGGCCCAATATTAAAAGTAAGTCTGTACATTCTGGTTCCCCGCACTTTGTTATTTTTATCTTTAGTGGTATATAGTACCTAATTTAAAACTTCCTAGTTATTTCCGTTCAATATTTCAACTCAATTTCAACTCAATATTTCTCAACATCACAGTTTAATCAAAGCTGTTACGAGACTCCTTCAGTTTTACGAACAACAAAACCTAAACTCCCACCTACAAAGCTCGATTCTCCAACTTAGGCAACTTTAACGAATTCACAATAACAATGGTTCCGTACAATAGCGAACTTTACCTGCTGCATCTGCTATTATAAAAGCTTTGTTCGCTTTTAAATTATTCATATTTATGGTCTCAGCTAGTTCATTTCTCAGGTTTAATTATTCAGGGTACAGCAGCAAGCTGAAGCTATATGGAGCTCATTAGTGTCCTAAAGTCCACCTTAGTCGACAGTCTAAGAATAGCACTTTGCAGTTAAAAATAGAAGAAAATACTTGCTTTGATGTAAGTCACATCTCTTTAGCTTTTATGAGGGGAATTGTTCTCTTGTAAGGGAAATGTCCAATTAATTTTAATTTGCTATCTTTGTATAGGGTGTCCCGGAACATGTGTACCTACTAAGCTGCTCTCAGCTTAGTAGGTAGAGGGATAAATAACACGAATAGAAGAAAATGAGGCAAAAACAAAATTGAAATTCAAAATCGTTTAAAGTGCGTAAGCCTCTAGGAAATTAAGGCGCTGCCCAACGACAGACATCGTAAAACGACCATTTTTTCGTCGCACAGTTAGGCTTACTGCGACATATTACAAGCCCAGAAAAAATACAGTTTATAGTCAAGTGTATGGAAAAAAGACTTATACAAAAATATTTTATAAAAACCATCTAGGAACTTGAGAAAAATATCGCAAGAAAGAACACGAAAATACTTTTTCGTCTCGAAATGCTCAATATTTTGAGTGATAACATTATATAATTTTGTTACTGTAAGAAAGGTAATTTTATCATCTAGAGAAGTATGTATTAAGATTTTAATTTACTGTTGTATTTACTTTTAAAATAAATTAAAACCGATAAATAATGTTGACATTGTCGAACAAGAGATTCAACTAAATCACATGCATCGCCATTTTCAACTTTATTTGTCAAGCGCTACGAACTACTAAATAATACTACTAATACCTAAATATTGTCTTTATACAGGGCCTTAAATAATTACCCATATTTAATGTCATTTAATTGTCTAAAACATCGTTATTCATAATTTGATCTCTGCGAGGTCCAGAATACCGCATTAGTATAATTTTTTTGTAGCACTTTTTATATTATCTTACTTATATTTGATCGCTGCGAGGTCCAGACGCATTTCAGCTTAGTATTACCATATTGTAGCGTTTTTTATATTATTTAACTTTTATGTTCTACCTCAGGTTTGGAAGTAGTTTCGATTTCGACCAATACTGATAAGGAACATTAGTGCTTATATTTTCCTGTTTTAAGGAACATTTCAGCACTAAAATAACATCGCTTGATAAAAGGAATAAAAATAAAATCCGCCAAATATGTATAACTATGTAGAAGCATGTAGGTATTTATTGAAATTAAAAACATTATACAAAATCACGATTGTGTGAAAGGAATACTAGAACATCTAATAATAAATCTAACTCAGTTGTTCAATTGTAAAAACTAATTCTTATTTCGTTATTTAATTGTATTCTTTGTTGTTAATAAAGCTTTTTACAATAATATATAACATGGATAGATATTTTTTACTATGCATAGAAAACACCCAGAACAACCTAAACAAATATCTGCAGAACGTACACACATTTGTCCCGAGGCGGCAGTCTTCGAACCCGCAACCTCCTGCGTCGCAGGCGCACCTTTACCCACCACGCCACAGAGGTCGTCAATAGAATTAAATATATATTATGTAAATTGGAGCATCGAAATAGCGAGCGGAACCGAGCAATCGAAATAGAATGTAATAAATAGACATCAGTTCAAATAAAAGGCAATTACTTCAGATACCATTAAAGTTTGGCAATAGTTCGTATGTGGGTCAAGCAGTTCACACAATAGATCTATTTATACCGATATTCTAAAATAACACACGCTGTATTCGTACGTAAGACTAAAATAAACAACGTGTAGAAATATACAAGTGGCGCGCGCGGCTTTATATTTAGCAGTAGGTTTTGAAGAACTACGGCAGAGGAATGGCAGGCCCACCTTGGTTTGGGAAGGCATGTCCAGGAGTGCCAGCAATGGAACCATTTCGAACTGAAATGTGCGGTCGGACATAACAAGGTTCCATTCCACAGACATATTTTGTACCCTCTCTGAATACTAGAAACATACTAGATAATATTTGATAGTTTTCTTGTATGCACGTATTGAACGCACGTAGGTATTATAAAAATTACTAGCTTGAAGTTACCCTATTTTGGCCCCCAAACCCTATTAGCATCAATAACACGTCAATAACACTTATTGCAATATTTTCCTTGTAGATACCTAACAGCAATTAGTTTTGCCAAAACCTACTAAATAAGGGAGATAGGTAACCTGACCACGTAAAATTATTAGGTATTTTCATTAAATATTGTCGAGTTAACATGGATACTATCTACTCGAGCCGATGTGGGGAGGGGTGGGGGGAGCACCCCTTTGACCGAGTATTCCGTGGAAACTGTGTCATCCGTGACGTCAGCGATTTCCACCAATCGCAGCGTTCCGTTTCACGTTTTGATTTCACTGATGGAAACTGTGTTTGTAGAGTTACAAAGTTGATTTAGAGATTGAAAAAGCTGACACAAAAAAGCCTATGTATATACCCAGAGTAACCCAGCGTTTCTTAGAATCCTCTAATTAGACACTGCATATTTTAAAAACCTAAATGAATACTATTCTAAACTATTGAGAGACGTTGATACGTTCCGTCACAAATAAAAAGCTGTATGGGAATAAGTCATGTTATTCTGTACATATTTAAAGTGAATGGCCATTGAGGCTTTCCTGGGGTGCATGCCCCCGCGCCGTGACCTGCTAACTATGTCAGCAGTGACGTCAACCATTCACTCCAGGCCTTGCAGCAGAGCAGCCTATTCTGATACAGTTTTGTCCTGGAAATTTGGGACAGACACTTAGGTATTTGGCATTTAGGTATTAGCTGGTAGGCTACCTTTAATTTATTCAATTGTAATTCTTTTTTGTTTTAATGTTGCATTCTGGTACAGTTTTGTCCTGGAAGTTTGGAACAATCATTGGGGAATTTAGGTATTAGCCTGATAGGCTAGATTTAATTAAGTGGCTTTTATTGTTGCTTTTGATACAGTTTTTTCCTGGAAATTTGGAACAATCATTGGGGCATTTAGGTATTACCTGGTATGCTAGCTTTAATTTATCCAACTCCAATTGTACATTTATTTTTGGTTTTTATTGTTGCTTTAGTTAGGTTTTTTATACATGCTAGTAAAAATAAAACAGTCGGATTAAAAAAAGTTATATTATAGGTAGCTAGGTATCACAAAATGCCCACTAAACATATGAAATTTCCTTTGTTATGCGTAAAAGAAAATAGGTAAGGGTGCTGATTTCAGCCTGGGCACAAACTTAATTCAATAAATAACCCCTAATAGCAGTTATGTAGTTCTATCTAGAATAAGTAATAATTCGGAAATACAGGTAAAGACGAGGGCTAAACCTATTAGAAAATAACCTGTTCCGATTCGCTGAAACGGGGTGCATGCCCTAGCCTGCATATCTGTGTCAGCTATGACGTCACCATTCATCTCGGTAGTAGGAGGGGGGGGGGGGCTGTATTGATCCTTGTTCTATGATACCTAATATTTCTGTGTTTGTTTAAGCCATGTTTGAGTTCATGTCTGTTAATTTAAATAAAGACGGATAAGAAATATTGCACGCTTACATTTTATTCTTTAAAAAACTCTACATTTTATAAAAGGAAATAAAGCTTGGTCAGTGAAAGATATCCAGAATATTTGCATTCATCTTCGATTATTTTATCTTTTGCAGGTTTAATTAGATATTATAACACCGGGACACGTATCATAATATTATGAAACCGGGATAAAAACTGGTTCTCAGCTGTGCAGCATTTCTGTTCAGGACCTTCCCACCAATTTTCGGCCAAATCGGTTGGCCGGTTCTTGAGTTATGAATAGTGTAACTAACTCGACCTTATTTTATATTATGATAATTTATTATTAAGAAAAAAAAATTCTTGCAGTTAACAGAGTGCGACTAGTGTTCACACAAAAGGATAAAATTTAAATAAATAACCTACAAGATCTTAAAGCTAACATCACTACATATTATAAAACAAAGTCGCTTCCCGCTGTCTGTCTGTATGTCCCTAGTATGCTTAGATCTTTAAAACTACGCAACGGATTTTGATCCGGTTTTTTACGGAGTGGTTCAAGGGGTAGGTTTTTATATAATTATAACATGCACCAATGAAAAACCGGGGCGGGTCTCTAGCAAATAATAAAAGACAAAGAATGTCAGAAATATATATAAATAAATAATTATTCATGCCAACAATGGCAACAATGGGATAGGTGGAACTGTCCTCAATTACAAAGGTAGCTGCCCTACACATCACATGCGTGTGAGCGTGTCAGCTATGACGTCATCACTCATCTCGGAGGCAGGGGGCACTTTATTGATCCTTGTCATTATTACAAATACGATCTCTTGTTAGCAGAGCTTCAAGGCGGGGATTCCCGGATTTCGGGATTTTTAACTGTCCGTCCCTCAATAACTATAAGGCCTATAGTTCTGAAATTCATACATATTATAGTTGAGGATATTTTCTAGTACATCGCTAGACAGAAACATTGGTGTCATTCCACCCGATATAGAAAATCACAAAGTTACCTCTCAATGAAACTTTAAATGATTAGTGTGAATAGAAAAAGGAACAAAACGCCCTTACAGGGCTCATGTAATTTCCATCTATAAAATGTAACATCTTGTAAAGGACATGAATGCAATAAATAAATAAAATTATACAAAATGTATACCAAAAAATTGCAATTACGCAGTGCATCACTAGAAAATATTTTTATATCATATATCATAATAACACTACACGATCTTTTATTTAGATGTATTGAAAAATGTTTGTAAAGCTCGTGTCGAGGAGTTTTTCGTGTGAGTTGGGCGCAGATATATCAATATTTATTATGAGCAGCTTCAATGACGTATACTATGTATCGAGCCCAGAGATTCTCAATATGTTAATTACAAGGATTCTCAACATGTTAAGTACAGGGATTCACAATATGAAAGTACAAGGATTCCCAACAAATGTACCGAGTATCTCTTTGTGACCGCCCCGTGCCGCTCCTCTGACCTAGCGAATCTGTGTCAGTGGTGACGTCACGTCAACGTGGGCTTTGTGCAGTTTGGACATGCGTTTACGAATCATGCCTTTGGCTTGGCATTGTCTAGCAACTTTATTGGGTCCTAAAATACAGCCAAGGCTAGTTTGGGACCCTATGGATTCTTAGTAACTGAAAATGTATTTATGTCAATAAAGAATTTGAATTTTTATATTTTTTTTGCCCGTATTATATGGATACGTAGCCTTGTGTGGCTGAGGTATGTTGCTGTTGCTTAAAAGTACCCACTAAAAAGTGTAGCTTAATAAATAATTTATTTGTTTTCGTTAAAAATAAGAACATGGTGATAAACAATTTCATGGCCCAAGACACACACTTCTCCCCTCTGCGTTTATTTATGACTGGACAAGATGCGCCGCTGTGGACCGCAGACCCCGCGCAGAAACTGGGCTGTGAAAGCGTTAAGTCGCGAGGAGTCCTATTAAACTGCCTTTACGCATTGCCCTAGGAAATGAGGCCTAGATCGCGTTCTTTCTTCTCTATGAATAAAAGATTGAAATTGTGGTAGCTGAAAAAGACACTATTCGACTGAAAATTTTCCCTTATTTTCATCAAATTAGGATCTATTTATTCCTTTGTAGGATGTCCAGCTTGCGTACAAACATATTATGGTGATTGGACTTAGAAACAACGATATACCTACCTACTCATAAAACAAACTCTTTTAAAATTATTATTAAGGTTCCCTGTTCAAATGTTTATTACAACTAAGCTGTAGTCTCTATAAAAAAGCAAACGAATCATATCGGAAGTTATCTAAATCGGTAAGTACATTAAAAAAACGTACAGCCAAATTAAACAAAAAAAATAATGATGCTGGACAATTCACACAACATTATCTAGCACCAAGCTAAGCAAAATGTGTTATGGGTATTAGATAAATAATATACATAATATACGAGTACATAGATATTTTTTTATTATACATAGAAAACGACCAGAACATCCTGAATTAATAATTAAATTACCTACCTCTTCCTTTTTTTTAATTATCGAACGCTATTCGCAGGGTACTCCCGAACTCCACACCATGTTTAGTTCTCTATGAACAGAAAACCCGATACCCTGCAAAACAAGATACCCTGTATATTTCCTTTGTGGGTGCATCGCGGGGCCTGTGACCTCCGAAACTGTGTCATGTCCGTGACGTCAGCGCTTGTGCGGATAACGAGATAATCTCTTGGTTACAGGGTAATCCTACTGAATTAGTTTAAAGGCTGGTATAGTTACAGAGATAGTCGTTTTAATCTAATTAACTTAATAACTTATGAAATTTTTCTTTTATCAACTGTTGTATATGTATATGACGACCATTGTGGCGAGGTGGGCGAAGGTCCGCCTGCGACGCAGGAGGTTGCGGGTTCGATTCCCGCCTCGGGACACATATTTGTACGATCTGCAGATATTTGTTCAGAGGTTCTGGTCGTTTTCTATGTATTAATAAAAAATATCTATCTATTTAATAATATTGTATTACGTATATCAGTCATCTAGTACCCATAACACAAGCTCTGCTTAGCTTGGGGCTAGATGATGCTGTGTGGTTTGTCCAGCATTATTTATTTATTTATATTGCAAGGTCGATGCTTTTTAAGCGACTTCAAAAAAGAAGGTTTTATGTTTGACTTTATATGTGTGTATTCGTCAGTATCTCAGCCAATTATCGACCAACTTATTACATTATTTTTGAATATATTATTTTTTTCGATACATTTTTATGGATAGAGAATGATTCCGCGGAGGTGCATATTTTTTTCCAAGTAGTATTTGTTCAGCGAAATAAACCGTTTATATTAATTAATTTAAATTTGAAAAGGAAATATCTCCCACGAGGGGATAGAAAAAACTTGTAATTTTTCCCAAAAAATTAAGAAATATAAAAAAAAATAAGCGAAAAAGTGACAACTTGACTTCTTTTTTATTGGCAACCTTTTGGCAACATGTCCGGTATGCACTTTTCTGCCAATGTCCGGTTTATGTTGAGCTTGTTCGACTTTAAAACCTTGTTCCTGATGTCGATCATTAAAATCGCGCAATAAAGTTTACCCTACAAGATATCTAAAGCTATTTCTAAATGTTTACTCCAAATGCAGGTGTCCTCTAGATCCGGCTCGTAAACCATAGACTACATACATAGACAAACATATTCTACTGTTTATGGTTTCTGCCGTCACTGCTACGCTGTCTTTATGCCGTCATCTGCCGTCATTGATGTTTAATGTCTATTGATTGATGTTAATGACGTTTATTGAGATCAATGGCTCTTCCTATCATGAATTAGAACGTAGTGGTTTTAGTCTCTTTGTCATGAATCTTTAACTAACATTACGCTAGTAATAGTATGTACTTCAATGACTAACATCGAGTGCGTACGTTTTTACTTCCTATTATATACCAAAGAACCTAAGTCAAGATGAAACAGCATGTGTTCTAGATTTTTCTAGACTATACTGTTTCTTTGGACTCTCTAATGGTTTAAAGACTAGTACTAGTACTAAAAGTACATGGTGTCCAATAGGAAACATTTTGTTTCGAAGGACTTGGCGCACGTGGTGTAAGCACGACAGCGCCACACCTCATTTTAGCGAAAGTCACTTCTGTGAACGCAAAGTCTACAATATGAAGGTACCTTTCGCCATATATTTTTAGTAAAACTGTGATTTAGCAATAAAGAAACGTATAAACTAGAGTCTAGAGTCCCATTCGTGTTAACTTATGGCCAGCCACATACCAAGATCATTTCACCTATTGGGCATTTTAAAGTAAAAGACAGCAACCTTAGCGGTACCTATTTATAAAAAAATCATCTGAAAAGTGCATGCTTTTCCCCAAAATAGGTACCAAATACATAGAGTTGTGCATCACTCAAAATAATATCAAAAATTCCGAGTACACGCCGCGATGGAAATCAAAAACAAAACCCACATTATTTTATCTTTGATTCGTAGTCCAGTCAACGAGGGGTTGTGGACGATAAGGTCGAAAGCAGAAAGTTTGACTTCGGAACTTTGTTTCGACTAGTTAGGAGAAAAGCATAATAAAAGTCACCAATTCTTTGGAGCTGGAGGAACAAAGAGAGTCCCGTTTTTCGTGGCTTACTTCTCGTAAACGATGCGTCATAAGAAATTGTGTTACTTGTGGTTTAACTTTTACTTTTAGCTGTGTGGATTGTCCGGAATTATTTATTATTATTTAATTTATTCCCAATCGTTATCTTACTCCGGAGGCTCAGTGGATCTTGTCCTCTGAAAAAAACCACGTCCGCATCCCGCATCTGAGTTGTCTCTCGCCAGCTATGGCCGTCGAGTTCGTTGAAATCGGCTACAATCGTCGATCCAGCTATATACCTAATGCGGCCGACTGGTCTACGTCCCGATGATTTTCCCTCACACGCCTTCTTAACAGCCCAATCTCTTATTTATTTAACAACTTTATTGCACTAAAACTGTACAAAGGGTGGTGTCTCATCTCTTCCATTCTCGACTTAGACGTAAAGAAAGCAATCGTTGTCTAGATATGATAATTTTGATGTTGGTATTCAATTGAGTTCAACGGTTTTTAGAATCGTTTGTTATAATGTCACTTTTTCTACGTCGTAGAAGTCTTCGTAGCGTTTTGCTACGACGTAGCGGGGTCTTCGTAGCACTTGCTACGGTGCGTATTAAAGTGGAATTTATTCGATTATATGCGTTTGTTAGAGGTTTAAAAACATTACTTATTGAGCTGTTACTGTTGGGCGGTAAGTTTTGGTTGCTAAGCAAAATAAAAATGTGTGATTTAAATATATTTATGGATGGACAATAACTCCTGCTTGTGTTACGGAAGTTTTCCATCCTATAGCGTTATGTTTTAAATAATTCCTCCCTCCCAATTTTAAGCAAGTAAATTATAAATTTTTCGTAAAACTTTTATTTTAATTAAAATAAAAATCGAGGCATAGTATTAGGTCCAGTAAATGCGAGAGATACGAGTCAAAAGGTAAAATAAAATATCAAACCTTCGCTTTATCTCTGGAAACTTAACTGTAATTTAGTCGACATAATGCCCATATGAGGTTATCGCTCGCAAACTAATCATTATAGCTAGAGAAGCGAGTGCGCGGTAATCCGGCGCTATCATTGGCTGGAGGGGAGCACGGCGACGGCTCCTGATTGGCCCGCGCTCGTGACGTCAATGACGACCTCTCGCGCCGCCGCCCGCGCCCCGCACCCCCCGACGAAGGCCGAACGGCTCTCGGAAAAATAATCACGATTTTCGGACGAAACGGTTTTTTTTCATTGTTGTAAAACACGCGTACCTGGGTATTATAGGACTTTGTGAAAATTACTGAGTTGCGATCAAAATCAAAATCAAAGTGCTTTAATTCCTTTAGACCTTACAGGACTCTTGGACACGTCACAAAATAACAATATAAATATAATTGCTGGGAATTAATAACTATATGATTCGCCTTTTCACGCCTTTTTAGTGAATATTTCTACATAATAGTGATTATTATTCTACTTATTGCACCTCCTTTATCAGTTATCGGCATCTAGAATTTTATTGTTTTTTTTTCACACAAAATTTAAGAAAGCTTTTGTTTTATTTTTTTTATATAGGATTATAAGGAATTTGCTGCCTGCTAACCAAATCACTGCAATTATGCCAACTTATAATTTTTTTGATCTGAAACTGTTTAGAATATTTATCATTCAGCCATTGATTTATTTCATTTAGAGGTATATCCAATACAGTCATGTAGGTATCGGGTCAAGCAAGTTGCACAAAAATACGAAATCTTTAGCTAACGTTAACGTTATTTTTGCATCTCGTTATTAAACACATTCTACGTTAAGGTTATTTAAAACTTGAATTTAGTACAAATGACGCTGTGTTAAAATTTAATGAATTACCAAAAACGAAGTAACAAATTAGATCTACTATACAGCGAGGCGATACAGACAGCGTTTAAATGACGCTTATTCCGACTTGTAATGATATGGATCAGTTGAGCTGCATGTACTTTGTTTGCAACAGTCTGCTGCTACCTCAATTGTTTCAGTTGTAAATACTAGTTCTTACTAGGTTTTTTGATTGTAATTTTCATTGTTAATAAAGGTTTTACTTTAAAGAATTATCAGTAATTCAATGTCACTTCTTCATTGGTAATTCACTGACACACTTCTAATACACCACCAAGTACAAGATTGAGAGATAACTGATAAAAGGGATGCTTTCCTTTAAATTTTTGCCTTGCCTCAAAAAAAAAACAATCAAAAGCTACTACAAAAAGATCTATTGACTGATCTAGCTTTTACAATGCCTAAGATGTCCCCCTCAAGAGCAGGGCCGTGGTTCTTTGTGAACCCGTGTGCGAGTTAACGTCATGAGTGGCGTTACAGTCGCTTGGACGAGCCGCACGCGAGGTTAAGTTCAGGTGGCAGCAGTAACAGGTGACTTACTTTGATATGGGAAGGTGTTTAAGAGGTCTATGACCCGAAGTAAACAAAATAATTTATGACGACCTCAGTGGCGCGGTGGGCGAAGGTCCGACGCAGGAGGTTGCGGGTTCGATTTGCGCCTCGGGACAAATGTACGATCTGCAGGTATTTGTTCAGTGTTCTGGTCGTTTTCTATTTATAATAAAAAATATATATCTATGTTATCTTTTGTATTATGTATATCAGTCATCTAGTGCCGCTATCTAGCTCTGCTTAGCTTGGGGCTAGATGATGCTGTGTGGATTGTCCAACATTATTTATTTATTTATGGCCTGGTAGACTTAATTGACCTAAACTATATATGAAGAGGAAAAAAATCACCTTTTGAATGTGGATTCGACCCAAAATCTTCTGCCCGGATTCTTTTTTCAATACATTTATTTTATTACAATAATTTTTTGAATTTTTGATGTTGAAATTGCTTTAATTTTTGCCAGGCATAGGCATTTGCATAATACGCTGATAATGCATTTTCATAGTTGGTGTTTCTTTTTAATACACTAAGCGCGTATGTAAATTTGGCAAGGTTGGTTGGTTTGGTTTGGTTTTTAATTTGGTTAATATTTAGGGTGTCTATATGTATCTTCCAATTTAAATGGGTACCTAATGTCACGCCTAGTTGGCTAAACTTGTCAGCTTCTTCTATTCCTAAAATGTTACTTAGATAATTACGATCAATTCCAACAGGTATCTAACAGATAACTAACAATCACACTTATTTAATAATTATTGTAGTTTTATTAATGTATAAATTACATTATTTAAAAAATCATTAATTCCAAATCGATCGACAAACACTATTCGTTCTAATAACAGCTATGATGATTGTAAAGATATATTTTCTCTGGTCCAGGCTGACCCATGTTATTTTACATGCTCATTTATTTATTTATTTATTTATTTATTTAGTTTGTTGGAAAATCAACGGCTTAAACAAACTTAATTAGTTACAGTAATAATATCATAGAGCCAATTAAAGATTTTCACGTATAGTTACAATTTAACATCATGTGAACACAAATAAACAAAAGCTCGGACGTCATGGAATAATCAGATAAGGAATAAACTATATACATAAAGTGAATTTAGGTAAACCTAAATATCTACGTCACTATTAAAGTAACCTCTGGTCAGTCGCTGTCTGGCTGAATTTACGCTCGTACAGAATAGATCCAAGTCTAAATCAGGGTGCCTGCAGATCTTATTGAAATTATCGCTTGTACGCCACATAAATGAGTTCTGTCGATAGTTTGTACCAACGATAGGTATAGAAATGGTAGGACTAAATCGGGTAAATTTGGACGGGGCATGAAGGTTAATTTTACTGAGAAGGTCGGGACAATCTATTATGTTAGAGGATATTTTGAGGAGGAAGGAAAGATCAGCAATTTCACGCCTTTTTGAAAGAGGAAGAAAGTGAAACTTTTTGCAGAGGGCATCATAATCAAAGAACTTATAAGGAATTTTTAGCCTAAAGCAGAGATATTTAATAAATTTAATTTGAATTCTTTCAATTCTATCAATATATACACAATACCGTGGGTTCCAAACCTGTGACGCATATTCAAGAGTGCTTCGCACAAACGAACAATACAGTATTTTAAAGGTTTTAGCACGGTTGAAACTAGCCGAACTTCTCATCACAAATCCTAACGATCTAGATGCCTTAGAAACGATGGCATCAACATGTTTATCAAAGAGTAATTTAGGATCATGTATAACTCCTAGATCTCTAATGTTGTTGCCTCTTTGTAATGTTACTTGCTTTAATACGTATGAGGATGATATTATTTTATTTTTCCGGGTAAAAGTAACTACTGAACACTTAGTTGGGTTAAGATCTAGCTTATTAGCAACACAGTAAACATCTAGTCTATTGAGATCTGCCTGAAGCTTGGTCGCATCCTCAGGTGATTTAATGGCCTTAAAGATCTTCATATCATCCGCAAAACTAAGTAAGTGACTGTGTGTGAAGCATTGTGAAATATCATTAACAAATATCAAGAAAAGAAGGGGACCAAGCAATGATCCCTGTGGAACTCCACTAGGGACGGAGACCCAGCTAGATATATAATTGTTAATGACTATAGCCTGCGAACGATTTTTTATATACGAAGAGAACCATCGAAGTAAATCTCCTCTAATACCGATGAGGTGGAGCTTGGACAATAGCAGCCGGTGGTCAATTCTATCAAAAGCTTTGCTATAATCTGTGTAAATTACATCCACCTGCAAGCCATCGTCCATAGCCTCAGTAAGAAAATCGTTAAAGAGAACTAAGTTTGAAGTAGTCGAGCGCCCCTTAAGAAAGCCGTGTTGAGATACGAGGAATGAGTGATGCAGAGCAGAGTAGATTTGGTTATAGACTATCCTTTCAAACAATTTAGCTATGATACAGAGTTTTGAAATTGGTCTATAGTTAATGACTTCAGTTTTAGAACCTTTCTTATGAATAGGTGAAACAAATGCTGACTTCCAGATCCCGGGAACAGTGCAAGCAGAAATTGACTTTGAGAATAATAGTGATATTGGTACACAAAGAGATTTAGCACAGTTGGTAAGTAATATAGGACTAACCTCATCTGGACCGGCCGATTTAGAAGTATCTATACTCATCAACAACTGTAAGACCATATCCTCGGTGACTTCAACACTACTGATATCATATGTACACTCAGGATTATGAAAGTCAAGTGAAAAACCCGAGTTTTCAGCAGCGTCCGGCGATAAAAATGTAGAGTAAAAATACTCTGAAAACATTTGACAAATAGACTCACCAGAAGTTGCCATAGAACCTTTATATGTAACACATGTAGGAATGCCGCTTGAGTTCCCTGACCTGTTCTTAATATATGACCAAAACTGTTTAGGGTGTTTTTCAATGCCATTTTCGATAAGGTCAATGTATTGATTATAACACTTAATTTCTAAAGACTGCGCTCTTTTACGCAGAAACATATAAGACTCAAGGTCGGATTTCATGCCGTATATTTTGTTCTTTTTTAAATATTTTAATTTTTCCTTTAAAACCTTAATAAGTGCTGGAGAAAACCATTTAGGATATGAGCTATCACGTACTAATTTAGTGGGAATAAATTGCAATTTAAGTTGATTAATAATAGAATAAAAATAACCAACAGCTTCGTCCAACGACCTACAAGAAAATTCTCTGAACCAATCTATTTCCGAAATTTTTAAATTAATTGAGTTGTAATTACCTTTATTATATAAATACTTAACATACGATTGAGAGTTTAATAAATCTAGATGTGCAAAATTAACTTTAACTAAGATAGCTTTATGATTAGGGTCAAGAGGTACTAATGGGTCATGATTTTCCATAACGGTGAGGTCATCATTTGACCATACCAAATCTAGGAATCTTCCAAAGTTATTGCTAACTCCATTGAACTGATGAAAATTATGTGTATTCATGTCATCAATTAAATAGGTTTCAATCGTGCTAGAATAGGTAGGCAAGAGATAAGAACCCGCGCTTGGAGACCAGCTAATATTTGTAAGATTGAAATCACCTACTAAGATAAATCTATCGGATGGGTGTGCAACTACTAAATCATTTAGTTTATTTAAATAGTTTTCAAGCTGTTGATTAAATGATTTACCTTGATTTTGGCTACAAAGATATAAGCAACAAATATGAATTTTCATAAAAGATTTGTTTTGTAATCGAATGGTGACGGTGACCCATATATCTTCAGCTGAGGACTGGAAAGTATTCTGCGAAATTGCTTGTATTTCTTTACGTACTGCTATCAATACACCGCCGCCGTATTTTTGCTTCGTAAGGTCGTAATTACGATCTCGACGCCACACAACATATCTACTATCGAAAAGCTCGGACGTCATTATTCCGTCTGGTAACCACGACTCAGTCAATAATATTATATCGTATGCACTTAAACACAGATTTCGGTAAAAAACCGATGTTTTGGTACGAAGCCCTCTCACGTTCTGATAGTAGATCGACAATGAGTTTCTATCCATAATCAACAGAGACACATAGCACTACACTAGAATAATATTGAATGTGAACATTACTAATAAAGTATCGGCGCAATAACCAAAGCATCCCTGAACATACAGGTTCGTCGCCGGTAATTAGATTAGAACAGAGCAAGAAAAATAAATGAAAATATCCCAACTTAGACAAAACTTCATAAAATGCGTGAAATAATAAAGCGAGCATAGCGCGAGTGCAATCGAAGCGCGGTGCATGGTAATTAAATTTAAAGTTGCACAGTGAAGGTAGGAGCGATAGAGTGGTGGCGATAGAACAATAGCGAGCAGGCCGGACAGCGAGCGAGCCAGGGGTTATAAACATTTTGTTTATAAAACTAACCCTAGAAATATTTAATGAACAACGCCTGGATAAAACAATTAAACTGTTTGAAAAACTTAGATGCCACTGGAAACAGATTACATAAGTTTGTTTAAATCACTCTCCTGGGAAATGGTGAATACTGGGGAGGTATCATTTTTCCTTACATGGATTTTTCCATACTTCACCCACACGAAGTTGAAACCATTCTCTTTGGCCAGCGCCTTAGCTTTATTTAACAATATTTTATAGTCAATACTGAGATGATCGTTTATGTAGACGCGTCGAACTGAATCACGGAACCCTAAGTCAGGGGCCGCTAACCCCTTGCGCGACCGCGCTGCCGCTACAAACTCCTCCTTCGTGTAGCGATTGGTGAAGCTCACTACGATAGCTTTATCTTTGGATCCGTGCTGTGGTACTCTATACAAATAGTTAATTTGGGTCTTTGGAATACTGTAGTTGATCTCTATTCCTATAGCATCGATGATGGACAATAGGTTTTCATCCTTTTTGATAGGGACTCCTTTTATCTCTACGTTGTTGAGACGGGAGCGCTGGTCTGCGGCACACAGCTGGACTTTTAAGGATGAGACTTCATTTCCCAAGCTTTCGATAACAGCATGCAGATGTTCCATTTTAGACAATCTGTTCTCGACTTCTGTCACCTTCGCAGAGAAGCCATCTAGACGCGTTCCCATGTATTCGCAGCTAGTTTTTAGGTCCTGAAGCTCAACCCTGATAGTCTTAACATCTTCAAACAGTGACGGTAGGCCAGTAAGCTGACATTTGATGGCACGGATTTCTTGTAGCACTTCTGCAAGTGAAGCTGGTTCGGGTGCAGCTGCTGAGCCTGGCAACGGCGACGAAATCCTGCAGGATGGGCACTTCCAGGCGGCTTTTTTGTCGGAGCCCATCTTTCTCCAAGTGGATTCCGCAACTTGGGCGCACCGGAAGTCTAGATGCTTTTTACAAGAACTACATTTTACTCCATCATTGAAGTGGGATCCGCACGTCGCGCAATTCATTTTGAGCAGAAAAAAGGTTTACGATCTATGAAACGGAATATTCCACGAAACGTGTCCACCGAGCGAGTGTTCACACCTGACTGATCTTCATTATATGTATAATACACAAATACTACGACAAAATATATATTTATATATCTATGTATATATATATATATTTATCATCATCATCATCATCAGCCTATGTTAGTCCACTGTTGGACATAGGCCTCCCCTAATAATATATATTTATATATCTATGTATATATTTATATATTAATGAGTGGCCCAAGTTCTGCTTAGTTTGGGGCTAGATCATCGTAATGTTGCCAGCTTTGTCCGGTACCGTTTAATTAACGCTGTTAATGTGTTGAGAATAGCTCCTCTATACTTGTTTATATCTAGAGTGTAGGATAAATATAGTTATTAATTGCTACGTTTTAACGGCCATTATGGTTTAAAAGGTCTTTTTTCGTCAACCATCACATCGTCGACATTTGTTTCGTTGTTACTTGGGACCCGCCTTACGTAGGAATATAGGTAAGATCTAGAGATACACTGCAAATATAATGCAGTTTAACAACCCAAATAGGTGTAAAGAAGTGTACTAGAGACTAAACCACCCCATTATATTTTACAAGGGGGAGAATGACAAGATATATGCTATAGTAGTATAGATATCTATACTAACTAAATAATACTTAAATTTAACATATGACTTATATTTACTTCTACTGCGTTTAAATTACACAATACGTTTAGGATTTGTCGTAAATCTTTAAATATTAATGCACGTGCTTTCAACCCCAACAGGTTTACGCTTATTGTTCAACTTGCAATTTATTGATTGTCCTAATTTTTGCTTGATGAAATTCTCAATTAAAACATCAACAAGAAGGCGCTTTCAGTTCTATTTTTGAAAGTTCTCAGTCGATGGAACACCAAAAAGTCGAGTTTTTTGTAAGAGGAATGTACTGGCCGATAATATCAGAAAAATTACAAATTTTTACTGGGGGTACTGCCCCAAAGCTACGTAGCTACCAAGATTACCAATTGACACATTATTATGATCTATCTGAGTAGGTGCCTATATGAACCTATATGTGCGTCTAGGCGTGACATGCGCGTACGCACGGGACGCCGCCGTGTCTCGTGCCTGCTGCCGTGTCCTGCACAACACTTATAACTGCACCACGTTGTAGTAGCTATTAATATTCGTGCGAGTAGTACAAGGTTTGAGATGCTTCAATAATTTATTTATCATAATTATATTTTAACACTACTAATCGCGCTTGCGCACTAGTACTTTTTAACTCCCGGATGACCGTTACCACAGTATACATATGGACAGTATGGAAACTAAGCCTTGTTGATGAAATAAATACCTACGCTCCATTATAGCAATAAGGTTGTAACTTTAGGGCGCGCGCAGACACAACAGCGCAGTTGGCGCGTGGGGAACGATAATGGGCTGCTGCTTGTTATCTGCTGCTATTACGCATGACCGCTCGTCTAGACGCGACAACCGCTACTGACGGCACCGCGAAAACCCCTTAGAGGCCTCGTAGATGCGCATGTTTTTGTGAGCGTGCCATTTCGAGCGTTTGTAGGTAGTTTCCATACTGCCCATATGTATACTGTGCCGTTAGTACATTTGTACGACTGATTAGAAGACTGATTAGTTTGGTAGTTTTGGCGAGAGAAGCATGAAACATCCATTTCCATTCGTCTAACTCTTTACAAAAAAATAATCTATATTCATATGTTATAGGTTACATTACTAAATCGTTATGTCAGTTTTAACTTATAAAGCAAGCAAGAGAAAACAAAGACTGATTGAATAGTTAGCAAAAGTATTTTTTTTTTTGTTGCGTTAAATTCAGAGGCTAATGATCATGTAGAGCTTTCCTTGTTCAAATAATTATCTGCATCCAAGTCAAAACCTGCAATGGTAGTTCTCTTCTCATATTCCCTAAGTAGTACACCAATGTACGTATTTCAATAATACTTTAAAGCAACGCCGCCGTGCGCGCCTGGTCGCCAACCGTTACTGCCAAGGTAAACAGAATAGATAGCCACAGAAATAGTATGAGGGCAATAGCCTAGTTCTGATCGCCTTCTATGAAGTTCAATGTTTATTTTACAGTGGGCTATCCGTGCTTGGCTTTAAATTGGAATAGGGCTAGTAAAAATAGGATGGAAATATCGTGGAAGATGAATTATTGAAGATCTGAAATTATTTCGTTTCGTAGTTTGAAATGAATAATTTATATTTATGTTTCTGATGAAATATTTGATTACCAATCATCTGGTGCCCATAACACAGTTCTCTTTACTTTGAGGCTGGATAATGCTGATTGAAATTATTTATTATTATTAGCATTGTTTATTCATTTTATAATCTGCTGCGTATTAGGTTCAGCCACTAAACGCTTTAGAGAATATTTTGTCATTTGATATTTCTTCACTTCTTCAAATGTACTGTCTATTTACATAATTCACAAAATGACCGATGATGGAGCAACCCTAATAAGATTGCAATTCATATATAGAGAGAGACTGCGCTACAAAAGATATGATGGACTCGCTATTTCGCCATTCAAACCAGCCGCTTTTCATTCCTATTCTTCGGACGTAGAATGCAGAATAATCCACTATTCAGCAACTTTTAATACAACGCAGCATTTACATATTCAGAAAGTTTTAACCAGATATTTTCGAACGGATCAAAAGGCTGCCTGTAAATGTAGCACACTCGGACGTTATTAAGTTTAAAGAATATTATAGAGAAAGCCTCTTTTGTTGTTTTTGGACAAAGAATCTACAAATACTAGCATTTACTGTTGTGTAAGTATGAAGAATTCCAAGGATTATAGGCATAACCACCTAAGAGATGCCAATGAGGATCTTATCAGGGGAGGCCCGAGTCCAGCAGTGGACAAATAAATAGGTTGTTGAATGAAGGTCGCTCCCATGGTCCTAGGATCAAACATAGCAAGTGTAATGCTATATATTTATGAAAATTTTAAAGGACGACCAATCTATTCTGAAGTCTGCACGAAACAAATAAACCTCTTTACACTATAGTTAAATTTAAAAAAATACTAACCCTGTTTTTGTTTTAAACAAGAGTTGTTTAGCGTCTGGCAAAGGGGTTACTCCCACTGTTTTTTACTGAATAAATAAAAATAAATTGTTTATGTGCTCCCATTCAAAATACTATAGGAGTGCCCAAATTTTTACTGGATTGCCTCTCCCGAAATCAAAGACCACTATCTTCTCTGCGTAGGTGGTGGTATACTCGACAGACGGTACTTAATTTTTTAATGGTTTTGTGGTTAATGTCGGTGCCACGCTGGCTGCCTCGCCGCTATTTACAGAATGACGTATCGGCAGTTCCCTTGAAGCGAATCCGGTAGTGTGTCCTCGGGAAAGTTTTTTATTTATAAATGACGTAGATTTTTACTTATAAAGAAAGTTACCACTTAAAATTTAAATTAATTTAAAGAAGTATTTACAATGGCAACAGTGAAGGTATCTGATCTATATCGATACCAATCGGAAGCGTCGCAAAGACGCTGGTCGTACTTTTTCGACCAGACACTGTGATATTCTTGTGATATCATCTCACTCAAATCTGCAGTAACAACGGACCAACAACGGAAAAATTATGGAATTGAATTGAAATTAATGTGGTACACTTTCGAAAACTATTTTACCAAAGCTGGCTGGATAAATTAATAATGTAACCAAAGTAAGCGGAGCTCGTAGTATGAGAACCAAGCCACTGACTGAAATATTTATAAATGTTGTTTTGTAAAAACACAAGGCATAACTTCTTACTAATAAAAGTCGTTTTTTTTTTGTGAAATTGTCAATGTTTCTTACTAACTGCTTCGTCAACAAAGTCGTTTTTGAGATCTAAAGGTCTCAAAAACTACTAAACAGATACAGATGTTGTACGCGTTCTATCTTACTTTTCAGATTATATGATAGCTACGATAATAACGAGTCATCTCGTGACCACGACAGTAAAACTGTTGAAATATCGGGAAAAATAGGTAAATAAACGCGATAAATACGCTTAAAATAGTACTAATATTAAGTTTTCGCCAAATTTTAAAAATATTGATTTTAACAATTTTAAAAACTGATGCAAATTGGAATGTACGAAACACCTTTAATTTCTTCAGATTTTATAATAACTTTCATTTTATTTAAGTAATTAAGGTATATGATTAAAAGTCATATAAGCCTTCAGTTCTGAGTGGCCTTTCTGTAGGACAGGTCCTTGATAGCATCCTCTGCCTTGCAAGTAATTGAGGGCCAAAAATAGCGCTATTTGTTTTGCTGACGTGAATTGAGCGCGGGAAGGCCAATAGTTGGCATCACGGAGTGATGTGTGATACGGAAGTGTTTTGAATTTAATATTCAAAATCAGTTTGTTAGATAGATTTATTTAACAAATATACTATGAATGCTGCATATAACAAACAATGTTTTCTGATTAATAATTTGAGAATTTCCAGAGTTAGATTTATTCAGCTATTAATATACATATGTATGTAGCTGGAGTTTTCTTTGCCAAACAATAAATCCACTTTATTTCTTTAGTCTTGCGATGCAAATACTTTGACAAATAAATGTTATACATACAATTACGCATAAAGTAATTATTATCAAATCGACGATTACTTAAATATGAGCATCGGACATAATTATTTCAATGCTATTGATTTTACGTGATGTGATATGATTTTACGTGTATGCATAAAAGTATCCCGTTTATCTACATTTTACCCACACAAACACTTTGAAAAGCATGATTTGGAATAATTTGTATCATCAAAAAAACTGATTTAGATCTACGCATAAATGACGCATAATAACTAAATAGCACGTAGACATCTCGTAGCAGTTTGCTACGACTCGCTACGCCGTAGCAAGGTAGGGTACCGTAGACCTCGTAGCACTGCTACGGCGTAGGCCATGCTACATCAATAATTTAACTTGAATAATTCATCATTACATAGCCATTGACAGATATTATTTTAATTTTATGATTAGTTATGACGATGCTCGCGATCCGACTATTATTATTATTATTTTTCGTTCAATCTGATACTTTTCAGGAACAGATTTGCTTTTAGAATTTTTCTTATTTAAACAAAACGGTTTCTCGGCTGTATTTTCAAAATAGTTCTAAGATATAGATGGTTATATTTTCCATTCCACGTTATTTTTGTCTCGAAGAGTTGATTTTACCAGTATAAAATATTTATCTCCCGCTAGAAACTTACTAAAGATTCACGTGTATTTTTATTTAACTAATAAAGCATATGAAAAGCAAAGCACACAAGTGAAATGCAGCTGCCAACATCTCTAGCTCTCGCGTAGGGCGGATGCGCGCGCCGATCGACCGGGCGGGCGGATGCGCCGTAGTCAGCGGGCAGAAGAGCTCCGCTCTACCGCTTTGGACTCATTTCAGAGAGATCCTACTCGGAAAACCTTTAAAATCACTTAAAAACTCTTGACGTTACCCAAAAGCACAGTTACTTATGGTTAGGTACAGTTAGTGTACGCGACGTCTAGTGCTCCCCTGTACCCATTCGGCTGAAATTGGTTCATTATGGGTGGTCAGTGGTCATCTCTCTAGAAGTGAAGTCGGGCAGTAAGATGGATAAGTTACAGAAGCTCACGGATCGAGGTTAGTGTCAGAAAGAGGTCAAATATCGAGGAAACATAATGTGGATCACCTTTCATGGATAATTAAGTATTGAGTTCCGATATGCAGTCAAAATGGCTGCACTTTTAATGCAGACATTTTTGACAGTTTCACAATAAATATGCCTCGTACTCCAAGACAGCTTTACGGAATCGAGCCTATTTGAAATAAGCAGGCATTTATATTATTTTTAAACTTTTATTTCTTATACCTTCCGTCCAGTTAAGATGATTTTGCATCGCAAACGTTTTATTTAACCCAACGTTTTCATCGTGCTACAAATATTTGAATACTATCAGGCTTTTCTAGGTTCAGGGGGTGTAAAGCCATTCGCAGATTCTGTGTGAAGCTAGCAGAGTATTGATCGCCCGATGTCAGATGAATGTTCGCCAGCTTGTATGAGAAATATGTAGGTATGCTATATTCGTGTTACTCGGGCGAAGCTACAGCTTTGTTATTTTTATTGTTTATTCACTGGTTGGTTATTCGTTACGATATTAGAGCCGACTATACAATGTTCGACGCCTTTTGGACACGACAAACACACGAAATAAGGGTTCATTTTTCTCTCACAAGAGAGAGGCTTAATTGCCAAAATACATTTATTGCTGGTAGGTAGTATAACTACAAATATTATAGCGAACATACGTACGATAGATTTTAGTATTTGATGCGCCAAAAGCAAAATGAGTTAGGTACGAGTATATTGTGTGTTGCGTATTAGTGAATTACTAATAAAAATAATACTTCATAGATTAGAACTATTTAAGGGAGGTGTTCAAAGTCGTTTATAAAGTGTTTTTATGTACAGCATTGAAACTTAACTAATCTCACATTCTTAGCTACATTATGCAGGTAGCCTAACCTACACAAAGCTTCATAAATAAAATTATTTACGCAAATCAATATTGTGAACAAGGCTGCAATATAACTTCTAAGAAACTTACAAATAAGCTCTTCAGCTTGAATGTTAGCTAGTAAAATGCCACTAATAAAATGTCAATGGAAACTCATTAAACTCCTAAATACCTCATAATTAGACAAACTGAACCAATCCTCGAAAGCACGCAATGGTACAATAATTGCCATAGAATCACGAATCATGAGAAAATGTGAAATATTATAAAACATCAAAGTAGAAATATGTAAAGGCAAGGAATTTCCACGCAAACCAAATACTTAAAGCTTTTAACCAGACTTACTTATTATTACATATTTAATATCTACATAAAAACCATAGGTAAGTTGTAGGTTTCACATGGACAAATTCTACGTGAGATCGTGGTAAACAGTTGGAGTACTATGACTATGGCCAACGTTTTGACTGAAATGATGAAATAGTCAATTGAAATGTTATAAATTACCGACCTTTCTTAGTTAAGGGACTGCTCACTACTGAGGGACTACCGTTAAAACTACATGTCTTCTTTCTAAAGTAATAATAAAAGCATTTGTTGGGATTACTTACATGTTATAGATAACTTGCCTTAAAACTTATTTTTTGCCTTAGTTTGGCATAGACTTTTCTAGACTCATTAACTCGTTCTCAGTTATCAAGGGTTATCCTTTGAACATAACATTCCAGTATAGGTACTTCAGTAGATTTATAACAATTATAAAAGCTAATAACTAATAAGCAAGCTTTCCGCTAAGGGCATTGGCATCAAATGGTTATAAATGTTATAATTATGCAATTACTTCCAGGCCGCCCCTTGCGACTAGCGTGAACTTGCCGACATGGCATCGCGTGGCATAACCAATAAACCATCTACCACGAGGGGCTGGATTATAAATGATGGAATGCAACTACTTGAATAATTTTGTTTGTTTTTCTTTTTGAATGGAGGTCAAAGAAAGAGCTAGTTGCATTTCTTGGAATTAATTGGAAAAGAAAAATAACGTAGTACCTATCTGAGATTTATATCAGTATGTTGTGGTGAAGCATATTTATCGGTTACTTCCTGTACTTTAGAAAGACACTTGTACGCTAATCAGTACTTTGCAGACACTTTAGAAAAATCACACAATATTCTTGACGAAGCTCTACTTCTGCTAGATAATTTTTAATTTGCATTGTATTTGTCTGACTTTTCACGTGTACTTTTGTATCTGAACGGAATAAATGAATCTGAATCGTACTGAGCACTTCTATAAAAGGAGGGGGTCGTAGAATTTACTGACGCACCATCGCAGTGCAAAGAAAACATGTTTTGAGCATTCAAATCTAAGAAACTGAAAACAAGCTGCAGATGTTTATGGATTGTTTCGACAGCGGAACTTGTGGCGTTTAGCTCAAATGATATCGAAGATGACTCAACATTTAAAAATTTTCCTCAAAACGTATCAAAACTCTTGGTTAGTTCTTAGAATTTTGATATGTTGAGATTCGTGTAGGACGAGCTGATATATTTTAATCGACGATCGGTCGTGTGTGGGTGTAACTAGTGCTTGTTTATTTGGTAAAAAGTTGAAGATGGCGGTGGCCAATGAGATTAGACGAATAGATTACCAACATACGTATCTATACAAACAAACAAAGGTAAGAGACGTGGCGTGGTGACAACGACGTCTTCTAGAAATACTAGTAGGAGTCAGCTGGCGATGGTTACACGTGGAAGGTGACGAGGAGCTGCACTGCTGAGCAATGATGCTCAGCAGTGCAACACATAGGAGACAGAATAGGTTATAGAAAGGAAGGTTCATGGTAGCGACTGACTACGTGGACTAAAAGCTGAGGGATCATATGGAACCTAGAATAGCCGTAAGGACTTGTAATTATGTAGTTATCATCGAGTACGTATCCTGGTAGTTATTAACGAATGTCATAGACTAATTAGTGCCACACATGTTCATCTTCCTGCTTTTTGCTATTATAAATCCGACAGTTTGGGAAATCTCCAAAACTACTTAACATATCGTTCGAAGCCGCGAGCAGAATCTAATTTGTACTATAAAAAACCGGAGACATTGTCGCCATGCTGTTGGTGATTGCAACAAATAACCGCACTGTACGTTTTTGGTCTTTAGAATGAAGTCAAAACGTATCAGACGTATGAGGCCTTATTTAATTCTTCAAAATACGCAATCTATTGTCCGTTTCCTTTTTTCTCTCATTAGTTATTAGAGTAATGGCCGAAACGAAAAACACGAAATTAGGTCTGGAGAATAAAAGTAGGCTTCCATTATATAAAAAAATGTTTTATAACCTAAAGTCTGCAATGAAATATGTTTGTTTCAGTGTGCAACTTCATAGTGCACGAGCGATGCGTGGGGCAAGTGGTAACGCCATGCTGTGGGGTGGCGCCGAGCCTTATCAAGGTAAATTATATCCAATTTACTTTAATTTTAAGTTTATTATTGCAAATTATGATGATGGACGCGATTTGCAGTCGAATTAAACAAGACATGCTCGTAGGAATGAGTCAAAGTGTCAGAAGCCCTGTGTTCAGTTACCACATATTTTTACATCTATCCTTTGTACTTCCACGAATCTCATAACTTCTTTAGGTAATATTTTTTTGTCTCTGTGCGGTTTGATCGATTCTGGGTCTGGTCTGCAGTCGCAGTGATTGCAGACCAGACCCAGAATAAACTGAGAAGCAGTTTTAAATAAATTTACCATCTTTTTCTGGTCTTCCTGTAAATACCAACTTCGAAGATTCTTACGAAGATTTAAAAAGAACTACAATTAATGTTATTTTCTTTGCACAGAACCCAGTGGCTCACTGCTGGTCGGAGCCGGTGCATCACAAACGGAAGTTCTGTACGGTGTGTCGCAAGCGACTGGATGAACTGCCGGGCTTACATTGCATGAGTGAGTACGACTCCATCCCAAAAACAACCTTAAAACCTACTGCTTTTACGATATCTAATGCTTACTTTCTGGTTTAGGTGCGATGACGACCACGGAATCAAGAATAATGTAATTTTTTGTGGTTTGAGTGTGGCTAACATAAATGTAGAGTGATCTTTCAGGTTGTCATCCTTGTAATACATTTTATAAGCACATCATCATTGCTATCAAGACAGCTAACTATTTCCTAATTGGATTGTAGCCTACATTATCTGCTCAATGAAAGTGTTGTTGTTTACTGTGGCTAACTCATAAACAGAATCAAACCCACTTTACACGCGTCGAAGCTATAACCAAAACTCAAAGAACAACTAAGCTGGCGAACTGTTCAACACACAAATCTTAACCGAAAACCGAACCCATGACTGAATCAAGGCTCACATAGCGGGGTAGGTCAACATTGCTGGTTGGTCAAAAGCAGTAACCATCCTGGCATAAGTGTGGCTTGGTATAACCTAGGTCCCACCTGTTCATTTGCCAGTTCAAAGCCGTTGCATCTGAACCGTGAACACGACATTGTTCCAGTATGCGAATACTTCGTGCACGGAGAATGCGTGGACTTCGCGGCGGCGGACTGCCGCGAGAACGCGACGTACAGCGCGGGCAGCGCGCCGCGGCACGTGCACCACTGGCGCGAGGGCAACCTGCCCACCAACAGCAAGTGCGCCGCCTGCCGCCGCGCCTGCTGGTCCACGGAGTGCCTCACCGGCTACCGCTGCGAGTGGTGCGGCAGCACGGTAATATTTGCATTCTCAAACATGCTATATGGCTAATCAACTGTTCACTCTTCATAACGTAGATGCATAGCCCTTGAAGCTTTTGCGTGTTAAAACACTGTTTCCTAAATCTGGGAGGTTTCGAGATTGCATGGCACGATTGGGCGAAATGTGCACGTTGGTTTGCTCTACGAACTAAAACAGTAGGTAAGAAGTCGACTTTCCACTTCGACTTAAGGTCTATATTTGTCCACAGTGCCACGCCGGCTGCCGGTCCCTGATCCCAGACGATTGCAACTTCGGGATGTTGCAACCAATCTTCCTGCCCCCCTCGTCGGTGTCGATCCCCCGCACGGAGGTGCCGATGGAGGCCATCATCGGCGTGCACGTGCGCCCGCCGCCCTCGCAGCGCGACTTCGGCTGCCGTAAGTGTCCTGCGGTAGCAGCCTCGCCCGCGCCGCACCGCGCGACCCGCCTCGCCATCCACGGCTTGCTAGACACCTAGGCGTCGCTTGCACGTAGATTTCCTGCGACCAGGACCTGGCCGATACTCTTCTTAGTTCCCCTGTACATAACCATCACCGCATTCGATAGCAGATCGTGCTCGATCATTGAATCTTCTGTTGGAGTGTCGTAAAGTAGAGTTGTT